>JADMLL010000003.1:14250604-14554820 GCA_016920875.1 Columbicola columbae | reverse complement strand
TCGTGCGACTTTTGGATTCTGAGATTCCTCAAACTGGTTTCTTGGTATGGCAGTGAGCTTTGTTCAACTTTTTAAGCAATGAAGGTGAGGAAATAACTTTTGGTTCGCTTTTTATTTTTTTATTTCCTCGCCTTCTTTTTTGGGTAGCCGGAAAATATTTACTCAGCTGATTGTTATATGGTCGAGAGTTAGTTTGGATTAGGACTTAGATCTGAAGCAATCATCCCTAATTCATGGGGCTTAGTCAACATTTTATTACTTAATCCTCAAATCTGTGGTGTAAGCAACTGTGTAAACCGCTCGCTGACTAATACCCCACCCGAAAAAAGGTTTTGGTTTTTCTAGAAGTTTGGAAAATTGATTTTTGTAGGTTTTGAAGTTGTTTAAGCTAAATTACTGAACCTAACTTAGATCGGATCAGGAAGACAATCTTGTTTACTCCTGATTAGACGGTTAGTCGGTTGAGTGTAGTATGTATGCTACCGGTTGACAGAATACTGGATATTCATCACTTTTACCGGTTAGTTTTTAAAATTTCCAATTTCTAATGGTTAATTCGATTAACGTTTGCTCAGATTCTTCGTTTTGTCACTTCTTTACCTCATATATTCACCGGCTTTGAGTCGGAGGTTCCTACACCGCTACTGTCGAGCACAGATGCTTGGATTTTGTCTGGAAGAACCAAAGTATCTGGACAAATTTGATTAAACTCTCTATTACGAGTTGGAGATTTTATAAACTGGCCGGTGAATGTGATAAATATTCAGTAATTTGTCACTTTGACTAAATTCCGTAATGATTATAAATAATTGCCTGGAGTTATGTACAGTATATTCGGCCGATTTATCACTATTACCGATTGGGCCCACTTTTCGTCGAGGACAGGAGATCCCATAACAAGCCCTCGACTGAAATCCCCAGGAAGACGAAGGAAGACGTGGAGGGGAACAGTCGAAGAGTAGCTGGCTACAGCAGGAACAACTCGATAGCATTTTAGGATTCCTGTTGGTGTAAGGAGAAACCCCAGCCGTAATGTTGTTGCTTTCATTTATTGATATAAAATCAAAAAGCTCAGGAAAATGATAAAACCTTCATATTAAAGGGTTAAGGACTCCAAAACTTTCATTATCAGGTGTCCTCTTCTTGTCGTAGCGATGCCATTTAACAATACCGAAACAAAAGCTCGACAGCCTACATTCAAGAAAACCAACAGAACTGGGACAAAATATAAGAAAGGAAGAGAACAAAAACTTTTTAGAGACTTAAAAACGTCGAGGTGGCAAAAACGTAAGCAAACGTCGCTCGGATTTTCTTTTTCCTTTCCTCCCTTCTCCTTCCCGTTCCTCCCAAGACATATTTGAGGTATTAAAAAGGTTTAAGAGTAAATTGAATTTTCTGTAGTGTATAGGATTACAATAAAGTTTTTCTGTCTCCATTTTTCTTCCTCTCAAACCTCCGCCCTCCGTTTCCGCTACCCGACCTCCCACCCGTCTTTTCTTTCTCTCAATGCTCTCAACTTCCCGAACACACACACACTCACACAAAAGGAAACGGTGAGAGGAGCTCGAAGAGAAAGCTTTCGAGCTTACTAAAAATTGAGAGGAAAAAATGAAGGAAACAAAAGAGCTTCAATGAAAAGAAGTAATCCAATTGAATTTTATCAGGGAACGATGAAAAAATGAACCGAATTTCTTTTTAAAGTAAAATACGTGGAAATTTTCTGAAGAAGAAGAAGAAGAAGAGGAAAAGAAAGAAAGCAATCTGGTGTAAAAAATATTCAGAGGATGAAGAAACAAAGTAAAAAAAAAATGGAGATCATACAGGAGACTGGAAATTTTGTGATCCGGACGATTTATTTCCGGTTCTGTTGCGCTGTAGCTATTTCTGCATCCGTCAAAACATGTTTTTCCGATTGGAAGTGGTGTAGATATGGATTCGATGATGTTACTGCTGGAGATTTTATTTTCCAAACTTTCATTTGTATGATGACGGGCATGATATTGCTGGTCTGTGGCCGCCATGGTGTCCTAGTCAAAGGGTGGTGCCCCGTAAATCGGTAAAGATCGTCTCTTTGGCGATCTTCCTCTCACAACATCCTTGTTAGTCATAACTTTGTCACTTAGGTTTGTTTGAAGTTTGCTTCGACCAGTCTTCGTCTTCTAAGACCTCTTTCTTCCATTATTTCTCGTTTGGTGTGAACATAACCTAATCTTCTCATTAAATCAACCTGACCCAACGACAACCTGTCCTCTGGGGTTTTGTTTGTTCCCATGATTCATCACTAAAGTGATTCATACTCACTTCTTCTTGACATGATACTTGATCATCTTAACTAATTAACTCTGAGCTTGTCATAAATCTTTCTCACACACAAAATGAAAACTCTTCCTACGATTTTAACGTGTTCGAGAAAATTCAAACCAAAAACCGAAACAAATCATGTAGCCATGGGAGTGGAAAACGCTCTTCGCCAGATAAAAAAGGAGAAACTCTAAAACTAGGTTCCGCAGGAGGTACACAAGACAAACTCAAACTTTTCCCACCTTTTTTGCTATTATTAAACCAAAGCGATTTAACGACGGACACACATAAAACTGACGAAAACAAAATTAAAACTTG
Source organism: Columbicola columbae (assembly GCA_016920875.1). NCBI lineage: Eukaryota > Metazoa > Arthropoda > Insecta > Psocodea > Philopteridae > Columbicola > Columbicola columbae. The sequence continues at coordinate 14,552,201 of JADMLL010000003.1, read as the reverse complement.
AGTCATTGAGGGTTTCTCCTTGGAAACCGGCTCTTACAATTTAAGGTTTTCGACCGCAGAAGATGGCAAAAAAAAGCGAAAGGTTCGAGGTGGAAGTTAAAATTTAATCATAAATATTGTAGGTTTTTGTTTAGAAAGGTCGTTTTGGGAAATGTTTTTACCGCCGGCAGCAGAAGTTGCAGCAGCGGCGACGGCGGCGTCCGGAATCCTGAATTGAAAATTTTAAGTTGCCAAAGCAAACATTCGTAAATTTCAAAGTTAAATTCCAACTTCTTAAATTATTTTTCAAGTTGCATTTGGATAAAAGCAAGGCGCTTTTCCCCAGGAAGTGAGCTTTAAAAGGCTTTACCCCAGCAGACTGGCCTTTTTTATATTCTGAATCCTTCCCTCCAATTTTTCACCTTACTCTATCCCTGTTTATTTATTTATTGGGTTTTGGAAGACACCCGTGTTTCTCTCAAATACGTAACTAATGTGATATTATGCATTTATTTATCTATTTGAAATTTGTTTACTTATTTATTTACTGATCTGTTTATGTGTATATTTTTTATGGTTAGATTTGTGTACCTATTTACTAGCTTATTTTTTATTTATTGATTTGTTTGTATATTTATTATTGGCTTTTACTTGTTTGTTTGTTTATTTATTTAATTCTGTTTTTTAGCCTTGAGTCAATATGATACGAAAGAAAATTTGAACTCCCAACCATAACTTTTATAGTCGAAATTTGTTGAAATTTATGAATAAAAATGAATTAAGAACTTAAAAATCAGTCCCTGACTCTTCAGGAATTGTAATTGCTAAATTGAATGTGATGGAAACTAGTTTAACAGAGACCTCAACTTGTTCAGACTGATGGAGAACCTGAGGAGATGGATGTATCTTGTCACTCTTGTTTCAACAAGGAACCATGATCTAAGGAGGATTCTGGGTCAGGAGTCTGCAAGTTGAAATCAGTTGATGTGGTTGGAGAAACTGGTTGAGTAAAGTCTAAGTCAAAGTCCTCTGGTTCTTTCATCAATTTCGACAGCATTGATGGTGAGAGATTTAAAAGCTGAAAATGCGTAACTGCATCACTTCTGGATTTAAGTCGATGGGCTTGAATCTAATTTTCTGTGTCCATACTTATTCACAATTCAGGTATTTGGAATAATTTATTACTGTCAGTTCAAACAATCAAATGAGAATCAACTTCTATGGTAAGGTACTTTACTTCTCCTATTTCCTCTCACTTCCCCACGCTACTTCTCATATTCCTAATCCTGACTACTTCCTGTTCTTTCTCCAGTCAGCTCCTGGGGCTTGGATCTGTTCCCCAGTAAACCCCAAACCCTATGTCCTACCAACAACTTATAGTCTCGGAAACAGGTAGTCGGTTTATTGGGGAATAAAAAAAGATTATTGCGGATGAACTGCTACTGGTTCTACTGGTTGATAGGAAGAAAAGATTGTAGTTGGTTCTAGTTATGCAGTATGCTAGCGGTTAAGCTTTAGATAAGTTCCTAACCAATTACGGCTAAGTTACTGATTTATTTAATAAAGTCTTGACAACTCGACTGTTGCTTCCGACTGATCAATATGTTCCGTGATCTGAATGCTTATTTATTGCATATAAACAGGGAAGTAAGTACCAATACTCATATTAAAGACAATAAATACAGTACCTAGGCATTCTTTAGATAGCCGGCTTTTCATATATCGGAGATTAGAGGTTCACTAATTCCATACCACTTTAAAATTCACGAGGAAGTTATTTAGAACTATTTTTAGGTATAGAAGAAAGGTCTTGTTTGAGCTTTGACTAAGCGATGAGACATCTCTCACACTCAGAGATGTGATTTATGTGAAAATGAAAATAATTTTATTGTTCTTGCGTTGAGGCGTTCGCTAGCCGTGAAAATTTCTCCTTTCACACGTGTGCACACATCACATTGTTTTTGTTTTTAAAGTCTACCGTCACAGCTCTCTGTTTGCCTCCCTCTTTTTTCTCATTTCCTCTGTATGATTGCCTGTCACATATTTATCATCTTTATCAAGGAACAAACAAACACACACAAACAAAAAAAAAGGAAAAAAGAGGAATTTGCCCAAAGTTTAGACGTGAAATGACGTTAATTTCGTATCGCGTTCCCATTTCAACGAAAAAGGAAAAAATGATGACAACTTAGAACACGCTACACACATTCGATGAATGGGAGAGAGACGGAGAGGAGATGATGTCTTTCGATCATCAAAATCATTATTTCTGATGTTTTCCATTTTCGACTGGTTGATATGAAATAAAAACCGCCAGTTTGATTGTTTAATACTGTCGGGAAATGTCAGGAGCGAATGGAAGCATTCAACATGAGAAAGATGTTTTAAAAGTTGAAAGATTGAGTGGGTGTGTGGATGTGTTCAAGAGATGGAAGCGAGAGAAGCTGAGAAACCTTGAATGAAATGCTCATCGTGTTAGAACTGAATTTCGGAGAAAACGGAGAAGATTCGTTTATAACTTTGACTTCGGTTAATTAGGTTCGGCACGTGTGCACTAACAAACGAGTATTGGAGTATGAATGTAAATGCATTTGATGAACAGTCATAATTTGGAAATGAGTTTTGATTAAAAGGAATGGAATGTTAGTATATGTTTGAGTCCCAAACCGATCTGTCTAAGGAAGACTTTAGTTGGGAAAAAAAAGGTAAAATGTTTGTGAAATGTACGAGAAAATTTCTTTTACACTTACTTCGTATTAGTTTATTACTTAACAAGGCGTAACAGTCAAAAGTTACCTACTAACATTCTAATAACAGCCGCGGAAATCTTAAAACACATCTCAGCCACAGGCTGGTACAAACCAAATAACTTGAGGACTGCCTTCCGCCTTTCCCTCACACAAAACAGTCCTCCATTGACGAGAGGCTACCCGATTTCCCTCTGGCTTCCAACGTGCGCTTACTCTCCATCACAAATATTCAGCAACTCAAAGCGGTGAGAGAAAAGTTCAGTTCGAAAGTAACAAGTAAGAAGTTGATTCCAAATTGTCGGTAATTAGCGCCAAAATCCGGTGTCGTGTAAAAAGAAAAGTTTAAACTGTTGGTTCGTACTCTGTGGTGATGTGTTTTAAACCTGATTGTGTCAAGGTCGCCAAGGTCATCCTACCATCAGTGTGGAATTTTCTTTTTTTCCCCGCTTACTTTACTTTTTGTTTACTTTTTCTAAAACATTCACTAAAACAGCGCTAACCATACACCAGCTAGTGAAAACGATGATGATGATGACAACTACGGTACATAATCAATTCAACGTCCAGGATCTTGGGTGGAGTGACTAATGCCCCCTTAAAAAATTGCTGTTTTTGTACAAGTCGATTCTCAACAATGAATCTGGGGCTCAGAATTTTCAAACAAAGAACAACCACTAAAAAAAATTTCAAAATCTTCAATAAAAAATTATTCAGAAAGACAATTAAACATTCCTGATGATTAATATGATGACTTGTCTACCTAAATCGCTTTTTTAAGAGCGCCTCCATTTCCCATCTTCTGGTCTCTCCTATCCACTTCCCTCCCTCCCAAAGTAATAAAAAAAGGATTGTAAAAATTATCACGAGAGCAACTTGTTAATGATTTCGGGTAATGATGGCCGGTTTCATGGCTGCTGACCCATTTTCTTCTTCTTTTTTTGTTTCAACGAAAAAAAGATTCGAGCTTGTTATTAATTATCCTGTCCCCCGGGGAATAATAACAGCTCAAAGTGTGACAGTTTATAATTTAATTCTCTGGACCATCTCCCTATCCGCCATTTTCTTTCATTTCCTCCTTCTCTCCATCTCCATCGATCTCTTCTGTATCGATCTTCTGAAACAAAACTGGGGGTTTGGGAGTTTGAATTATTTACATCCGGTTTTTATTTTTTTGATTCGTTGTTCAGCAGTGTTGGGAGCTTTGAATGAAGTTGGGATTTTGAAGGAGGTTTTGGAGTGCTTCTGGGATTTTGTTTTTTAATTTTGGAACGTTTCCTTTGAGGGAAAGGAGTTGGTGATCTGGTTTTCCTGGTTTGGTGTTTTCATCTAACTCTACCTGAAGGGATTTCGAAAATTGTGGGTCTTCTCTCCTGTTTTTTCTGTCCTTTGTGTTGTTGGGACATAATAAAAGAAAAAAGGTTTCAGAGATTCCTCCTTAATGGACCTGAAGGTCAATAAAATATGATAATTCAATAACAAAAGATGTTCTTAACAAAGCAAGTCTAAAGCAGACAAAGACGGTCATCGGAGATGGTCGACCCATTCTTTCTGCATTCATTCCAGCACATCCTTTCCACTACTCAGGTTTAAATAGATACTGTATGTAGTCCCTCTTTTATGTTTTGCACAAAGATTGGTTGTCAGGTTACTATACTTAGCGTATGTATATATTTATAGGTTTGTGTTGTTGTAAGTCCGAACTGTTCATATTATAGTTTTTAGTTTTGTTTCCGTTCTTCACTTCTGGATCCAACCGGATACGAGAGGAAGATTTGAGCGTTGCGACTATAACTTGTATAGTGGAGAGCTGTACACTAGCCCTCCCGTGACTGTTCATGTTTTTTGAATAAAGCAACAATTGTAGTTCTGTGTCAGACTATTGGATTTTGTAATTCGAATTGATTAAAATTCTACCGTCAAGAACGTTTTCTTCTTCGTATGTATCACTTTTTATAAATTTTGTACAATTTTTGGTGGAAGGATAGTCGTTAAGCGGTCAAAGCTCCTAATCAGCTAAGAAACTAAGGTTTCTGATTACGCAGAATCTATCACTGTTCTATTACACTTCGTACAATGTGTGAAGTGAGGGGAATATTTTTTAAGACTCTTTAGTAATACAGGAAGCGTAGACATGAAATGGATGGTCTCTATTCAGCTAGATTGCTGATAAAAGCCGCTCTGGTAGCAGTGTTAAAGGATACTGACGCACCATAACCACAACACTAAATTCTCATCACTCAAATTGGGTTGTAAGGTAGATCCTTATTGGAGTATTTATTACATTCTACCTCCTGCTACCTCATCCTCCTCCCCCAGCTAGTGGAACGTAATCATTACAGAATGAGGCCAAAGGGAATGACAAGGTTTTGGTTAACGTAGAGAACGGTTTTCTCATTTTTTTGATGTCGCTCGAGCTTTCAACTGTTTCTGACATGTTTTTGTAAAAAAATCGTCACAACTCCACAAAGCCTTTCTGCCATCACCTGTCCATTCTACAAAATGATTATAACAAGCCACTGAGTTACAAATTTTATAAAACCAAAGCACAAAGTCAACAGCCGACTTACGAACTTCTAAATTGCCACCATCATGTCTTGGCACAACTCCGTATCATAATGAATGCAAAAGGGACCAATACACTTGAAAATAACGACTCGTTAGGGAGTCAAAGAAGGACGGACAGATTGTCTGAAACTAATGTCACCCTAGGTGTGAGTTACCGTGGAAAGGGAAATTATGTGAGACCGGAAACAGAGAAACAACTTCCAGAACAAGAGACTGAAAACTTTCAAAGGTAAAACTGTACAAGGGAAGGAGTAAAGAAATAAAACTCGAGAAACGATAATAAATAAAAAATAAAGTGAAATCGCGAGACAGAACAAATTTATTTGCCTCCCTAAATAAAAATTACTGATCGGAAGTCAACGGAAAAAGTAAATTGTGGCGGGAAAATTAAAAGATAAACCCAACCGGAGGACAAAAAAATTTTTTTTGTTATCGTCTCAAAAAATAATTAAGTTTCAAAAATAATTTTTTTCTGTTGAATATTATATTTCTCTGAATTTAAATAATGTCTTCGAGTTTTATTTATTTATATTTTGTTTGGAGGTTTTAGCCGAGGTCATGGTTTCTGATAAAAGAGACGCCATTGTTACAAACGGAATGAAATGTTTTTGTTTGAGGTATTTGTGTTTATTACTGTTCTTTTATACTTTGTATGATGTGTGGAACCGGCGGGGGGAGGGGGTGTTTTTTTATGATTTTGATACTAATACAGAAAGCGTGGATATGGAATAAAATGGTCTCTATTCAGTTAGACAGTCGATAAAAGCCGCTCTGGTGGCAGTGTCAAAGGATGCTGACACGCCATCATCACAACACCGAGTTATTATTATTATATACAGATTAAACCAGAGACTAATGTAAATATTGTAAGAGTATCGTATTATTATAAAAATTTAATTCGTTTCAATGTCTTTGTTTTCTTATTAATTCGCGTAAAAAAAGACCTGGTAGGAATTTTATAGTGTAACGTTATGACTTAAATTCATTTCAAATTAATCAATGAATTTTGGGTAAAACGAATATCTTAGGCAGGTGTGCAATAGTTTTGAAATTAATTCTACATGAAAGTGGGGAAAACTTTTGGAAATAACTGTTGATGCATGTGTGCAATACTTTTGAAAAATGTTTGATGAAAGTGTGCGATATTTATGAAATGAATTATTTGTAGAGAGACGTTTGAAAACAAAAATCTTGATGAGAGTGCATGAGTTCTATTCAATGCGAGTTAGGCCAAATTTTAATCCTCTCGTAGCCAAGACAGACCCGACTACCAAAGATCATGGTCACTAACCTCAGGAGTGACACCTCTCAATACTAGGTCTGCTGGATTTTAGGTTGTAGGAACATACTGTATCTCCAATTTGCTCCTGAAGCAGATTTTGAATGGTAGACACCTGATTGGCAACATATGTCTTCCAGTGCATAAATATAGCACACTCTCATCTAGTCTACAAAATTTGATTTTTTTTTACTAAACTAAACTAAACTAAACTTCCTATACAATCAATTAAGTTCAAGCCGCTAAACTAAGGTTTAACCTTAACCATATCTGCCATGAACCAATGTACAACAAAAATATAAACAGAAATATCTATCCGCCATTCTCACAGGATACCAACTCTCTTCCTCAGGATGCCAACATAATTTTATAGTTGTTCTTGAGTTAATCTCGTTTTTATCCCTTTTTGGGTATAACAGGATACGGGAGGAGGATTTGAACTCTCGACTATTGGTTCTTAGTCTGGCACTTAACCACTACACCACAGACTTCCCGCAATTATTATAATTACAGTATACTATACAATATAATCTACCTATCTAATACTATATATTACAGTTATAAATACACAACACCGATAAGACACTGACAATCACTTCAATCCTAATCTGTTTTTGGTTTCTTAAAAATTTGTTCCTAAATAATTTGAAAAATAAATAAATTAGGATTTGCATTAATTTTTTATAAGTATCCCTTTCATCTTATATTGTGACAATGGTAAATATAATTATAAAAGACAAGATTTTGTGTTTTTCAAGGTTTCTCTTTTTGTTGTTGTTTGGCAATGAGCTTTCTTGCAAAAATTTTCTCCTAGAGCTTTTTATTAAAATATATTTTCGCGAATAGGATTTAAAATTGCTTTCCAAACAGTTTCATAAATTTCCGACTCGATAAACTCTGATTTACTGACTCTAAATTGTTATTTTCATAACTTTCAACATTTTTTTTCTCTTTTCTTCATTTATTTATTTATTTTTTTGTTTGGTGGTGGCGGGGGTGAGTGGAAGAACGAGAGTGTAGGCTTTGGTTTTGAATGTAACGCAGAGAACGTTTCTACCAGCTTTTGATGTGGCTTAGAGCTTTCCACTGTTGTTGACACGTTTTTGTAAAAAAATTTTTTCCCTCAAGTCCGCAAAGGGGTTCGTGCGTTTTAGTTTTGTCCTCTCCCGTTTCGATGGTTTTTCATAATCGATTACTGTCTTTTATTGTTGTACGTGTCACCCGAGTTCTTTACACTCTGATGATTTGAAAATGTTACAGAAAGAAATAACTTTCGTTTAGGGGATGGAAGAGCGCGGGGGTGTTGGTGGGAATCAAAAGACGATGCTCCGAAATTTATTGTTTAGTTCTCTAAGGCGGCAATCATAAACATTCCATAGGTGGTTGAACACCTGAAATTGTTTAGTTTCTGTAGCCGAGGTAGAGCCCTATATAGTAATGGAAGTTACGCTTTGCGCTGGAGGCACATGACAAAGGTGAGATACAGGGAGGTGATGAGTAAAGTGAGACTTTATCCAACAAATAATTAGAGGAAAGAGTATCTTGAAGACATCCATGCTTCCGCCAAATTATTTATTTATCTTTATCTACTTATTTATTTGCACATTTATATACTTAGTACCTTGTGTGTGTCAGAGGCGTAGTTATCGCATCTCAAATATAAGCAATGCGCAAGTACTGAGGACCTCTAGCCCTCGTTATAGTGTAATATAGTGAGGGGTAGTGCATAAATACTAAAACAATGTTCAGAGTGTATTCACATTTCCAGCTGTTTACTTATTGATTATATTATATATTATAAAAAAGAATCCAATTTTTTGTTTTATGTATAATAAATACTAAAAAGGGCCTTTGATTGTGTTTCTCTCGGGCCCAAAAATTCTATCTACGTCAGTGGTGTGTGTATTTATTTGTTTTTATTTATTTATTTATATATTTTATTATTCATGTTAACTAACATATTATATTATGTAGATGATGATGACGGTTTATAGTGTGGTGTGTCTACTTATTAATCGAGTTATAGCACATGTCTAGTTATATTAGAAGTAGCTACACTAAAAACACGTATAAAGAGAATATTATAACAGTCTAGAAGAATAAAAAATTAGAAATATATTTTATTACCTTTAATATAAATTTTTTTTATTCTCCTTCTTTCATCTTCCCTTTCTTCCACCCTTCCTTTCATTTTTAAATTTTTTTCTACTTAGGAATATCAGCTGAAGTGTATGAAAAAATATTGACTGGAAATACAGAACGAAGGTTCTATCCAAACAAGATTATAAAATTTCGATATAATATTTAAAGCCACGTGACTGATAGTATTATTGAGAAAATGATCACGTAACGCGCAGATGTAACGGATGAGTTTGATGAATTTTTATATCACGTCCGAACAACTTCCCTCCTTGTGTAGGTGGGTGTAGTTGGATGTGAGTGTCTGACTCAGGAGTTATCCTTCTCACCTTTGACCTTTGGCTTTTCCTTTTAACCCCCTCCCTCCTCCTATGTGTGAAGCAGTGTTTTAAGGCCGTAAAATTCAAATTTTAATTGTTGCCCCTGATTTTCAATTTCGCTTTTCTTTTCCTTGTTTTCTCCCCTACGAACTAGTCAAAAAGAGAAGGAAATGGATGGGGAGGTTTTCAAAATGCGAAAAGTAATTTCAAATCCGGACCCTTACACCAAATTGATATGGATTCTTATTCAAGGAAGGAAATAAACACAAGTTTTGCCCTGAAAAGTCCGCCAGATTGGGTCTGGATTAGGAAATTTGGTTTTAACTGGGGAATTAGTTTTTGCGACTTTATACCCTCAACGATTTATGAACGCGTTTTCTTGGAATCTCTAACTGTTGGAGTGCCAAAAAGCTCGATAGAGGATAATTATGAAACAAAGAAAAGCTCCAGAAAAATAAATTACAATAAATTTGAATTGATTGTGAAAGAAATAGTAACACGATGATGGAACTGACAAAAACTTATATGTAATGATGATGTATTAAATGAAGACAGCCACTGATATTGGATGAGGAAAGGACTATGGTAGGAAATAGGAGTATAACTCCGAGTTATCTGTGTTATTAAATGAAACCAACAGACGAACAAGAATCTTAAATCTAAGAGCTATAGAGGTCGTGAAACATTTTAAGTATAAAAAATAGACTAAATATACAGTATGTTTGTCAGTTGGTTTGTGTTAGAGAGAGCCCAAAATAGTGGTTTTAAGCAAACTTTGAAGACTAAACATATACAGAAACAAATGCTGTGTTGTGAATTTTAGTAAAAAAAAGAGAAATCACGAAGGAAATTTGAGATTAAGAATGTAAAAGGACTTAAAACAATACACAACTATAAACTCTACGAGCATGTACACCTTCTACAGATATCAAACTCAAAAAATATCCAAATTAACTGCTGAACCGAATATTCAAATAATCTGTGTCGTAACTCGAGAATAATAATTACCTCTCGAACACTTATATACCAATAACTATATCACATATTAGAACTAGAGCACTCTGACAATCACACTCGAGTTCCATAGTTGTAAAGAATCACCTGAGCCTTGCCGGGTGATATTATCAAACGTACTCCGCGACGTGTGCATTATGTTAGCTTCATCTTTAAACCCTTTTAATTATAATTACTATTTGTCATACTTATCAAGGTCACTACACTTTCTAAAAATGTATATACGATTGAAAGGTAAGCAAAAAGCAGACAAGAAACAGAGGAACAAATGTCAAGAGCTGGGAATTCAAAAAAATTCAAAGAAATTGAAACAAAATGGCTCCAAGTGGAGACAAAGGAACAAATCCTCATTAGTGTGCATTATTTAAGAAATGACCTGGGACGTTTGTACCTCTTATTATAATAAAGACACAAGTCCTCTTACAATATAATAGGTAGAATTTCCGGGATTCTAAATTAAATATCAGAGGGAAAACCGTGGAAAAACTCTCAAATCAAAACACACCTCCGAAAAAAGGGAAAAGAGAAAAGGATCAAAGTTTTTTTATTCTTTTTTAATTCCATGGGCAGCTCAGAGGATGTTTTAAACCTCCCCAAAAAACTTCGACGTTGAGTCTTCGAACTGGGAAACGCAGACAGCTGGAGGAACCCAGAGAGAGAGAGAGAAAACCACGTTTTCCGAAAATTGATTTTGGATTTTCCTCTCAGAACAATAAAATCCACTTTTATAAGGTAATCCATTTTCCGAACACGAAACAGCGAGAAATTTTCTTTCGAATGCCACGAATTCTTTCGGAGGAATTCCCCGGGCAAAGTCATTCCGGATCAAAAATTAAAACTTTATAAACCATATTTTTTATAGGTTTCGTCCTGACCGAGGAAATTCACCCCGTCCCGAGAGAGGGGTTGGAGGAGAGCTTTCGGGTTTCGTGGAATTTGGAATCAGAATGAAGAATTTCATTTTTTCCGACTTTCCACAACGTAAATTTGAATTTATTACTTTTCATTCAGCTAAACTGAAGGCTCTCTCAAATCCTAACTTCTCTACTTTGTCCGGAAAATATGTCCAGAAAGAGTATAGCACGAAGAGAGGGGTACGGAAGTAAGGGACAGGATTGGGTGAGAAAGGGACTTTTATCTACCAACCGTGTAATCTCGGATTTCCGGTGGAAAAACTATTCCTGTTGGTGTTGCGTCATCTGGTTTTGTTTTTACCTCGGACGATTTTCCTAGTTTTCCGAGAGTTTTTGTTTTGATCACAAAACTAAGTGAAGTTAGTGGTTTTTAGGGATTCGGGAGTTTATTGCTGAAACAGCGATCTGTTTCCTTGTTTGCTTTGGTTTTTGATAGACTCGACTTCATCATTTTTGGTTTTGAAAACTATCACGCCTTACTCTGAACCAAAATTTCTTCATTTACTCCAATTATACTTATATTCTTAATTTCCTACATATTTTTATATACAGTATGCTTTTATACTATAAAGTTCTGCGGTGTTGTGTTAAGTGCCAGAATAAGAAGTTATAGTTGCGAGTTCAAATCCTCCACGCGTATCCTGTTATACCCAAAAAAGGGTGACAAAACTCAACCAAAACTATAACTATATACTGTATAAAATGAAATAGCAAAACCTCCGATTTAAAGAACCCAAATGGTTACAGTCCGAATGCACCAACAAAAGAAAGTCCAGCTGGCAAAAACATGACAGAAGAAACCTTCTACTAAGAACAACTGTCTAGATTTCCAAAGAACCCAAATGTCCTTCGAGAGAAGAACCAAAAGAATACAGAAACCGTTTTCGGTTTTCCTGGTCTCCCTTTTGAACGGCTTGTATTCGTGGGGAATTTGCTCGCGGCTTGAATACTTCTGGAAACCAAACTGTCTTATTTATGTTTTGCACCTGGGGATCCAATAATCCGAGGGGATTTCCATCCTTATTACAAATTTAAATGACCGACGATTGGCCTTGAAGCCATCTCGTGAATTTTAATGAAAGGAATTAAGCTCTCCCAAAATATTTTCTAAAACGGTTTTTGGAGATAACGAGCCAGGAAGGGAAAGAGGAGGTGGTTGGAGGAGACAGTTAAGGTACGTTCGTCCATTCGACGGTGGTGCTTTTCATCTGGACCGATGATTTCCATGTGGAACGTGCTGATACTGGTTAAATGTGACTGTCCACACGTGTACGAACCTAACACTTATTTTCTGTTCTCCATATCTATTCCTTTCTATTTATCTCTTTTTCTATTTACCTGTGTTAAATGGACTCTCTGTCTTTGTGTTATATTGTTTCTCTCTCTGTCTGTATTACATTCTCTTTCTCTTTATCTATACGTGTCATTTTGACCATGTAGCGTTTTTCTATATGTGTTACATTATTTCTCCCTCTCTCTCTCTTCTTCTCTATTTCCATTTATCTATCTGTGTTGCTTTCTTTCGCTTTCTTTATCTATTTGTATCATATTGCCCCTCTCTTCTTATGTATTTATGTTGTTTCTTCTTTTTTCCTCTCTGTATCCTAATCTTTTATATCTATATCTATTTCGTTCTCCCTCTCATTATGTGTCTGTGTTATACTCTCTCTACTTTTGCACACTTCTCCTACCCTATTTCAATTAAACAGCAAAAGAAAAATGAAGCCCAACATCTCACAGCTACCTAGAATATTCGTAAGTCGCGCCTTAAAAATTATTTCATAGAGAAAAAAGAGAAAAATACTCTGAACATAAGAAAAGAGATTTCAAATTCATATTTTCAGGATTCGGTACTGATATTTAAAAGTTTATGGACAGATCTCATTCCTAAAGCTAAACAGACTAGTAATGGAAATGGAAACAAGAATATGAAACTCAAACATAAAAAGGAAGAATCGCTATGTGACCACCATCTTTAACTTGCTATTACATTTTAGAGCCTTCTTAACCGTCTCAGATTTTCTTATCTGGTTTATAAATTGTTTATAGCTTCCCATATGTGGTGTATAACGATGGATAAAATGGATTGGGATCACCCATTCTAGTTTCCGCCATTCAGCCTCAGCTCCTGACTGTTTTCTTTTTATCTAGAAGTCAGATTTATCCAAAAACCTTCACTTTTTACTTATAAAATTTGTTTCTAAGTTTAGAAGTTATGATCGTAAGTTCAAATTCCTCTCCTGTCACACCCAAGGGTGAGAAACGAGATTAAAACTCAACTTATACTTTAAACCTACAGCACATACAGTTAGTGCTGAGTAAAATAAAAGAAGAAGGAAAATAGTTGAAACTAAACTTCACTATTTTCGTTTCTCTTCTTCAAACTATAATTCATGACGTGAGATGACTTCGCCATTTTCTTTTTTTTCTTCGCCTCCTACTCGACATTACCTAGACTTGACAAAATCGTGACTTTTATCTTAAGAGACTTGAGAAAATAATTACAGAAGAAAATTATAATTTTTTTTATACTGACGAAGGGAAAATTTTTCTTTTTTCATTTTCCAATTTTCGTCAACGAGTTACAAAAATTTTTGGATGAGAGCAGGCTTGATAATTTGTTTCGAGTCCTCTTTTGTCACTTTTCCATGTTTTCATTTTTATTTTGCTGCATTTTTTTGGTAGTTTTGGCTGTTTGATTTTCTGCTTTTTTATGGTTGTTAGTGCTGTCAGAATTTTAGTCTGCCTTGTTGTACTATCATTTTTATCCAAGTTGAGTGCCACCTGTCTCCAAGTTTGAGACACCAAATAGTTCTAGCTGTAAGTGGGTAAGATAGACCTCTGGTGTTATCCCAATTCTCAAGACGAAGTGTTACGTTTGAGAAACGGGGTGGGAGTACTAAAATAACAGTTAACAGTTACAAAGTAGATGTTAATACTCTTATTTCAACCTCATGACTAGTGTATTCCTTAAATCTAGCTTACAAATAAAACGCTATCAGTCCTCCTTAGGCCTCAGCGTAAACAATAAAGTTGTCGACCACTGTCGGAAGCAACACACGTGACAGTTGCAGCAGCGGTGTGATCGTAGGTCTCAATGAGAGTTTTCAGTGAGTAGTTTTAGAGTTAGTAGTAGTAGTAGCTTAATAGTTTCAACGGACTATCAACACAAATCCTCAGCAAGCACCCTGAAGGCAAATGACAACCCAACAGGACTCGGAAATGATGGTTAGAAGAAGTGGAGGAAGACTTAAAACTACTGGGAGTTGGGGGCTGAAGAAACTTCCCTAAGGACCGGCACAGATGGAGAGCAGTAATTGAGATCACAGAGCTGTACTTCCAATGGATAGATAGATAATTTTAGAGGAGCATCATACTGACCATCAGCACGTGTTGATGCTGAGTCACAACAGAGCTTTTCTCTCCCGACAACCAAAAAACCTTTAAGAGAGTTCTCATTTAGACCAGTGTCTTAGCCTTGAAATTGAGTTACCGAGTTTTTTCTAACAAAGAGAACAAAATTTAAAGAGGCGATATTGAAAAAAAAATTTCGGGGTCACCGTATACTTTTATACTCTACTAATTACAAAAATTTTCAATTTCCCGGAAACAATACTGTTGTTTTCGACTCTAAAAACTTCAAAACCGACGTCGTTCAAAAGAAATTCATGGTCTCTCTTTTCCCCTTTTAGGGTTAACCTTTTACACCAAACCTAAGAAACCTTTCAAGTTTCCTATTTGAAAGGACCGAGGGAAGGAAAAGGCGAACAAACAATTTCCGGCCGAATCAAAATGGTTTCCAAACTTAAAACACGATCTTTGAACTTGATTCCAAACTCAAACGGAAACCATAAAAAGACTTCGAACCAACACACCACCACAAAAATTCTTCTATTCAGACTATCGCAACTCAAAGTTGAGGTAGGAACAAACAACCGTCCACAGCCTTCTACGAGATAAAGATTTTTAAACTAAATAAACTTTTAAAAATTGCTGCTTACCTTTTTACTGCTTGTTGCCATTTCCGGGACGAGGATTTCCTTTGGCATCGCTGCTGGAAATTTCCTCCGTTGTCCAGTATCGCAATGCTAAGGTTCCCACGTTGCTGCTGTCGTTTCCTCTTTGATTTGTTTGTTTGAAACGATAAATTTATTTCCGAAATGGGATAAAATTGTATTTTGCACCTTTTTTTTAATTAGCACACTTTTTTTTGTCTGTCTCATTTGTTTTCCCGGATTTTCTCTTTTTTGTAGCAAAAATAAAATTAATGATTTCCACAAATTAGGCAAAACTTTTTTTTTGTTTTCCTCTCTTTCCCGCTTTTCCCAGCCGGATAACGGATTAACGTTTAATGCGTATTCCTATTGGATTCTTCAACAAGCAGATTTATGCTTCATTTGTAGAAGGATTGGGTTTGGTCGGTGGAAGTAGATCCGGAAATACATAAACAGTCTCCTGGTGTTCGATTCGATTTTTCATCTTCCGGGTGTCGTGTTTGGTTTTACAAACTGTGATTATCCTTTTGAGTTGTCTGTCTTCTTATTATTCTTCCTTTCTGTAGTTTAGTTGATACTCTTTGAGCAAGTGTTTGCTTTGTAACACAATGGCGTCCGAGTTTTTAATTATATTCTTCGATTCTTGATCCTCTATTTCTTTTTAAGATTTTAAAAGCCTAAAATAGGTTAGAATGGGTTCTAACTCTCCATCCGTCTTTGATTTGTTGATGTTTTATCTTCTCTGACTCATCTTCCAGTCTAATTTTAAGATACTTAACACAGACAACCGCTGTGATAGACAGATTTCACGTCTTGAGTCAATTTACTGCCCCTTAGATGCTTTGGCTTTTTGCTGTTTTTGGGTCGTCTTTCTTCTTATTACTGTTGTTTAAGTATAACTCAGTTTGAGTGAATAACTGAAATTTTTTTTTGGGACGCTGCTGTCTGGTTTGTGACCATCTCGTTCGGCGGTGGAGTCCAAATTTTGGTATCATCCTCCTCTACTCTTAGTTTTTGAGTCTAAACGCTTAGATTTGAGTTCTATCTCTTTCTCTTTACATTTTGAGTTTCAACATCTTTGTCTAGTCTTCTGTGAGATTTTGTTTACTACAACAAACACTGGAGACGACTGAAGTAGACGGTTTTCTGGTCCTCGGGTCTGTTTTCTGACTCCTAGATGCTCTCCCATAGTTTTAGTTCTATTAAGAGTGAGTATGGGTTACTTTTTGGGTTTCCTTTCTTCTTGATAACATTCTAGTTCTCTAGTTCAACATGTTCATCCCTTCTTTGCTACTACACTTTTCGTGGTAAAATTTGAAAAAGGCTGAGAGGCTGTCAGTTTCCCTAGATGCCCTGATGTCTCCTCTGCATCAGTTTTTGGTTTAGTTCTGTTTCTGATTCTCGGTACTAACTCCCTTTCGATGATAGATGTAGGAGTGTACTTCCAGTTCCTGATACTTTGACTAATACAGCATTCAAGTTCCAATGTAAATTCATTCTGATCCAAAAAGGCGGTGAGTGTGATTCGTTTTAGATTTTGAAGATGGGAAAGAGGAAAAATTTCAGCACCGGCTGTGAACTAACCACGATTGCTTTCCGAAATTTCCTCCATTTGCTTCACTTCCTTTTTCTCATTTCACTTTTTAAGATTGGAACCGAAAGGAATGAACGAGAAATAAATAATTTATTCGCATCAGAAATTCTAAAATAAAACTGGAGAGGATTTTGAAGAAGTAAAAATAAAAATTGGGTGATTCGACTCGAAGGAAATTTTATTTTAATTTTTTTTCAAAAGGTGATTTCTTCCTTTTTTGGAATTTCGCTCTCCAAATAATCATTTCCTCCTTCCTCCAAAAAAAAGGAAAACGTTTTGCTTGGATAAAAAATCATCCTCAGACTCAATTTTTGAATTAGTTTGTGAGAAATCGCCCTTTCGTCGCTGCTGTTGCTGCTGAGCTTTTGAGGAAGGTTTTTTTGTAGATTTAAAACCCTCACAACACTCCTTCAACCGATTTTTGGTTAGTCTATATACTGTGAAATAGAGGAGCAGCGTAACGACAAGTGCATCAGACCACACACAACATACTGCTTGAACTAACTCAGCTAATCCAACAGATGACCTTCGGGCTTGGACAACATTTCAAGTGTATTACTGCTCGTATAAGAAGAAGCAGACAACAGAAAACAGACTTTTAGACAGACGGAAACCTCAACCATCCGTCAAGGTCGAGTATTCACTAATTTCCTTCTTGGTTCTCCTCCGAGCCCCATCAGACAAATTTCTTGATGAATCACTGTAATATCCTAGTCGTGGCAGTAGAAACCCGCCAAAATTTCGTCTAGAATGAGAAATTCAAATTGAAAAAAGTCTTTGGTCTTCCTGTTGTTCCCTCTCTGTGCTACGAATCCGTCGAGCTTTCGAAGGAATTCATTTTTCCGTGTTCTTCTTAACTTTTTCTCTCGTGACAAGGCCTCTGAGGAAACTGTATCTTTCCGCTTGTACTCGTTAATTTCATTCTCGTTTCCTCTTCGACTTTTCATTCTCCGTTCGCTCTAATTTTGCTCATTATCATTCCAGGAGTCGTTTTGTCTCCTCATCAACGGGTTTTTATTACTTGAATGCGGAACTCTCTTCTTCCAGTTAATTCAGGTTGGTTAACGAGAGAATGAGCTTTTCCACTCAACTGCCTCTCCTCACTTCCGTTGGAAATTCCGTTGACGATTCTTGTCGAAGAACGATTAATATTATTATAATTATTTATTTTACGAAACTAAATTGATTTTAAGAAACCTTTGTTTTCGAAACAAGGCATTAATTATGTCAGTCCCACTCAATTTATTTATATTCTTGTCTTTTTATAAAACTCAACAATTTTTTTTTATAAACACTTTCCGATGATTAAGTTCATTCACTTTACCCTCTTAGGGAATGTTCCTTCTGTAGCAAGAGGAATGTGGATTGCCCTGCTGGTTGTTATGGTGCAAGAAGCAGAAGACATAAGCAAAATATTAAACAGTCTAAGTGGGAAGAGCGGTGGTGTGCTTGGCCACCATGTTGCATTGCCGCCGGATATTCTCCTGTTGGAATGAAAATCAAACATTTGAATTGGTGGGAAAAAATTTTGGGGCCTGTTGTCAGATTTTCGAGACACTCACCGTTTAGAACGTGAACTGTAATGCTTTTACTCTGGGCGTTCGAGGGATTGCATTGATATCTACCACTATCCGAAGGTTTAGCCTTTTGAATTAGAAGGAAACTAGTTGTAACTTCTCCTTTTTCCGTAATGATGCTAACTCCGCCTCTCGGAGAGTCGTAACTAATTATCTGCAACAGGAAAATATGTAATGTTAGCACGTAAACTTGATTAAAAATTTTTTTTGACTGGTTTGGAGGTTATAGAAGTCTCTAGAAGCCTCTGAAAAGGCAAAAGGAATGATAAAGAGATGGTGACGGGTGGTTCGTAGGCCTACAACCGACAACAACAGGATTCTGCGAATGGAAGTTGCGACCCTAAACCAACAGAACTGCCAGAGCTATATATAGCGCCGCAGTGGCTCTGGATAGGAGATGTGTAGTGAGTAGAGTGGAGTTTTAATTCAGTTTTTTTACTCTTGAGCCGGATGCATAGTGTGCATTACTTTTGAAATGAGTTATTAACAGTAGTGTGTTGTTTCCTTTTTGAACGAACTACTTGTAGAAGTGTGCGTTACTTTTGAAATGAGTTATTTATGAATTGAATTGAGCTTTGATTCCGTTTTTTTTTGACCCGTAGGTACCACAGAATGTGGAAGACGATTCGAACTCACAACCATAACTTTGTTGGTCAGCCACGATTGACAAGACAACCACAACCACACACAATGTATACTAAACTAGTGATAGCTGCCTGTATAGAATAATTGAGCAGTCATCGAGCTTTTTATACTTTTCCGCCATTTTTTTTTAATGTTGTGTCCAATTGAAACAACATTTTGAACTAAACTGAAAAATTCTGTTTCTGTGTACAAGATGCTTAAGAATACAGTTCCAAATGTTTTATTCAACTCATACTCTTCTTATACACACTCGTGTACACACACATGACATAATTAGGATTTTAAGAACATGCATGTTGTTTGTCTCTTTCTCTCTCTCTCTCTCTCGTAATCGGATTAAAACGCACAAAATGCACGACTTCCACATTGTGCCACATTTACGCTTATTCGGATTATTTCGCAAAGCGGAAAAAGAGAAAAGAGAAAGCGGAGATGAGGATCTCAAGAAGAAGGAAAAGCGAAGGAGGAGGAGGAGAAATGAGAAAAGGGTGGTTACAAAACGTACACATTTTCAAAATCTCCAGTTGGCGGTGCTTAAAACGAACAACTAAGACTTCAACTTTTTCCATTTCGACTACTATCACCAAGGCATGATAGCGTTTTACTGTCTCGACGCCATTTTATATTGTTGCACGAAGATTTTCGGAAGTGATGCCTTTTGGTTTCCTCTAGTTTCCAAAGTTTCTCTTTTTTTCTTCTTTTCGAAGGGAAAGTTCAGAGAAGACATTAGAACCATTTTGTCTGCTAGGAAATGGGGGGACCAGAGAAATCCGGGAAATTTATCTCATTTTCCCAAATTAATCTCTTTGTTTTGGATAGATAATTTAATGTTTTGTCTAGTCAGTCGGGTTTCTTCCTTCTCCTCCCTCTATTTTGGATTTATCGATTGTGAGGGTGAAAGTGGAATTAGTTTTTCCAGGGAAAAAGATAAATTTTTCAAAGATTTTGGGATTGAACGTGACAAGTTCTGACTTTTCTTTTCTAGTGCTTACTTTTGTCTAGGAAAATTAACCCATCAGTGGGTTTCAAATCTAACCCAACATCCGACCTATTTGATAACACACTCTACAGACCGCTAACTGTAACTGCTGCTGCTTTGTAACTACTGCCCACTGTCCTATACTCAGAATCTTGTTTAGCTATCTTCACACCCAAACAACCAACTCTAGTCCCTCTGAATTATATCAAACCTGATATATATACACTATAAACTAGGTTATAACAAATTCAGAAACCTGGATCAATGATTGCTGACGAAGGATCTGTCGTTTTCTTTAAATAGTACGAAAATTGGGAAGTCAGAACTCAGTCTGAGCAAGTGTATCGTTATCAAGTGGTTGTATTGGAACACAGACATCTTTAAGTCTGTAGCAGTAGTTCTAGTTTTAGGTGTAGAGAAATTGTTTTATTATATTATAAACATATTATGCATGTTAGCTCTATAATTCTTAAATTATTGTAGGAGAAGTAGTGTAGTGGTTAAAGCTTGGTAATGAGTTTGAATCCTCCTCCGTTATCGGAAACCATTTCCATTTCTCCGTGTTATCCTTTATTAGTATCGGAAACTTTCGATCTCTTCTTTGTTTCACGTATTAATACTAAATTAGACCTTAATCAGACCTGTCCTCTTTTAGTTTCTTGTCTTTTGTGCCCACTTTGCTTCTTGGGTTGATAAAACAAGGGTAGTTAGGTTAGTATAAAAAATGACGAGGTAGTATAACCCAGTTTTTAATGTCTATATTTCAAATATAAAAACAGATACGAAAATCTAAACTCAAGAAAGATGTCAAGCCTAAATTCAGACGTCGATGGTATTCAAAAAGAAAATGGAGATATCTACTTGTATAAATAATATAAATAAAACGGTTTGATGTTAATATTAAAAAAAATATTATTATATTATTCTCCTGTCTCACCAAAAGCCTAAAAGAATCTTTAGAAAGTTGTTAAGGTTGAAAGCTTTCGTCGTGTCTCCTCACTCGGAATAACTTTTCTTCGTTTAATAATTAAAATAGAAAACAAAGTTTAAGGAGCGGAAGAACTGAGAAAATTTTCTCTCAATTTCCTTTTACCCCCCCACCCAACATGCCTACCACCTCCCTCCTAATCTTTTTAAAAAGAAAAAGAGACAAAAAATTCAAAATCGAAGATGAAAAGCTCTGTTTCTGATGAGCTTTCACACCCGATAACGGTAGATTGTCAATTTTTCACTTATTAAAAAAATATTCAATTTCCTCTGTTTCGTGCTGTTGGTGAGGGGAGAGGCTGTCAAAGATTTAGAACTCTCTACAAAGATGGCAAAGAACTTAAAACTAAAATCGGGGAGAAATCAAAAACCCAAAAAAGCGATAACACTTTCATTCTGTATATCAGTCTCGTGGGTTCTTTTGTCTTCTTCTCTCATCCTCGTCGTCGTTCTCGCCCCTCACGTTATACGGAACAGATTATAAGTCATAATTTTTTGTTTGTATAAAATTAGGCGTTAATTATAATTAATTCATAATTATTGTTGCTTTCATTCGTGAGCGTGGAATTTCGCTTCCATTTTGTAAAATCCGCTTCTATATGAGATCCTTCATCGCCAAAATTGTAATTTTAAAATCGGTGATAATTATAATTATTTGAACCGCTGTCTAATGCGTAATCTTCTTTTGTAACACCTGCTACCGATGCTTTGTTCCCGCGTTCTCAAGCTCTGAAATTTCTCTTACACGGTTACAAAGATCTTAGTCAAGATTTTTTCAGAAAATTTCTTAGAAAGAATGAACAGAAAATTGGTGTCAACCGCACGTTTACGGTCAGACTTTTAAGCAGAACCTTTTTAAGTCACTTCGTCTAAGTGTCTTTGTCTTTCCCTTGTCAATTTTGTTGAAAGAAATGTCTAATTCTGCCTTTAAGACTGAATCGATATGCTTATTGTTACTTAAATTTAGGTAACAGTTCAGTTTTAATGTCGTTTTTCAGACCTGGATGTGAAGGGAGAGTCAAACTCTCAACTGTTACCTCTGTAGTAATGCAATTTGACCACGAAACCACAGACCTCCTACGAATGAGAAATCCAGGTCACGTGCATCGTTACCAATAAAAACGGACGTGTAATTGTAGGGTTAACAATAATTATACAACAACTAGTAATGTTTCAAATGAGTGAGTCAATATCATTGCTGACGACCACTACAATGATCGGCCGGCAATGTGTTAAGAAATGACAGCCTACCTCTCCGTTCTGCTTCTTCCTTGCTTGTTATACCTAATCATTTGTGTATGTTTAGTGAATGAGCTATGTACATTACCGTGCACTCAGTTACGATTGTATTTAGGTTTTCAAGGAAAAATATATATACAAAGGAATATTATAATACCCGAAAGGGTTGAAAATTATTATTAATATCAGTGTTACATCCGGTTTGGTGTTCTTTGATTTTCAATTTCTCAATCAATTTTGCATTCTACTATTTTCTCACAATCACTTTCACTTTCTGAAAGATTTTCCGAATACATTTATTTCCGGTTGTGATTGTAATGACTGTCGCGTTTGGCGTTTTCTCTTATCCTCTCATCGTTACCCAAAGATACCGAACCTGACTCACCAAGACCATTTATATTTAACTACAAGTTCAGTTTCGTTTCGGTGAAAGTGCAGTGCGTCTAGTGCATAGTAGTGTTTTCCCTACTAAGCGGAGTGAAGTGAATACTAAGTGTGTTCTTTGTGGTCGTTAAATCAGTATCGTGTCAGAGAAATCTTGATAACTTTGGAAGCCTGCATACTGTATGATCCAATTTATTAATAGGATCTGCATGTGAAGTGTAAGAAGAAGTTTTTAGTCTGTTAGAGTTCGACACTACCCAGTGCTGCGGGCCTCTGTGTGCGTGAGTATTTTCTTCTACCCACGCAAAAAAGGTATAACAAGGAACTATATATCAACGAAAATAAATAAATAAATAAACTATAAACTGCTATATACAAAAATAATTAGTTACACCACAAACACCTTCTAAATTAGGTATTTGACACAACCGGAAGTAAATCTTTTAGAAGCATTTAGAAGAAAGAATGAAAGTATTGGGTTGAGTTGTATTTCCGTTTCTCATCTTCAAGCATAACAGAATGTGGAAAGGAAGATTTGCTCCCAACCACAATTTCGATAGTCAAGCACCTTAAGCACTCAATCTCAAACCTCCCCACATGATGAGAAAGCTAAACTATAGTTAAGAAGTAGAAAGAAAGTCGGCAGTGCCAAGCCGACAGGAATAAAAATTCGGTGAGAGATACAGAAATGTCCTTCAGCAGAAGACAAATTAGGGAAAAGAGAAAAAGTTGAAAGGGGAAAAAGAAGAAGAAGAAGAAAAGACTTCACTTGGAAACCCTTTTATTTAATTAAATAAATTAGAAGGCGGTGAAAATCTGAAGGTTCGGAATCCGCAAAAAGCAATCTCAATTAAATTCCAAGAAGGAAAAACAAATAAACCATCGCGTGTTCTTTACTAATCAATAACTCGGCCACTGGCAGGAGGACTTCTTCAATCGAAGCTTTGGGCTTTGGGCGTTCAGCTATTGCCTCCCGAAAATTTTTCCCAAAGGAAATTCTATTTTTTTTCTTTTACAAAGGCATTCGCTGCTCTTCTTTCTTTCTCCTACCTCCCTCTTGCCCCCCAGTTTCAGCCCGACATGTCTTAGATGTTTATATGTTAGAGTCACTGTCCGAAATCGGCTACAGCGGGAAGTTTCCTGCTTATATATCTATAAAACTGCATTTTATGTGAAATTACATTCAATCTCTGTAGTCTTTTGCTACACCATTATGAACTTTTATGACTTTGGCCTTCATCCATGGAATAAATCCTTTCTAAGGGTGTGCAACATTTATGAAATGAATTCTTGATAACAGTTTGCTATACTGAAATAAATTTAGAGTAAAAGTGTTCGTTATGTATGAACTGAATTTTAATCAGTATTTAGGGCATCGAATTCTACTTGTGCAGAACTTATGAAACGATATTATTGTCAAAGTGTGCAATATTTTTGAAACGAAATCCCGTCGTAAACTTTAATTCCTGAATTTGTGTTTTGGACCAAGAATCCCAGCCATTTCACGACAAGGCTGTCTAAGTAAGGTACAGAATGGGTCGTTTCAAGTGCGTAGGATTTTAGTCATTCCACTCAGCCATTTCTCGAATTTCCTGTCCACTTCCCGCTGTGACCGAATTTTCGGCTGTAGCTATAATACACTCTATATTTATTAATAAATAAAAGGAAACTTACCGCGTCATTATGATTCCAAAATATATAGGCAGGCGGTTCTGGGCTGTACATAACTATACAAGTCAAATTTATAGTGCTACCTCTATCTATATAGAGATCTGGAGCTCCTATTATGTTTGTAGTCGGCTCTGAAACAAAGAATGAAAGTTAATTAAACGACGAGCTTTGAAATAATTAAAGAAAAGGAATGAGAGGGATGGTGTAGTGCTCACAGTTGAATTGGGTGCTCACCAAATTTTGAGCTGTATGAAGAACCAGCTATAAACCACAAAAGACGATTATCGAACCTTAAATACACTTCAGCCAACAGCTAAAGCTCCAAAACATCCTTGTACCCTTCAAACAATGATCGCTTTAAAAACAATCCAAAACGGGTCACATGTTGCATCAATTCCCCTTCCTACGTAACCTTTCAACCAGGCAACACAGGATGGAGTCTAGACGACCAACAGGAAAATCAATTACAGTCACTCAGTTTAATAAGAGTTCCTTCGGAGCTGAATAGAATAAAAGACGATTTTTAAAGAACAGGAAAATAAAATGAAAATAATAAAAGATGGAAGTGGGTAGAGGAGGAGGAGGAGAAAAGGTTATCCGGAAAAGAAGTAAAGGAAAGCCTTTTTGTGCAAATTTATAGCGAGTTATAAAAATTACGAGAGTAATTTGTTCACGAGGGGGTTAGACGAGTTCTCAAGTTTCTGTCCTATTTATTATTTTTTATTTAAAAGGAAAAAAAATTTTTTTTCTCTTTATTTTCTTTAACAAATTGTACCATTTAGAATGGAAGAAAAGGAGAGAGAGAGAGGGAGAAAGGAGTACAAGAAGAAGACGAAGACGACGACGACGACGAGAGAGAAGAAAATTGTTCAACAAGATATTCTCTAAATCCATTTCATTGTCAAGTCAATCTCTTAGCGTGTCGCATTCATTTTTTTGTAACATGGTCGGAAAGAAATTCCATTAGCTTTCCTCAAACCAAACACTATTAATCTTCGTGACACGTGTTTATAAAACTTTCACGAATAAAATATACGTTTCACAAACACACATACTCGGAAACTAATGCCCGCACTCAAACACACACACCTAGAGACAGCATTCATTCGGCTCCAGCATAATCGGATGAGTTTCATAAAATAAAAATTGGCTTTTAGGCTGAAACACCTTTTGGTCCACCTCATTTCTGGTTTCTTTCATCATCATCATCCTGTGCCATCTTCAGCTAACTTCTAAAACAACGCTCTTTACACAGTCAATTGTGACTGTAGAATAATATATGATTACAACGAATCAAATAGGTCTACTTACAATAAATCTATGATGAATGTGTATATGATTATAATAATAACGATAATATACTGTACATTAAGAATGGTCTTACACTACATAACATTAGTTGAATCACACAGCCTGTCTCACACGAACACCGGAAGACCAATGAAACACTCACCAACACACTCAAATCAACATACTTCGATGCGCGCGCCCTCTATGAGTTTCATCTTTAGTCCCTTTTAGTACTAACAACTATTTGTTACACTTAACAAGCTGAAAAATTTTTGATTTCATCCTAACCAAGAAAAAAATTCAAAAGTCAGTGATAAATAACCCAACTAATCACAGAGAACCAAACCCAACAGAAAAAAAAACCGTCACAACAGCGAAAGGAAAACTCTAATCGAATTGAAGACAAAACCAAAAACCAAAAGACGATAAACAAACAACAAAACGAAGCGTCCGAGAGATAGTTAATTAAGATCATAATGAGGAAGCAGCAACAGCGGCAATTTGAAACGTCTGCAAAAGAATGAATTCTCATCGAAGCAGAGCTAAATCTCGTAATTCGGAGTAGAGGAGACAAAAACAGAAAAAAAGCAAAAAAAGAGGAGAAGGAGAGAATTTCGGCGGAAACAAATTAAACCCAATAAATTATTCGAAATTGCTTCCTCAAATTCATAAATAAATAAATAAATATAAACAATGGAAAACAATGGTAAATGATAAATGGAGTCAATAAAAAAAAAGAGGAAAACAAATCTTAAGTATAAATAAAAATTTGAAAATATAAATAACAAAAAATCCAACTCTTTTTTCACTTTTTTAAAAATATAATAATATTAATATGATATTATTATTTATACAGTGGGAAGCGGGCCATGGAAAATGGAGGAAATCTTATCCGGTGATTTTATTTTCCTCTTTCAAACTATTTGTTAGATAAAAGAGAAAGATTTTCGGGAAATCAGTGTTTAACCTTCGAGGATCAAGACTTGATCCCTAGTATCATGATGGTTTTGTTGAAGGTGGTGGTGGGTGGTTGGGGTGGTGAGGGATTTGGTGGGAGTCGTTATGAAGGTGGATGCTGGAATCTCTGGACCTTTGTAAGATCAACTGGAAGTGAGGAACAGACGAAAAATGTCAGGCGAAGGGGTTGAGGGAGTGTGAGAAGCATAACAACGACCGTCTCTCTCTTTCTGTGCCTGTCTTTCTTTTCTTTTGTCCGAATTTCTTTTCTTGCTTCTTCTGTTTAGTTTCTTTTGATTTAGTTTATCTCTCATTTTAGAGTTTTCTTTCGTTTTTAACTATTTTCTGTTGTGACCTTGACCTCCAAGTTTCTTTTCTTTTTGCTATCTCTCTTTTTCTTATGAACTATTTTCATCTCTAGTTCTGATTCTTTTGTTCTTATCTAAGTTGTTTCAAAGTTTTCCGAATTCTCTCTTTGTACCATTCTTCTCTTTTACTCTTCTTCTTTCCTCCTTTTTCTGTTCTTTCTTTAATTCCTTTCCCGTCTTGCTCGTATCTCAATCAAATCTCTTTTTACTTCTGGTTCAAAACTTCTTTTCTCGTCCTTCACTGTATTCTCTCATCCTTTTGGTAAACCAGATCCTGTTAGTTTGGGGTTTTCCCAGAATCTTGGTTTTTGCTATTTTTCATCTTCAGGAAGCTAATTCTATAAATAAGCACTATAAATAACGCACAGTAATTAGTAATCAAAATAATATTAGTTTAGCATCAAAATTTTTTTTCAGTGCCATGCAGTTATAGGTCACTATGGACGATAGTTAGTTTCGGTATATTTACTTCGCGTACAGAAATGACGCCAGTCTTGTCTTCTTTTTTTCTGGTATATCTTGTTGGTTAGTCTTCATTTTTCTGAGATATTCGTCAAAGCTTTTTGTGTTTTTCTTTTCTTCAATAAGGCTGTATTCGGACCATTTCTCTTTTTTCCTGATGTTCTGCCAATATTCACTCGTTTTCTGACTATGTTCTTACTCCTGTTCATTCCGTTTCTGTTTTCAGTTTTTGGTTTGTCCTGGAAACTTGTGTTTTCTACTTTCTTCTTCAGGTTGTCTCGTCTTTGAATGCTTTAACATTGATTTTTATTTATACTTATTTATTAGACTTGTTTCAGCGGTTTATCTTTAATATAAATATTCATATTAAACAAAAATTAAATCCAAACTAACATCTTTCACAAAATTAATGAACTGTATCTATCCTCGAAGAATACGGATAAGAATTCCAAGACCATCGGCATTAGCTGGAAGTTTTTGACCGTTTCTCCAATTGTGAGCTGTCCCTGATTCTTAAGCTGTTCACTATGAAACCTTACCTCAAACTGCATGCTAACCAAAAATTCTATACTCTCATCGATATTTTGAACTTGTATTCAAGCTTTCGAAAAACTGAGGAATGCTTCGTTGGTGTCATATGCAAAAATGTTTCCCCTGAAAGCTTTGTTTTGACTTCCACCTTGGACTAACCACACACACACACTTCCCTTCGAAAATGAAATCTAATCGCGATGCAGAACGAAAAAAAAATTTTTTTGGACACGAGAAAAAGTCATGAAAAATAACTGAGTGCAAATGGACGGTAAGGGAGGGCAGTGACCGCTTGCTCAGGGATGGATTGACCCCAGAAAAACAATAATTTCCGACTAACTGACCGGCATGAATAGTTAAAAAGCAATTCCTTACCTCCTCTGCCCTTCAGGACCACTTTGCGGAGGGACGGAAAGAAGTGGGAGAATGTGTCTTTGCTCTCCCTTCGCATGATCTCCATTAATCTTGGGATAATCTTGTCTTTAAATCCTTTAAATGCTTCAAAGCTGTTTCGCATGCTAATCCAGTCGAGAACGACGGTTAAAAAGACGGCGCCGTGAAAGACTTCACCTTCCAGTTAATTTTTTAAGGGCATGTAAAGTGAGCTTAAAGCTCTTTCGGAATGACTTCAAGGAAAATATAATTTATCAAGTTAGATTTGCTTTTAGTTAAATTTATGGAGATTTTGGATTTGAAGAGTTGTTCCTCCTCCCATTGGGGAGTCAATATTAAACACTCTGGATGACCTGGTTCTTCATTTTCTCCTTTTGAGGTCCTTGATGATCCCATAGGAGTGCTGAACCACTGACCTTTGTCTGAGTTTAAATCCCACTCTTCAGCTCAAACTCTCAACCATAACTCTGCTTGTCAGGATAGCAGTGACATCCGAGCTAGGAAGAACCATCATACCATACTACATCACACGATTAGTAGATTTAAATCGGGACAAAGCCACCGGAAACCCTTTGAAACACCCTCATAGCTTCCTTTCGAAAAATCTCAAACTCTAAATCAACTTTAAAACTTTTCTTTCTCATTCACCTGTCTTCACGAAAAACAAATAAACTCGCAAACTCACAACAAAGACTTTATTCTCAAATTAATTTCCTGGAAAACTTTTCTCCACCCCACCCCCCCCGGAAGGAGAAAGAAAACAAAACTAAACAACAAAACCTAGCGGGAAGTGATAAAAGAACCTGGATCAAGGTGAAGAAGAGAGACAAAAACGAGAAGACAACTGGATAAGGAGGAGACAATGACAAAACTGAGATTAAGACCTAAACAACAGAACAAGAAACTAAGGAAAATAAAAAAGGAAAACTCAAAACAAAATGGTGGTCAATATATATACTTTTCGGGTTCACGGATAGTGATCACGGCCCTATTTCTTCAAACTAGGGTAACGTTTGCTTAGATAATTTTAATAAAAATTTTCTGCCCAACGTTTCGGATCGTTATATAAATAATTTGACCGTTTAAATTACTCCGTATAAACTTTCTTTTTATATTCCTTTTAAAAAATTCACTTTTATTTCCTTCTTTTATATTGTCATAAAAATTTTATTTTAATTTATTTCTAAGACGTTTGAGTGGGAATCCCCTTTTTTTGGTTTGATGGGAAACTATTTGAAAACCGTATTTCCTTTCCAAAATTAATTAAATCGTGCTGATATAAAATTATAATAATCTTAATCCGGTAGAGAATTAATTATGTAATAACTTTTGCGAATATTGAAAGAGACGCGAGGGAATATAACCCGACGTT
Organism: Columbicola columbae; assembly: GCA_016920875.1. Taxonomy (NCBI): domain Eukaryota; kingdom Metazoa; phylum Arthropoda; class Insecta; order Psocodea; family Philopteridae; genus Columbicola; species Columbicola columbae. The sequence continues at coordinate 14,522,797 of JADMLL010000003.1, read as the reverse complement.
GCCACCTTTTCTCTTTCCTACCTGTTTCACTGACAAATTTTCAAATTTTTAACTTCCGCTATTGTTTTACCTTAAACATTCACTTTCTTGCTGTTGGAATTTTTTTTAGCGGAAATTTAATTAATTATTAACTGCTAATGATATCCTTATTCTGTTGGTTATGTCATCCTGGAGTGATAACCAGCTTTAGACTCATGAAGAAGTCTTAGGGCCTTGGTACTCAAGCTTCTTCCTTGCCGGGCCAAATTTCCATTGTGACCACTGCGACTGGGCCATAGGACTTACCAAAAAGATTTTACAAGTCCGACTTTCGACGCATACAACCCACCCTCAGGGCATCATCTGTAGGTACATCTGTCAGCCTTCTGTATGTATTTTCTGTCTATTCGATTATTTTGGTGGAAATAAAATTTTTCGAAGGGAATATGAAATAACTGAACAATTTAAAGCGGAAATAGAAATGAGAAATAATTAGAAAGCTCATAAAAACTGTCTAAACACAAAATTGGGTCATTCTAGGTCACACCAATTTGGTTTATGGAACGAATACAGATTGGGTGGTTGTTAAAAATTCGACACTTTCCTGAAAATTTGTTGTAATGACTCAAAATGACGCAAAAAACTATTTCTAAAAATTAAAACTGCATCGATAAAGTAAAAAGAATCAAAGCTCCACCAGCTAAACATTTAGACTTAATGTCTTAGCCAAACCCAACAGAACTTATTTCATTTCTAGAACTTTGACAGGTAGTTAAAATAAAAAACTCTGACGCGGGAAAACCGGAAGAGAAGAAGTAATTAAAGAAACTGAAGCCCATTTCTCACCCCAAACCTTAAAATTACGTTAACGACCCTTATAGCGCATCAGAGGTCGAGATTCTGGTTTTGCTCTCTAGTTAAAGCTAGATCAACTACTAGTTGTCTTGAACTTAGGATTTAGGAAGCAGATATCTGAGGAATAAATAAACAAAAAGGTTGCTCAGTTCAGTCGAGTTTCTAGCAAGACGGCCAAAAAAGAAAATGGAAATGTCAGAGGGAAGAGCTGTGCCTTGGAAAAGACGGAAATAAGAATTGGAAAAACTCGATAACATATTAACGTTGCAGGAAATAAAATATTCAAATTTATTATAAATATATTCAAAAGAGAGGAAAGACGGGAAAAGGAGGAATGAAAGATAAAGAGAAAGGTGAGTTAGCGAATAATATAAAAAAAAATTGTCGAATTCTTTCTCGAAATTATGACAACACCCAAAGAAGAAATAGAAAGAGAGAGAGAGGGAGGAAGGGGGAGAGGTCAGGTTATATTAAACATTCCATTAAAATTTAAAAACGGTCGATGAGGATCAAACCAACGGGAATTGATTTTGAAATTGAAAAGTTCGAGTTCGATTATCGGGGAAAGGTTAAGAAAAGAGAAAAAGAAGAAAGAAAGGAAAAAAGGAAGAAAAGAGAAAAGAAAGGAAAGAATGAAAGATGGAATCACATCACAAAAGGAAGGAAATTATTTTAGCGTCGAGTTTTTTGACGAGCGGCGTCGGTGAAATTTGTGAAAGTAGTTTTGGGAATTGAAAAGTTTTTCCACCTGAACGTGAAAAAGCGAACGTCGTTCATCTTTTTCGGCAAAAGAAAAATTGAGGTTAGCAGTTGGTGGTTGGGAGTTGTAGTATTGTCGAAGGAGGTTTGCTGTAGTGTCATCCAAAACGTTTTGTCATCAAATCAAAATTTTCGAGCTTTGTGTCAGGTTGTTTTCCGGTTTTCCCGGAGCTTTTGTGTTTGTGATTTCGTTAATTTTTAGAGCTTTTAAAAGCTCCAACCCGAAAGTAGGCTATTCTTTTTGTCGTCGTCGTTATTGATGCTGGTGGGGTTAGGTGTCTGGCTAAAACCAAAACACAACCATATGTACAGTAACTTTTGATACCAATGAAGTGTTAGTAGGTATTAGAGTAACTCTAAAAGCAATCGTAACCAAACCATCCGCTAACATCAGCCACACACTAGGAACAAACAAGGTATGACTCTGAAGGGTCTTCCACTGATCAAACATCGTCATTCGTGCGATTCCAATGGATTGAGATTCTTTTTATAATTCTGTCAAATCAAGGATTTTTCATTTATGCAAATAAACACCATTAATAGATAAAAATTGGGTTAACAAAATGATATTATCTATTGTAACTTATTTAATTACTTATATAATTTTCATAGGCATCACTATCTTGTTGTGGATCACAATCCTAACTCACAAGATCACTATTCCAACTCATATTTGTTCGACACTATTTTCTTACTGATGTTTTGGGTGAAACAGAGACAATTTTCTAAATAAATAAAAATATTGTAATAAATGTTACTTGAAGTTTAACAACTGTTATTTATTACCGAACAATTCTTCTAAATATTATTGTCGACACTATTTTTTGGGCTTATTACAATCCACGTAAAAAGAGATCTACAACCTTAACGGAATATCAGTGAAACCGATAAAGCCGATAACCACCTGATAGTACCCGATGACAAACGTTTAAGGAATGTTTCCTTCCATGTCTGGTAACAAAACGCAGGGTACAGTTTTAATTAGCCCTTCTATTAAGACATCTGATGGTTCGCTATATAAAGCTGGAACAGCTTATTTGCCGTAATGTCAGGATCATCCAGTCCTGACCCTCCAATATTGCCTACTTTAACTCTATACTTCATTTCAAAATGCCTATACAGTTGATGTAAATTAATAAAACTTCTGTACCTGAGAGGTATAATATAAAGCCGCAAAATGTCGTACAGTTAGAGAACTAGAGGTCAAACTGAACTGACATGACAACTTTTGGTATCGGTTATCATATCAATCGCGCCAAATTGTTTCCGTTAACACTACTAACATAAACGGTAACAGTTAGGAAAACTCAAAATCCGCCATCGTCTAACAGCCCTCATGGAATCTAAACCCAAACAACAGACGAACAACTTCTTCAACACTTTTTCTGGAGTTTCTTTCTCCACTTCCTCTGTTACATGACCTTAGATTAGCAGGTAGTATGTTAAAAAGGAAGAGAAAGAAGTCTAAAAATCAGAAAGAAGGTGAAAAAAATTCAGCAACCAGACAAGAGCTTTGGAAAATAAAACAACAGAGATGTTGGCGTATAATAACTGGCGGATGAATGAAACAACGAAACTAAAAAACCATTTAAATTAGAGAAAAGTTAAACAAAGTGGAGGAGAGAGAGGAGGAGGAGAGGAGTGAGAAGAGAGGGAGTTAATTAGCGTCCTCAATCAACTGAAATTAAAAATAAAAAAAAAATTTCTGTTTGTTTTGTGCATTTTGAGCTTTTGATTGTTTATCGTAATTAAACGATTGTTGATATTTTCCTTTAACTAACTTCATCCATGTTAATGTCTTTCCCTCTTTAATCAACAATTTTTGGTCACATAAACAGCACAAATAGCAAATTTGGGAATGATTGTCTAACCGCATGATCACCAAATCGAAGCTTTACTCAGTTACTTATTTGGACTTTATATAAAGCTTTCGTTGTTGAACTAATTTTAGTATTTTTAGAAAGTTATGTAAGGAATTTTAGTGCGATCAATGACCCCTCTTCTTCGTCTTTCTTCTACTTTTTCTGAGGACCTACTCTAATTGGGTAAGTGCTCTTCATCAGAGTGTAAATCGAAAGCTTAAAGAATCCATTGTGATTCATTACCTTCTCTTTCGATCCCTCGTTATAATTTGAATTTTTCTTAAAATCAGAATATCTAATTATAGTCATTAACAGTTTCTCTGACCTAAATTCTTGAGTGTAGAGGAAGGAGAAAAATCAACCGGAAATCACGTCAGGAAAGTGTGAATTAACATTTGGAAAAACAGAGGGTAAGGAAACGAAAGCTTTGATCAGGTTAAAAAATTTTTGGATAGTTTTGTGAGATTTGGTTGAACCCAGTCAGAGCTTCTGCTAAGGCTTTGTTTGGTCTCAAACAATCATCCAAAATGTGAGTTTAAGAATTGCAGAACGAAACACTTGGAGACTTTAAAAAAGCTCACTTTTTAGAAAGCCCACAAGCGGCGTGTCAATCCCTTTAATTGACTGATATGTTCTCAATTCATTCTGCACGCCAATTGATGGAGTGTGGGTGCTCCTGCACGCGACCTTAATTCTTTCTAAGGACTTTCATTCAAAAAGGATTATTCGCCTCTTTCTCAACCACCCTAACATTCTCCAGAGAATTAAAAAGGAAAACACGTACCACGTGGAGGCTCGTTCGAGGCTCAAAGTGAGGGTCTCAGAAAAAAATTTTTTTCCAAACTTTTCTCCTTTGAACAGAGGGTTGTAAGAACTTCAACTTTTTAAAACAAAAGTTCAGACTTTATACAAATTGACTGAAGTCATTTAATTCAAATTAAATATGTTTTATGAACTCATTAGAAATAGGTCTTTTTTTACGCGAAAGTTGGGGGTTTATAAAAAACTAACAGTCGAGAGCTTTTATAAAATGAGGCCCTTTAATCAAAGTGTGCAGTATTTATGAATGGATGTACTACGTAGGTGTAATGAATTCTTGAGGAAAGCGCGGTGTGTTTATGAAATAATTGGAAGGAGAATGGTTCAATTCACAAATTTAATTATTTGATCAAAAGAAGTTTGTTTTGGTGTTTCTAATAGTGACATTTTGTATCAATGGTGTTCTGATTCCAAGGAAAACGTTCTCATAAATTTAGGGAAGTGCAGAATAGTGACAACAATAATTTTATGCATCAGTGTTTCAAGAAAGTGTGCATTACTTCTGTTGGGTTGTGCATCAATTTTCTCTTGTGGTTGGTTCAAGACGAAATAATTATCGACACTCTTCGTTCAAATTTTGGTGACTGACTCACCTCTAACAGACAAAAAATTGGAGACTAACAAGTGTAAGCACTTGCGAACCGATTCCTTTCACTGATAACTAAGTCAACTCCAAGCCAACTTGAACTCTTTTTCAACCTGTTCAATGGCAGGTTTCCTGTCGACCTTGACCAATTACTGATCGATTTTATTCACAACAAATTATTGTTTCATTGTATGATATTCACTGATACACAAAATTAAATCAAAAATTGATATGGCTACCTATTAGCAGTGAGTGAGTGCTAGAATATGAATTAATGACTGAGGATTTTGATCTGAGTCGGTGAAAGGATGCTACCTCTTCGAAAACTTTCTGTTGTTGACCTTCCTTTTGTAACAGGACTTCTATTTAGTCAAGTATATAGTAAGAGTGACAACACCACCATAGTGCTTATAGACCCTCAGGCTCAACCAAGAAAGTTGTTGAGTGATAGACTACTTCAAGAGTCTGCAACCTTTTTTGGCCGCAGGTCAAAATCAACCAAAATGCGAGTATTAAAGAGACGTTTGGGGTCAAAGATACTTTCGAATTAAAACAGCGACAGGACAATGTTGCTATATTTCGCATACTATCAGCCGATTCCATACCCAGTCAGACGGAGTGGGGCTTTAACTGATATTATTATATGTTATACTGGATTCAAATTTGAGGAAAAAAATATTTGCATATCTTATACTTTATTTTCGGAGCTAAAGTGGGTCACTTGAAATTACCAAATGGATCACTCGGTGACCCACCGGGTCATAGGTTGCCGGTCTTTAGTCTACTTAATCATGTCAGAAAAACACGAGACGTGGTTGGATCTGATGTGAGATCTCTTTTAAGCGTCCGATTCGATAATTTTGAACCGAAATTATCACCAAACGTAAATTATTGATAAACATCAAAATGTCCTCCCAAAAATCCTCCTTCCACTCCCAAATTATTCCAATTAAGGCCTCGAAAGATTTTAAATAAAAATTGAAAACCCGGGAGATACAATTAATCGAATTAAATTGAAAGAGAGGAAACAAGCAAACAAACAAAATTTTGTCTGCTTTTCAAAGATGGCTGATTGCGATTTTCGATTTTCCTCTCTTTTAATTTTTCCTCTCTCCTTCTCGCTTTAACTAAACATTCATAAATTTCCCTAGAAGCGTACTATAGAGCCGGACTATAAAAAAAGTCATAAATTTCTCTTCGCGGCTATAAATTCCGAAGTTGCGAGAACCTCCTTTGCATTTTTTAAAATAAATTATTTATATTCGCAAATTAATAAATTTAAAAATTAAAAACCATAATTTTCCACCCGTGTCGCGATTACTATAAAAACGGGAAAAATGGGTTCTGTTGGTCTCTTGTAAGGAAAATGCTTCGAGTGAAGACGGTGTGACCCAGAAAATAGAACGAAAACTTAAGTGAAATTACTGCAACTGGTGTTCATTTAGTTCTTGCTTATAGTCGATGAGACTTAATTAAGTAGGCGCGTTTTAAATGTTAGAAAACGTTTTGCAATTTTCTTGACTATTACAATTTTATTGGTAAAGTTAATCTTCTGACTATTAAGCTGCTCGAGACAAGTATCTAATATGATTGAGACTCGTTTGCTTTGTTTCAGAAGACTACAAAGTGTTAGTGTTAGTTCTTCTTCTAAATAATTTTTTTCCGCCAAAATTTTAAATATTTGCTGTCGAAGTTAAGCGGATATGAAAGTATTACTCAGGCTTGAATTGCTTAAGCTGGGCCCTGAAGAACTGATGGCTGTTCTTGTGTTAATGACCTCATGACTTCAAAATTCATCTTAAACCTGAGGTATACACCCAAAATGGCCGTAACTGATAACAATATCCGACTATTTTGATTAGAATGAAGATGTATAGAGGAAGGATAAAGTTTGTGGACAATTTGAAACAGAAGGTGAAGTGAAAAATAATTAGAAAGCTCATGAAAACTAAGAAACTACAAAAACAGAAGCCCTGCCACACCAATTTAGTTTGTAGAGTAACTAAATCGTAGGTCATTGCTCTCAGCAGCAAAAACTACAGCTAAGTCACTTTTCCTGCAACCGAATCATAATTATAGTGAATGAACGGGGTAGAAAAAAGTGAAAGTGAATGACAGGAATCATTTTCTATAAAATATGACAATCGGGGTGCAAAAAATTCGAGGAAAGCGTTTTTGCTTGGGAATGGGCTGAAAACGTTCAGCTGTGAAGAGGGAAAGTCAAGGATCTCAAAATGACATAACCCTTTGTCGGAGAAGAGAGGAGAGAAGGAGGAGGCTGAGGAAGGATTAGAGTGAGTCGATGACTAATGCGACTCTTCTCGACGAACGAAATTTTTTTTGTAGCTTTATATAAATAGGTTAAAACGGTTCATCTCTCAAATGTCAGATGACACCGCTCTGGTAGTTTTGAGATCCGTTCAAAGCTCAAGCAGAAACCTCCAACTGGAACTGGTAAAAAGGTTGATAGGCTTTTCTGGTTTGAATGAGTGAGAGAACAACACTGAAAGGGTCGCTGAGCTTTGGAAACTATTGTTGTTAATACATTTCCAGTTTTGTAGTTTCTACCACATTCTAAACGCTTCCGCGAATCGAATACAACATATGTAAACAGTTTTTTGGAAAGTGTACGCTTTGGTGAGCTTAAATTCGTACATGAGAATGTGCTGATACATTTCCAGGAAGAATGTCATTCGAAAATTGTTTTCTTTCTCTATTAGACAAAGTAAATAGCAAATGTTTGCTGTGTTTTTACTGTCTAAAACAGAAGGTAGACAATGTGGTAGTAAAACAGCTTTCTTGTTCTTTGTTTAGGTATTTTGTTCTAACTAGAGCTTTTTTTTATGTCTTAGAGCTTTTATCCAAATTGTTTCCACCTTCTCACTCTATACTTGTGTTATTTGTCCATCCACCTCTTTTGGCACTACACACTCGACCTTAACCTGTTTTTACTAATTTTTGGATGTTTAGCAAATCGGAAGATTTTCTAGAAGCTTTAAACTTAGGCCCACGTGTCTCTCAAAACGCCATTCTCGCCATTCTTGAAGGTTTATTTCAAAAGTACTGCACAATTTTAAGAATAGCTTATTTCAAAAGTATTGCACACGGCCAAGTAATGATTCTTTTAAACACACAAATTTGAATTGTCTTATCTAATTAGAAATTTTTTCTTTAAAAGTAGATGTTAACACTTTGAGGTTAGAAAGACAAACGCGCCCCAAAAGCGTAGTCTGCATCTCGAAAGCAATTCGGCATGATGCACAAGGCAAAGTTCGGACACAAAAGACAGTGGTTAGTTACACTTCGCGTTGGCTCATACCTCCAAAAAGACAGTGACCTCAACGTGCTTTACTATCCATAGATGTCAAGTGTTTATGTTTGAAGTACAAGTTTCCTGTATGAATACCACTGCTACTACTAATCCTTGTAACTTACGCGGTTTACCAAATTTGGTTGTTTCAAATAAATAAATAAAAGACTTCTCTGATCCCACAAAGTCTTGTCAGCCACAAAAACCAAAAGAAAAACAATTCAAATCATCCTAAGATGACCGAAACCCAATAAAAAAGTTTCGTTTCTTCCTTTTTCATCTTTTCTTAAAGCTCGTAAAACCTGAAAAATAGCTTTACGGGGAAGAAATAAATGGAATCAAAGAAATAGCCGAAGGAATGAGAAATCGATTCCTCACTTCTTTTCCTTCTCTGCCTTTTTGGGAGCGGGGGGAGGGTTTCCATTTAGCGAAAAACAAAGAGATATGTCACAAGACATTGAGAAAACATGTGATTTATCATGTTAGGTTTTCGGAGGGAGGAAACTCTGGAAGAAATAAAAGGAAAAATAAAGAAAAGGAGAATAGAAAACAATCTCCGAAAAGGGAAGAAGAAGAGAAGCTGATCCGTTAATCCTAAAAGCAATTTGAAAACCCAATTTGAAAATCCTAAACAAACTCATCCGTCCCTTCCAGCCGCCACCGACGTCCGAAAATTGCACCAAATCCTCATTCTATAAAATGGTAAGCTCATGTAAATTAGAAAATTAGCCTTTCAAAAACTCTGAGACCCTTTAACGGTCCCATTTAACCCTTAAGGTAAAAGAGAGAAAGATAGCGGAGAGGGTGGGCTAGGGAATAGGAGGAAAGGAGGAGAAAGAGAGCGAGGATAAAGGTTTCCATTACTTATTTTATAGCGCAACAGCACGAGCTTTTATGGTTTCCAAACCTTTTCCATCCTTTTCAGTTCTAGTTCCAAGGCGATCGAAAATGGTGAGCCAACCACCTGAGCTAAAAGAAGGTGCCTTGGAAAAGAGTATTGGGTATTTAATTGTTGGATGGTGGAAGGTGAGCTTTTGAACTTTTTTCATTTTCCAGAATGGTTTAGAAGATTCCTTGATGGCTACTAGAGCTTGTAGTGATCTGTTGAGATATTGAGGTTTCTTGTCAAAGGTTTGTTGTACCTGCTTTCCTTTAATGTTGCGTTCACCATCACTTTGTTTTAAGTTTCTTTTTAGATTCTTTCTTTTTTCTAAATCGATTTGGTGTTTAATTAATTTCTTTCTTTCATCTTTTTTAATAATTTGTTTACAGATAAACATCTCGAGGTTGGCCTCATTACCGGGATGAGAACGAGCGAGTAGAGGATTCATTAAACGAGTACAGTGGAGGCTCCTTAATCACGGTTCCCTTACTAAAAATTGAGACAGTGTATTGCGGGTCCAATTGGAATTAAAGAGAATTCGCTGTTGCAATACAGACTGCTATCAAAGTAGCTTTTACAAAAACAGTGTGGTTAACCTGCTCATTCTATATTCACGCTTTTGTATAAGTACCAAAATATTTTTAGGGAACTCCTCTTGTAGATGATTTTGTATCTATTAGAAAATTTTCAAAAATGAAGGAAGAAGATAAAAAGGCAACAAAAATCCAAGACACCTTAATAAGTTTTGAAGAATTGAAAAGTTTGGAAGGAGGTGGCTCTCTTTTTCTTTCAGTATATTCACTACTAACTTCTCTTGAAGATAATAAGGACATCTCTAAATGTTATTCTTTTAGTTGGTGTGCCGCTCAAGCCAAATTTTTGAGAGAAATGACTTCTAGAAGTTTCGCCTATGCTGACAGCTATGCACATCACCGATGGACGAAAGCTCGTCTCAAACCAACACTTCAATGGAAAATTCTTTCGAGGAGCAAATATAACACCGAAAAATTCCTGAACCCAAATAAGCCTGAGCATTAAACACCATATTGGAAAGTATTCAGTACTCGACTGTTGCTCGGTAGCTACCAACTATTCCCGAAGAAGCTCTCAAGAACGCTTTGGTCGTTCCCACCATCTGGGACAAATTAATTTCGTAAATAACACACACTGTCACACCTTTAGTTGTGAAGGAAGGCAAAACGTCTGGACGAGGTAAGAGAAAACTCTCACATCCAACCAGCAATACGACTTGAGCGGGGTAATAACCAAACGAATAACACTACTAACATTAATGGCAAAACCCGGGGAAATCTCAAAACTCAACAGGAAGTTCAAACGTTTCAAAGATAGAGTTGGTTGTAAGCACTCACAACTTTTCTCTAACCGCTGACCGAAATAACACAAAAACGAACGCGAAACAATGAAAACGACACCAACTCCCAGCAACGTCATCGACCTTCTGCGACTTATCCACTTTTAGCTTTCGACTTTCCCACGCTTTCACGTCAGAATTTCTTAATAAAAGGTTTGACCTTTCGTGTGAGAGGATTACCTATAAAAAAAGAGTGATAAAGCTCTATATTTAATAATAAATAAATAACTACGTGAGGCCGGAAAGGTTTAAAATGGTTCACGTGAAACCTTTTGCTTCCCGTCCTTCCCTTCTCTCACCTTTCCTCCTCCACCTCCTTCTCTTTAAAGAGTCCTCCAACTCAGTTTCCTTTCGAATTCGGTACAAAATTAGTTTCTAAAACTTGAAAGATGTTTTTTTTTTCTAGTAGAAAAGGTAGCCGGGAGGGGTTTCTAGGTCGTCTTTCCTTCTTGCTTTAGATCGATGAAAGGAGAAACGAAACAGACCAAAGCAAAACATCCCCCTGTTACCCTCTCAACTCTTCTTCATTTTCTTGGTCTTTCCTCAAAAATAAAAACCATCCATCGCATTTCAAATTTAGTTTCGCTCAAAAGTCTTTTTCTATAATTTCGCTTTTTTCCCCTCATTTTCCGGATTCACTTGGGTGGTTTTCCTCCAGCCATTCATCAGGGTTCTTGTGATGGTTTCCATTAACTTCTTTCCCTTATCTTCGTCTTCCTCGCTGAAGAAAGGAAGCGACCAACTCGACTTCTCGCTTTGATTTCTTTTCCTTTTCTTTTTGGAGATTTTTCTTTCTTTTTAAGCTTTCTTTTGCTGTTGTGTTCGTGGTTTTTAAGAGGTAAACTGAGTTAGGGTTGATTGTTTAAATACGATAAAGGGTTGGGAGGAATATCGATGAGTTTGAACTTCATTTGGCATACTTGAAACTATATACCAACGCTCACTTTTTGAAATAATTTGAGACGTTTAGTCAACTTCACTGAGTGTTGACATCGTGGTGGAAACGAGACAGACTAAGACATCGAGAGAAAGCACAAGAGGGAAAGATAAGTTAAACAAAAATGTTGAGAAAGGTTAGAAACTAAAAATTAAGGACAAAGCTGAAGAGAAGTAGAGAAAGACCTCAATACCAAAAGAAGTACCTGGAACCTTCAAAGGGAATTTTTCCCAAACTTAAGTCAGGTTCTGATCTATTTTTAGATGAACAGTATCCTTATTTAAAAAAGAAAGAAATCATTTGAGGCTTAGAAACCTTTTATAGTATGACTTTATATCGTAACTGAAGGTTTTTAGATATCATAGCCACCATCTCGACATCGCTTTAGACAAATATCTAAATGTCTTGGCGTCACATATACCTTAACTATAATGTAACTTCAAGAGCTTTTGTGCTTAGTCCATTATCACTTCCGATTTTTGTATATATATTATAAATAAGGTTAATAGATTAAAGAAACAGTCTGATAGAAGAGCTGAAATTTCCTCTGTCGGCCATTTTTAATAAGTTATTTTGTGATAAGTTGTCGGTATTTGATATCTAGCTAACAACCCTTGTGGCTTTAATCGTCTACGAGTACCTGAGTATGTGACTAAGGCTAGGCCCAGAGAGTTAATTGGTCTTCACGTGGTAAAGTGGTGTGACCCAACTACTATGATTTATTGCAAGACATTACTGAAATATCAGTGAAACTGAAATAGTGTCTTTTATTGCCATAATCGTTTATAGGAATAGTTCTAAGAATTGTATACATTGTAATCATGTATTATCGGCCTATACTCGAGCTTCCACAACTATTTTCTAGTCTCCAGTTGATAGAAACAAAATTCTTTGAAAAAATATGGCGGCCACGTTTCCGTCACACTGTTATAACCCTAGCACGAGTCCCGGGACTTCTATTTTTCACTTAATTTTCCCATTTCTAGATTTTTATTTCCCGATAAACAACACCAGACATGTCCCAGAAGACTTTGCCCCCTCTTTCTTCCTCTTGCTCTTCTACTACCCGCCACAATCCCGCCATTAATTTCTTTCTCGCATTACACATCTCGCTTAAATTCCAAAGATAATTTAAATTTTAAATGAAATTAAAAAACCGATACTTTTCGAGAGGGAGGCAGAAGGAGGAGGAGGAGGTTTTAGACATTCTGAAAAAAAGAGAGAATCAGCAGGAAGTCTTTGCCAAAACCGAGAAGGAAGGAAAATAGGAAAATCGAATAAAAAAAGATTTTTTTCGCAAGTGAAAATTTAAAAAGAAAAAAAAGGAAATCGACTTACGCAAACAACTTTGACAGAAAGAAAATCCCAAAATAAATTTTACTTCCCTCCTCCTACCCCTTTCCTCCTCTTCTTATTCATCATCACTACTCCCAACTCCCAGTTCCACCTCTTGTTCCAAATTTTTTTTGAACCTCGGTATTGAATTTTGTAATCGAATTAAAATTAAAAGTAGATCGCTGTTGTTGCTGTCGCTTTCAGATTTGGAAAATATCTTTCTGGTAACACGTCCATTGTGTATTAAGCAGCTTTTTTTGGAGGGGCGGAGTGTTGGGTTGGAATGTAGATGACTGGAATATGGATGACAATTTCTGGATTTGTGGTTGTGTGTGTGTAAATGGGCATCTGTCTGTGTTTTGTTACACAATACTTGTGTAAAAAAATACTTTATACGTTATAAAGATACTTATACTCATTTTTTTTTTTTTTTTCTTATTTATTTATTAACTAATCTATTTTAGCGCGAAGATGTTAGGACCACTTAATATCTTAGAACACTTAGATACAGTCAGCATGTAAAAATGGGATAAAATTTATTTTTCGAGTAAATTAACCGCGTAATCTAGGACGTTATCGAATCTACATTATAATGTATTAACACTTTAGCCCGGAGGTCTAATCTGGATTTTTTTGTGTCGGTCGGTTACTACTTTTTGGGCCGAATTTGGGCCGGCCTATTTTATCTAAGAAGGTGTTCCACTAATATCCACTTTCAGTTCCCAAAGTTTAAAAAGTCTAGGACGTTATCGGAATATCATTGTAATGTATTAACACTTTAACTAAAGTTTACTAAGGTTCTTATTTACTAACATCGTTGTTAGTTAAACTAACAAACTACTTTGTCAACAATACGCAACAATAACTCTTGTTTCGAATCACAATAAAGCCATCGGCGTATGTGTAATAATTTCCAAATGGTATCAACGTGGAGCCACTGGACACCTTAGTATTAATATTTAATTTTGGAAGAATAAATTTGAGAAATGGAATGGTTAAGGCAATCGTCAGCAAACTCATTATTCAAAGAGCCAAAAGTAAACTATAGAAATTTGAAATTTATTCCGAAAGCTTTGCGTCAAAGAAAAACTTTGCTGACACATTTTTACAAAACTAAAACTACTCTCGAGCTTGCCTTTGCTAAGTGCCTTAGCTTAACTAACGATACATAAAATAAAGCTTGATATCAAACTTATCTAAAGATAACATTTAGTTAATAAATAATACTCCGGACGTGCATTAAACATTTTGTGGAAGAACCACCTAGAGTAAAAGACAGCAATTTTCTGACCTCTCGTTGAAGGTAAAGGCGATTGAGTGAAATTTTGAAAGCTCCAAAAATTTATCAAACATCTCAATCAAGAGAGAGAAGGAGGAGAAAGTTTTAAAAATATTTTGTGGTTGAGTTTAAAGTAAAAATAAAGTCAAATTGAAGGCCCCAGAAGAAAAATTTTGTCCACGAGAAAAAGGAAGGAAGAAAATACACGTGAAATGAAGAAAGAGTGGTCGCATAGAGGCCCCAGAGGACTAACCCTCTGACTGAATAAAATGTCAAGTCCACGCTTCTTCTGACACTTTTATTATTCTTTTATCGAAAATGTCGGACTGAAAAGTACAAGAGAAGTCTTTTCAATATGAAACGTTTTTTTCCTCCTCCTTGGATCACAATGCAATTTTCAAAACTGTTCATTAACAGGAATAGAAAAATCAAAAAATGCTTTTTGAGCTTTTGATATATCGAAAATCTTCTCTTCCTCGCTTTTCAGCGATTACATATAACCTATGTATGACCTTGGCTTTCCTTCCGTCTTAAAGTATTTGGTGTGATCTTTAATGTTTTATTTCCAGTAAGCTCAGATATGAAAATGGGAAAAGAAGAAAAGCTTTTGCATAAATATGGAAAATTTTTTTTGAATTCTTGAATGAAACTTAAGTCCTACATTTGAGTTTCAACTGTTTATAGTCTTGAACTTTTCAATGACTCAAAAAGGAAGCTCTTTTGATAAATAAACAAAATGAAAACAAAATTAAAGCTTTTAACATAGCCCGAGGGAAAGGGAACGAATAAATAGATAAACAAATAAAAGAACAACAGGAATAGGAAGTAATTCAAAAGATTTTTTTTATTTGAATAAATAACAACTGAACCTACACTGTTATTCTTAAAGCTCAAAGCTATGGGTCATGAAAGCTTCTTGTACGCGAGTCGTTAGATATCATTATCGAGGAACTGTATTTAGAGACTACACCATTTGTCTTGCTCCAAGGATTGAGGAGAAGTAGGAGGGCTTCGTCGAATTTTATAAGAAGAGAAAAGTGAGATACCAGACGAAGAGTAAAGAAGAGAAGAGAAGAAGGAGATAGTGCGAAAAAAATGTAACAGATAGAAAATTTGGGGCCATAGACCTCCACACCTCCCAGACACCACAGACCCTCGTGGTGTAGTGGTTTTAGTGCCTGACTAAGAAGTTATAGTTGCGAGATCAAATCTTCCTCCTGTATCCTGTTATACCCAAAGAGGGTGAAAAACGGGATTAAAACTCAACTATAAACTAAACTATAAAATTTGGGGAAGTTTGGGAGAAGAAAAGAAAATTTCAGGAAGAAAGAGAGGAGAAGAAGATTTGAGATTAGGTGATGTGTATTGCTGATTCGAGTGGTTTGTATCCGTCTAAGTCGTCTTCCGTCATGAATTTCCCCAAAACAAGATGGATATCGCCTAATCCTCTAGTATAAAATTATATAATTATAATTTATTTAATTATAAATTATATTTAAAAAGAGCAATTAATACAACATTAATAATATTTAATAAATAAAAATTAGAGGGCACTGCAAGGTTGAAAATGGTTTCGGTCTGAATTCATTCCAGGATTTGACTGTTGGAATCTACGAAAGACCGCAATAACTAGATTCCGTCAGAGTAAAGTCTAAAGACACCTTTGTGGATGAAGAAACTGTTACCACTATTTAATAAGTTAAAAATTAAAATAAAAATTGTTCTGGTATTTCTGACCAGGATTTCTGGTTGGTGAATTCAGAAAACGATTCTGACAACATTCTGTCAAAGAAATTAGGACAAACTACCCAAAAGGTAACCAACCCATGCGGGCCAAAGATCACCTGTAAAACTAACCGAAAATGAGAGAGTATTACCATAACACTCGGAAATGGTTGAAATTAACGTGGTTCCAAATTGGCCTATTCAAACAAAAATTAAAAATAGAAATTACACAAACAAATCATAAAAAATAATTATTTTCTTAAATTAAGCAACAGAAAATGTAGGTGTGGAGGTGTGAAAGTGGGTTCTATTCCTTACATAGGAAAGAAAAGATCAGACAAGATGTTAAGATAATAAAACAAAAAAAAGCAAAAGCTCGATTCTGTATCCGTTTTCCCGGCAACGCTTTAAAATATTCAAGGATAAAACGCCTCCCGAGAAAAATTATTTTTATACTTAAATCAGCAGTGCTTAGAAAAAAAAGGAAGAAAGGGTATGAACGAAGAAGAGAAAAGAAAAGAAAGTGAGAGAGAGGAAGGTAAATTACAAGAGGAAAGGGAATAAAAATGTAACAAGATAAAAATTTCAAAAAAGAAAAGAATTTAATCCTGCACTACAGGTTTCAAAATTGATGAGCTGGAAAAGAAGACCGGAGGAAAAAGGGCCGTTTCGAGTTTTCCCTTCCTCCCGCTTTTTCCCTCCGTCCTTAACTCGAACAATAATGATTCTAATCCTGAGAAAATGTCGGGCAATTACCTCTTATAATATAATTACCTCCGCGCACCTGATTCACTTTCCTCATTCACAGCCAAAATTTGGTGATAAAGGTAATTAACTTGTCTTTGACGGTCTCAAATTTTACGAATGTCTTCGACCGTTCCGTCTCTCTTCTTTCTCACCCCTTCCCTCGTTTCCTTGATTGTTCTTTTCTAATTGTCTTTAATGAAATTCTCCGGAACAAGAAAAAAACTGGAAGGAGGAGAGGAAAGGATCATTAAGAACGCTTCGTCGGCATTCTAATTTAAAAAAATCTCTGTGAATGACACCTTTTATGTTGATTAAGTTATTTAATTAATCGAAGAGATTATTTACGCATGCGTGAACACAGAGCAAACTTTAGTTTGATTGAGTTTCCGCTTTCACAGGATGAAGGTAGAAGAAGAGGTAATGAGAGGATTGATTGTGGCGGAAGTGTGCCATTTTAATTCGTGCTTGTGGATTTCGCTCAGTCAGCTATCTGATGTCATTTCCTGATCTCTTTCATTTTGGCTGCCTCTGGGTGTCCCTATAAATCTCTGTATAAATTACTTTTCGCTGGAGTAAAGTCTTTTAAGATGGGAACTAAAAATTTCTAGGACAACATAAAATGTTTTGACATTTTTTTGCACACACTCTCGACTTAAGTATGTAGTTTTACTCGCAATTTCGACTAATTAGAGTGAAGCAAAAGCTGAGATTTCAACAACAAGTTGATGACTGCTTCTTCTGTTCAAAACTCTATCCGCCATTTTGATTTTTCGGGCCAGAATCACTAAATTTTGCAAAATACTCACTTCATCAATACTACTACTAATACAATTCGTTTTATACCGTTCCATAGATTATAGAGCAATACTACAATCCGATTCATAGTCATAGTCATAGTCATACTCCATAGGGAACCACCAACCATGCTACGATTTCTGTATGAGTATAACGACAAACTGCCCTATAGACTCCGCCAGCAATTGCAGCAATAGAAAACCTTAAGTATCTCTTACGGGAGCTCCCACTTCCGGTTCTACGACTTACAACTTCGGGTTCTTTCAACACAAAATCCTGACACTAATGTGAGAAACCAACACAGAGCTATAGTGGAGGGCCCATTTATCCTATCGAAATAGACATCTGTAGAAGTAGAGCTGAGTTTTAATACCGTTGTTCAGCCTTTTTGGGTATACCAAGATAGGAGAGGAGGATTTGAACTCACGACTATAGCTTCTTAGTCTGGAACTTAACCACTATACCACAGCCCTTCCGCGATATCTGTGAAAATAGTTGTAACCGAAGTTGATATGTTGGAAACTATTAGCACGAGTTACTGCTAGCAAAAACAGTCAGCAAATAAATTAATAACCGAAGCCATTGCTCTTACTAACAATTAGTATAAAAACTGTGTTCTAGATATACAGCACTATCGTTTCATTTTTATCCTAAGGTCTAGAAGGCAACCTGACTGAAATTTATTCTTTAACAGCTGGGAAGAAGAACAATATTCTAAGACGGCTTTATGTGCGTGCGTGGAGTCATTTTTTCAAAACCAATCATCAGATATTTATTAAAACTGTTAGCGAAACTCATTCTCCTCTCAAAAGATGGTGTTAATTTAATCAAAAACCTCCAAGTTTTCCTTTTGATTAATTATAATTCGTCTCCGACGTGAAACCGCTTTAAAAGCTCGCGGTTACCACAATTTCCTTCGCTTATGATTCCTTCACGAGAACGGTATTTATCTGTACGATTATTTATTACCAGTAATTATCTACGTTTTAGACACCCCCTGCCTTTTCTAAGACAAACACAACAAACTTCTCCTTTAAACAGAAAAGATAAAGAAGACAGACGAGTAGACAACATACGGGTAGACTTTTTTTTTCCTTTTGTTAGCAAATACTAGACGAACAACTTGGTGATGAGTCATCTTTTCTCTTCGAAAGTTTCGAAACAAGATTAAAATTTGCGATTTTCGGTTTTTCCGGGGGGAGGGATGACTTCATTCCTCCTATTCCTTGGTTTTATAAATCCCGAACAATAAATTTGCGGTTCTTAGAAGTTGTGATAAGTTATCGATTTTTAAATCTTCTTCACTGAACTGACCTACTTATGAACAGTTCCTGCCGGCACGATGCCGTTTCACTGATAGCTTTCTAAAGTGTAACTTGACGATATAAGGGGTTAAAGATGAAGCTACTAGAATGTGCACGCGATAAGTGTCTTCGAGAATGAAACTAGAGCTGGGTTTAGGTGATTAATTAGTCTTATAGCACACGTCCAAGATCGGTTATGTGACTCCAGCGATTTGGGTGAGGTTATTATATGACTATAGAGATATAACAGCGAAAATTTCAAGACACCACGATTTCCTCTACGTATGTGTTCCTTCAAAATGATGTACAGAGTTACGTAGCTAAGAATCTCGTCTTTGTTAACGTTTTAATAAATCCTTGAGAAGAATCTATCAAAAGGGTTCTCATCAGGTTTCATTTTAAAATGAAGCAGAAGAAAGGTTTCCAAATGTTACGAACCCTCTCTGTCAAAGAGTAAAGAGAAATATAAGTTCGCGGGTTTCGTCATAATTCCAAGTTAATTCACAAAATTTGAAAGCCCATGATGGTGACCTGAATTAGATTTTTCCAGAAACTTTGTAAAAATTAGCTGTTTACAACTTTTACTTAAAAAAAAAGTTTTTCCAATTTTTTTAACGATGCAATCAAGTCCCTCCTCCTCTCCGCTCTTCCCTTCTCGCGTTCAACGGCTTTTTATATTCGGACAACCGGATGAAAAGGTTTTTCTTCCAAGAAAGTTCGCTTCAAAAGGCCGTTTTCATCAACTTTTTTTTTGTGTGGGAAAAGTAAAAAGTGAAATGGTTCGTTTTGCGAGCTGCAATCTTGGTTTTTACAAAAGGAAGTAAAAACTTTGAGGAAAAGTCAAACATTCATCGGAAAAGCTCAAAACAAAGAAGAAGGAAAAGGCAAAGTTGATGAAAAAAATTTTAGGCTGTAAAGCAGTTTCTGTTTTGGGTTCGGGGTGATGGTTAAAGTTTACACCCTACAGTTTTGACGCGAGCAATATACTCTTCGTTAAGACATAACAACATCCTTCGCATGAAAAAGGGATCTGAAGCTTTAGCGATCTGATGGCAGGGTAACAGTACTGTAAGGTACAGGGCAAAAAATTGTATAATTTGACAAAGTACTACAATTGTAGTTTTATTTCAATAATATGAACAGCTCCGACTTACATCAATACAAACATATATTATATATATACACAAGTTTATTATGCTATGAGACGTGTGAGAAAACCAATTCTGTGACAGTAAAAGACTGACTGGCATTGATTTGAGCAGTTTATCTTGAAAGTGGCCTGAGTACATTTAGTTTCAAATCGAGATATTTAATGTTTACGTATAATTTTCAATAAATTTAAAAATATACTGTACGTCTAGAATTTTAATGGGTCATATTGTTTAAGTGTATTTAAGGGTGTTAATTTATAGTTCCTATTAAAACAGTGACAATTATTGAGTGAATAGTATGTGTTTTCTTATCAAGAATGAAGTTAGGCCATTTTCAAAATTAACAACCAGATTTGAAGGTGCCCAAACCCATTCAATGTAATTTAAGATGCTTCAAATTGAAAAGAAACAAAACTGAATTTATTTTACATAGAGTACGTCTAAAACACTTCGGAAACATTATTTATGCGATTCAAAACACTTTTTAAACTACAAAATTACAAACATAAATTGATTACAAAACAATTTACTACTCATCTACATTTGGTACATGGGAAAGATATTTTGACATGTATTCTTGCGCGGTTGGTGGAAATGTAAATCAAAATCTTTTGTAAATATTTTCCTGCTAATTCGACTCATTAACGGCTTCGAACCTTCAATACTATGAAGACATATCTACTACAATAAATGGACTTAGGCCACATTTAAATTACACTTTTCAATTATTGAACTAACTCTGAAAACTGATGTGTCAAGAATCTGCGTATTTGCTCCCACTATAAGCAACCTGAAATGCTTTACTGATTAATAACATGAAGTTGTACAGTTGTAGCCATGGCAACCAGAAAAAATTGAAAAATGAAGTTAGGCCACTTTCAAAATTAACAGCTCATGTACATGAATGCAGAATAGATGAATCAGACATCTAACTGAGATATCTACAAGGAATCGTGCTTGTTATATATGTGAGAGTAGACTCCAACGCCATTTCACCATTCCCGTCCTCGCGTCTCACTTTCATTGTCCTATTACTGTCCAAGTCCAAATTTTATTTGTGACAAAAAGGAAAATTAGGTCGGAGAAAGGAAAATAAGAGAAGAAGAAATAGAATGACACAAAGATTCGAGAACTCAGCAGGAGATGAAATTAACGAAACTAAATGAGAAAGATGGATCCTGGAAAATTCTGCCTTCTGGGCGAACCCCTGGCTCATCGTCGCTTTTGTCAGTTAAATCTCTTCTGATAACTTAATTTTCTTCTTTTTTTTTATTTCTTTCTTTCTCTAGAAATTTCTTTTTTTTCCTGTTTTTTTGTTCCTTTAATTTTATCAACATTTTTTTTTGTTTTCGTCTTTCTGCTACTCTCAATTTATTATTTTTTTCTGAGCTTGAGAGCTTTCCGTTTTCAGCCTTTTTTTTGATTTTGTCTTTTAATAACTTCTCTTAAAAATTTTTTTTTCGTTTTTTGACTCTGTTGTTTGACGTGAAACTCATTCTTACCTTATGTGGCTTAACTCTTAACTTGTTTCCTGTTAATTTTCATCTTTCAGTTTATATTGTTTCATATGTTACGTGGTAGTTTGGAAAGCTTGTCCATTCATTTCCGGCTTAATAAAAAAAAATTTTTTTTGGTGTTTCTCTGTGTGTGTCTTCTCCTTTTCAATCCCTTACCCTTATCTATCTTTGTTGTTATTTCAACAAGTCTCTTTTTCTTATTTCTCTTTCTCCCTAAGCTTTCATCTCACCTAAATTTTATATTAAAACTTTCTCTTCGTACTATTTTCACTTTTACTTTTACTTTTACTTTTAAAAATTTCTTTCATCTTTAATCTCATTCTTCCAATCCAGTCAAATTCCTCAACTTCCTGTTACTATATATAAATTGTTTACATAATCTATAGTCAACTCAATTTCATAACAATGCTTTCTATTGACGGTGATGTCAACTCCTCAACACTTCGCTTCTTCATATCTGGGGCTTTGACAATCGCCTAATTCGGGGATGAACAACACGCGGCCCAAAACACAAGCCACAGGGTACAGAAACATTAAAAAACTCACAAGAGAAATCAACAATCTCTGGCAGGAGACACACCGGTCTGCGACTATTGACACATCAGAACATACATTCAGACAGTGCCCTAAATTTGCAATGCAAAGAAATGCACCTAAAAGAAACATTCCCAAATCTAAACATGGAACTTATTATCACAGATATACTGGACTCCCCGGAGAAGTGCCAAGCATTTGCAAACCTCTAACACATACACTATACACAAAAATGGGTAAACACCAACACTCACAGATGGACACTTAACACGGGCGAGAATCTGGAAAGTATTGCTATCACAAGTCTTCCACAGACTCAACTAGACTACACAGTGACACACAAAAAAAAAGAAACACGCGGCCCGCAAGCATTTCTAAAATAAATTTATTTTATCGACTTTCTCCCATTAATATATTGTTATATAATTAATTATAATAAGATGGTACTATATACTAAACCGAAACAATTTTTGTGACGAGTTACTCATTTGTCGGCGACTTGTTCAAACATGCAATACGAACGCGCCGTGTCAATGCTTGTTTGTGCCTTCTGTCACACAATCAGTCAGACTGGTAAGCTGTTAACCAGCAATTTTGTGTCTTTTGAAAGGCGTGAAGACAATATTATTGCCAAAAAGGTTTTTTTAAATTCAAAATTAAGTTTTCCTACAAATTTGTGGGCCCAGAAAATTTTAAAACTGAAATTGACCCAATAGAAAGGTTGCTCACCCCTGATCTGTTCTCCAGTTAACACCTTTCACTATTAACCCAACCATCCACTTAATGTCTTGCACTAGGTGAGACAGGTTGCAGTTAGAATGAATCTTCGAAAGGAAAGTTATAACTGAATTAGATCAAAAGGAAGACAAGAAGATGAGGAGGGGTGGAGTGGGGAAGTGAGAAATTGGCTCATTAAAAAATAATGAAAAGTCACATTTACATCGCCGACGTTTTCTTTTTGTCAAAAAAATTTTTTTATGGCTCTTATTTGTTAATTTCTCAAAAAAAATGAGGGAAAACTCAAATTACAATCCTACAGGAAGGGAATGGGAGGCGGTGGAAAAAGGGTGAAAGAAAAGTCTGGAAAAAGGAAAACTTTCTTCCTATCTTTTTAATTCATTCAACGAAATTATTTAAAGAAATCATTAATCACACTTTAATATTAAAAAGTTTGAAATTTTACACGTGGATGGGGGGGAAGAGGGGAGGAAGAATAAAATATAAGCTCAAATGAAGATCTTTCAGGCGAAGAAGTTTTATTTCTAAAGAGGAGGAAAAAAACTTTTAGAAAGTTCAAACTTCCAAAGAGAAAGAGAAAAGAATTCTTGAAGAAAGTATTAAAAATTGGATATAAACAAAGAGCAACCTGTAGGATCTTCCAAAACAAGGCACCTCTTACCCCCGCTCCCTTTTGCCCCTCCCCAAAAGAGCTTTCTATTCAGTTTGTCGAATGTCTTTTGTAATAGAGAAATATTGCATCCGATCAGTGTTTAGAATTATTCTTCTTCCTTTTCCAAAGATTGCTGGACTTGACTACGCATATCTATCGCATATCTTCAGTCTACTAACTTGTGTTTCTCTTTCCTACTTCTCTCTCTCTTTTTACTTCTAATTTTTCTTCCTGTTCGCTCTTTCTAGGTCTTTCCTCTCTTCTCAACAGGATTTCTTAATCATTTCCTTCTTTATTTGAACACTCGTTTGTTCTTCCGGTAAATTTCTCTAAAGCTAGACCAACTACTTCCTGTCGCCAGCTTATAAACAGGAGGAATTAAAGAAAAACTTCAGCCAGCCAACTTTCCACTCAAAATCTCGACTTATTCTTTGACAAGTTCCGTTAAACAAATAGCAATCAAAAGAAGGATAAAAGACAAACTGAAACTTTCCAAAATCTCAGACAGAAAGGTCAAAGGTCAAACAAATCAACCGGAAAACCGAGTTACCTCCAAACGACTCTCATTTTTTCACTTATTTATTCACCTCCCTTTCTCCTCCTCCTCCTCCATGATCCCATTCAAATTCCGCTAAGAAATTATTTAACGAAGAGAAGAAGGAGAGAAGCGGAGAGAGTAGGTAAGGAGGTTGGAAAGGCTTGTGAAAACAAGTAAAAGACAAAGAATCCAATTTATTACGAACGAAAAGGTCGGAATTCAAGTTGGGCCATAATTCAGTTTTAATGGTGCATAAATCCTTCGGCTTGTGATTTTCCCTGATATTTAAGTTTATCAATCTTGCGCCCATTTTCTTCTTCTTCTTTTTCGTCTACTTTTTCGGCCCTCAGATTCCCGAAATATAAATCAAAAGTTGTTTAAAGTTTAGCGAGAATGATGTATGAAGTAAAAAGGAAGAGCAATGAAGTTGCGAGAGAGAGAGAGAGTAGCGAGGAAGTATTAAAAAAATGAGAAGAATGTTTTTGAGAAGGAGAGGGAAACCAAGACTTGGGGCGCCGGTGTCTCCTTTTGTTCTCTATCGTGAGCTGAGAGTTCATGGACCATGAAACAAAAGATGTCTAGTTTGTGTTGTCTTGAATAATGAAAACGGTGTTAATTGAGTTCCAAATCTTAAACCCAACAGTTTCGTTTTGTTCTAGCTACAAACAATCAGGTGATCGATGACGATAGTCAGAGTGTGAATAAGCGACCGTGTACCTCCCAAAACTGACACAAAAGCTAGATAACACCTCCAGTAAATAGAATTGGAGTAGCTACAGCAATAGACAGAAGTATATTCGTATTTGTAAATAAATTTTATCCACTTCAACCAAGACATTTCTTACAAGAAAAGTGAAAAATCGGTCAGCAGTTTTGAAACAAAAAGAAGAGAAAACGGTGAAAGGATTATCATCCAAGAAAAATGAGTCCAACTTTGTTCCTCCATCTTCGATTCAAAAACGAAAACGGAAGTTATTACGCCAGCATCAATACAATTCACAGGAAACGATTTCGGATCACAACCTCAGACCAATCGCTTTCTCTTATTTTCGCTTTCCTCTACCTTTTCCCCGCCTTTCTCCAGTCCAAAAGGTGGTGATGACGGGAGGGTAGAGAAGGGAAAACTAACCGATTCAATCCACCTTTTGTTTCCCTTTTTTCCTGTTTTCCTCTCCTCTTTTTACTGCTGTCAAAATAGGAAAAGTAATACTTAACTTACCATAACAAACTACTGACGTCTCTTATGAGAATGTATGACTCAAGTCTAATGAAAAATGACTTTTATTTCCCAAATCCTGTCCTTCCTACCTTTCCTCCCTTCTCCATTTTCTTTTTTCTATTTTTACCTTTTCTGAGATTTTTCAGACGAATATTAGCCACAAAGTAAGAAGATTCTTGTAAGAATTAACTTCCTCATCAGCATTTCTGATTTAAATTATTTAGTGTCACTGGGAGGTGGTTTTAGTTGTAACCTTGTACAGTATAACAATTACGAATTGATGTTAAGACGAACCAAAAATGAAACCAATAGTGGAAGGGCGTACCTGAGTGTGCTTCAAGGTTTTATAATCGGGTCATACATTGGTCACGTGATAAGGGTAAACCGAACTAATTGCGGCTAAAAATTGTCACTGTAATGACTACAACTGTAATGTGTAATAAAAAATGCAAATTATAACAGAACTGAGGTTGAAAATAATTCTGTCACTACAAATTTTTTTTTTTCTGACACTTGATTGATATGTGACCCATCCACGGTTTTAAACATGTGTCCTTCCTGAAATTTTTGTCTGTTCCACATGCGAAATTTACATTTAAATAATTTTACACGTGTATTGTACGTCTGAAAACATGTAATGAATGTGTCACAAATAATCCTCATGAGTTGCAATTGCAGAACACCTGTGTCCCACGTGTACGATTTGTTGAACTTAGGTCGCAATAATTGCTCAAATACTGCGCGTGCAGAATACCTCCAACTAAACGTGTATACCCGTGACTCAATTTTTGCAAGTTGTTGAAATATTGCTGAACTGCTTCAAAATTTCTAAAATAAATTCGTCGATTGACACTTCATTCATCAAATTTTGGTCGTTTTAGTGTCACAAATGCTAATAATATAGGCCTAATATTTTTAATAATTAATATATATATATGGCTTGCTCATTATATACTATTGAGAGTAGCATAAGATGATTGTTAGTGAGGAAACTCGTAAAAACCTCCGGTGTCAGTCAGACTCTTATCGCTGTAGTTTTCTTTAACGTGAGGGTGACAGTTTTAAACCAGCCTGGAGCAAGTTAAATCGGTTTAAAATTAAAGTAAACAATGTACAACGATGAGTGTTGAGAGTTTTAAGATTTTAGATCTTGTTGTCAGCAAAAACTTAGCTCCTCTCCTCCTCCATCTTCCTCTTAGTATATACCGCTTTTTCAAACTTAAAAAAAAAGAAACCACTAGAATTTGGTTACAACTTAAAAAGCAATAATATGTAAGAGATTTATAATATTTAATTTACAGTGGAACCTCTCACAACGAGCAATTTTTGGCATAATGAGCGACATGTACTTGGGGAATCCCCCGACAGTTTTTGTTCAGCCTAAAACGCATTATCCTATTTTACATTAATTTATATGGAAAAATTGTTTCGCATAACGAGTAAAACTCCGAAACGAATTAAACTTGTTATGAGGGATTCCACTGTATTTTATAAGTATAATCTCAGTATGAGTCTGGGGTTGGGAATCCCTTGTGCAGACAGCTGTGATGGATTGTACATGTTCTGGAATAGAAAGCTCGTTTTTTTTGCATGCACACCTTACAAAACCTGATTTATACAAATGTCAAGGTGTTCATAGTGTCATTGAATATATTTCAAAACCGGAAATGAATAGAGGAGTTGACAAGAACATTTCTCATCTCCGGGATGCACTAAAATGAATTTCATTTCATGTTTTAAATCGGTTGAAAACGAAAAGCGAAAGAATAGAAAGTGTTTGAATCGAAAATGACAAAAAACTGCAAAACAGAGAAAAAGAGTAGATGATGAAAGAAGAAGATTGAATGAGAAAAGAAAAGGAAAAGTCTCCGGGAGAAAATGAAATACGAAATGTAAAAAAAAATATGAAATCAAGGAATGAAAAGATGGAAAAAGACATCGAGTACAAAGTGGAGGAAAAAAAATTTTCAGAAGGAAATGAAAGATGAAAAAAAAGGAACCTGACTCTGAATGGGAAAGCTGATGAAAGAAAAAGGACAGCATGATCGAGAGAAGTCAAAAAAGAAAACCGGAAAAGGGCGTAATTTTTATGAAAAGACATTTTTCTTTTACCGAATCAGTCCGACGAGATATTCTGTTTGTCCGTATGTCTGTACGGTTGCTTTCCTCATCAAATCTCCTAAAGCTTGTTGAAAGGATCAATCATGTTGGAAAGGAGGTGACAAAGGAAAAGGTTTTCACCAGGAAGATGGAAAGCCAAACCAAAACTTGTATTCCAGTTTCCCAAACACACACACAACATGCGCACACATTCTATTAGCTTTATCTTTAGTTCGTTTTAACAGGCATTTAACAAGGTCAGCATAAACACTTCATCATAACGCCATCCGGTGATGAGTTAAGTTAGCGTTTCATGTTGGACAGTTTCCCCAATTCATCACACCTCTCAGACAGTTTCGTGTTCTCCTAGATAATTTCCAAAAATGGCGGGAAAAGGTTAAACAGAAAGCTGGAAATTTCACTTATTGAAACTTGGTTGATTAAAAACATTTTTATCTGCTCGCTTTAATCTACATTAAAACGCTGGATAAAAGTTATCTGATGGAAAAAATATCTAATTTTCAAATCAAATATTATATTTCGCTTCATCTCTTTTGTTGAACCTTTTGAAAGGCCGTTCATAGAGCCTTGACCTTCTTCTCCAATTCTTTTCTTCAGTTTCTCCCGTCCTTGGCCTTCCATTTTGTGATTTGTGGATCCAATTTCCGGTTTC
Organism: Columbicola columbae; assembly: GCA_016920875.1. Taxonomy (NCBI): domain Eukaryota; kingdom Metazoa; phylum Arthropoda; class Insecta; order Psocodea; family Philopteridae; genus Columbicola; species Columbicola columbae. Next base: position 14,495,128 of record JADMLL010000003.1, on the reverse strand, counting down.
TCTATCCTTCCCGCTCGAGTTTCATCTAATTTGTAAATATTTATCCCTCACGCTACCTCACCTAAGTCTTTGAAGACTTTTTCCTTTTGAGAAACAGATTTTAAAACTGTTTTCTTTTGTGATCGGAACACAACATCAAACACAGCCTCGGTTAATCGACATGTTTGCCTTCCTCCTTCCTTCCTTTCTTCCTTTCTCCCATCATGAGGGTAATGATGAGTTTGAAAGGATGTCGACAGTTGGCGAACTCATAAAAGAAAAGACATCCGAGAGAATTTTGTTTTAAACTTTCTCCAAGGGAAAGATAATCAATCAATCATTTAATCAACAGTGTTCCGCTCAGGTGGAAGCAACTTGTAAAAAACTCTTGTCTTCCTCTTTCGAATTTGTCTTCTGCTTACGTTTTTGGTGGGGGGTTACCGTTTGACGTCATTCTGAAACTAGTTTCCCATCTCTCACCCAACCTCTCCTTCAATGTTTCAATATTTTTGTTTACTGTTGTGAAATCTCTTTAAGTGGTTTCGGTTTTAAACTACAACTTTGTACGCAGTCATCTTCTCAGCGAGATACAGATCCTACCGAAACCGAATTTCTGGAGGAAGCTTATGGTGACAAATTTTTGTCTATAATACAAGTCGTTGGGTGGTTTTGATGATTAAAGGAAGGTGGGGAGGATTTGAATGACCGTAAATATACAGCCGCATGTGGTTCGATTACCAAAGGAAATGTTGGGATTCAGAGAGGCTGTGTTTAGTAATGACGCATTCGGAGAGGTAGGGTAGACAAGATCATCCTCGAAAGCAGGAGGTTTGAAGCATTTAAGGAAGATAAATGAGAACAACAAAGAGCTAAAAGAGCTGGATTATGAAAGTAGAAACTAATATAAAAGATCTGAAAATAAACTAAACAAAGAACTGAAAGAATGCTTGAAGGAGGAACAACAGAATTAGAACAAGACACATAAGAAAATGCGGTAAGATTGATAAAAACAGGAAACGGCAGAAACACACAAGTAATAGAAGCGTAAATACAGAGACAGCAGGGTTCCGATTGAGAAAACACTTGTGGAGAATGAAAATGAATACCGACAAACACAGAGAAAGTATTTACTGTAAATCGACCATTGAATAAAGGAATATTAGGCCCTGGAAGAAATAACAGCTAAAGACAAAGAACTGATAGAGCCCCATACTATAAAAATCAATAAGAACAAAGCTTGAGGACTGTCACACAGGTTTGTGGTATCAATAGTTAGTTAGGTTGGCACCAGTTCATATAAATATATTACAAGAACATTTTGTGAAAGTATAATAACTGAAAAACTTGGCCTAAAAGGTTACAATCCAAACTTCGATTCATACCAACTGAAACCTAACCAAACTGTCGGTCGCTCACACCGGGTGATCAACTGAAAAACTAATATAACCGGAAATGAAACATGTTGTTACCAATATGAACCATAAAGAAATCGTCAGAGCGGTAAAAGGCGGTCATTAGGTGAAGGAAATTCCCAAAAATCGGATGACGACCGCCATCTTCAACAATACTCCAACTAACGACATATAATACTCATTTGATTGTTTTGAATAACCGAAATTATTCCAGTAACTCGTTTTCTGATAGCCACAATATATCCATACGATAGTTTTCTTATACCCATACCGAACCTCACTTGTTTACCTTTCGACAAACATCTCCAGCGCACAAAGTGTTGTGTTTCAACCCGGAGTCAAGTTCTTCGAGATTCTATTTAAATTGATGGTCCATTTATTTCCCAAAACGACGTATATATAAAATCATTTATCTCACAGCCATCGGATCCCTTCTCATTACATAAATAAAACTTTAGTTTTTAGTATAAATCGGACTTCAGGTTTAGTCTCTCAGTTTTCAAGGTTACACTCTCTACTACCATCATCTCTTCAACTTTATTAGAATGAATAAAATTAACTAAAGGTTCTCTCTTTACTTGCTTTTCTTATTAAATATAAAGAATAAAAATTCCAGAGGTTTTAGTATAAATAAAGAATAATAATAATAAAACGTGGACGATTTATATTTTTGGCGCCTTTTTATTATTATTCTAAATGAGGTGCGAAATCTCATTTCGGAGGAAAAAAGAACACAGGTAGGGAGAAAAAGGCCAAACAAAGCAATAAAACTGTTGAGTGGGCTAATGATCCTCAACACCAAAATGATTATATTATGTTAATTTTGTTAAATAAATTTCAATAGAGAACAGGTTTTCCCTGCGAGAATGACTTGGAAAATGTTTCGCCAGCGAAATTTGAAAAAGCTTTCCCGCAACAGTTTCCCTCCGAATTTATTTTTATTTTTTAAGAGTTTGTCGCTCTGCAAAATAACTGTGAAACCTGTTGGTGTGACCTAGTGATGGCCAGGCTTTTTGAGAAATGAGTCAGATTTTGTTAGGAATTTCTTTAATTCCTCGATGTGGGTCACAACCTTACAGTGGAGGAGGATATGTGTTAGAATGGATTTAGAAACAAAAGTTTGACGGATTTTACATTTTAGGGAAGGAGGAGATTTATGGTTTGAAAAACCTTTTAGAAGGTTTATGTTTCCTTTTTGTTGTACAGCTTTTACTTCTTCAAACAAAAATTTTTCCCAAAAAGTGGGTTACTTAAAACAAAAAGTCCGGTCTTGGAAACAGAAAGCTCTGACTACAGTTTAGAGCTTTGGTACTCAAACTGCGGCCTACCAAGCTCTATTGAGTGGCCCAGTGGAAACCGATTGAGTGAAAATTTGTGAAAGGTTGAGTGCTCATTGTTAAGTCTGAATTCTAGAACATAGTGCCAGACTAGTTAGAAAATGTTCAGACTTGTGCTAATATTCCTTGTCTCAACATATCTTTATGAGGCAATATACAGAAAATACATACAGAAACAGAATAACAGATGTATATACAGATGATACCCTAGAGGTGGAGTGTACGTATCGAAAGCCGGACTTGTGTTTTTTGGCCCAGTCACACTGGTCATAATGGAAATTTGACCCGGGAAGGAAAAAGCTTGAGTACCAAGGATTTGGAGTGTTCAATCAACAATTTCTTTCGACAGCAATGAGCTGCTTAGTACTAAATAAAACATCACTTCGGTTTTCATACCTTTAGAAACAAAAACTTTAATTTTAGAAAGTTTCAGGTCTACAGAGAAAGAAAGCAAACCGTTTCATTCAGCAAAGATAAGAATAACGAGCCACACAGCTGATAAATTTTTGATACGCCACATCTGAAATAAAAGCTCTGCAATATCACCAACAGAAACGTTTTAAATACGTCAAACGGGAAGGTGATAAGTTGAACAAAACGATGAAAGAAACGAGGCGGAAGCTTTTCAATGAACGTGAGTCAGAAATGGAACAATAAATTATTTTAAGAACTGGAGATAAGAAACGATTTCGGAAGCAACAAGTCAAGAAAAGGTGAAGAAAGACAAACGTGAGAAGACCGAGAGAGAGATACGTGAGATAAAGAAAAAAAAAGTCAGAAAGATGGAGAATACCTGAAAGAGATAGTTTTGGAGAAATGCGGAACGATGTGAGCACTTCGACGAAAAGGTGAAAAACTAAAAACAAAATGGCGGAAGACACTTACCGACGACGGTAAAATGAATAAAGTGACTCATGTGAGGTGTCGTGGAGATTTGACATTCGTAAATGCCCGAATCCCTGTGCTGCGGATATTTTATCTGCAAGGTCCATTCCTCCGAATGAACGTGATGTATAGCACGAAACCTTTGGTCAGATGTGTACGTATAACGACCTACAGTGAGAAGGTGAATGTCACGATGTCTGACCCATGATACCTGAAAATTAAAATAATAAAATAAAATTTAGTTATACACAAGGAAATAAATATGACAGCGATAAAGTGCGAAACACATTCGATTTGTTTTTAACACCACGTGACTTTTAGTTGGGACCTCAGGCTTAGAATTTGTTAGTTGTACTTTTGGGCTTGTTCGGGGTTCCACTTTAACGAATTTGTTCACCAAAAAATTAGTTTTCTACTGTTCTCCATCAAAATTGAGGACCAAGCTATAGTAGTGGCTAAGGAGTCCTAGTCTATAAACACGAAACAAAGATTCGACGTTGAACTATAGGTTCAGAAGGATCAACTCGATTTTAACGGTTTTTCTTAACCGAAACTACTTATCAGAAGTTCATAAATGATATACAGAAAGTCAACTCCAAAGTAACCCCGAGGACTTTTTGTGGTACCCTACCCGCTCGCAGCTTTGGGAGAAACTAACTACATCACTTTGCTTGACACAGGCGTACCAACACTTAGGTTCGTGGCGGGTAAAATCTGTATTCAAATGTTTCCATGACTTATTTCCCTTAACACTATTTACACTACTACGTATTTACCACTGTCTATGGTTGGCATCGCCACATTTTTAGTGGCTGTATCGCTATAACGTGAAGAAACAAAATATACTTTTCATACTTTGCCTAAACAGCATTTGTTACTCCTTAGGTATTATATACAACGCCTAGAAAAATCATACTCATATTTCATAAATTGTTCACAGCTTTTCTATATTTCCGGTGGCATATTGGTAATGATACTAACAGTCACTATTCCACCAACACTTATACATCAACCTCAGAGTACACAACATAACTTGAATCACACCACCTATCCGACAAGACTGCCATGATACCGATGAATCATCCGATTCCAGAGTTAATCACATTCATCTACGCACACCTTCTGTTTCATCTTTGGTTCGTTTTGATGGTAATTACTAATGCAGTAACCAAGTTTTACTCCATACCCGTCACAACTACGAGCTTTTAACTTTTCAAAAACCCTCCTCTCGAAAAAAAGACTAAAACTCCTTTCTTCATTTTCTACAACAGAAATCTTTAATACTAATCAATTCAAATTTTACAATTCAAATTTTTTCTCCCAAAAATTAAAATCAAATTTCTTTCTTGAAAACCCGGAAAACATGACCCAATGCCAAAACCACCGAACGTTTTATAATGTTACGCCATTTTGATTATTATTTTTGTTATATTATTCGCTCCACCGAGTCGGGAGTAACGTGGCAAGATATTTTAAAAAAACAGTCAAAATTTTAGTTGGTAGCCTCACCCCCTTAGTCGCTTCTCTTTCAACCCCCAACAGCGGACAAAAAATAATTGAAGGAAAAAAAATATTTGTTTAGGCGAATTTCATATTATTTTAATATAAAAGGGGCGTTTTTTGTTTATCTATCTGACATCGTTTTGTATAAATAACTGTTTTAATGTATCTCCTGGATAAAAGTGTGTTTTAGTATAATTTAATTAATGCCAAACAAAAAATTTTCGAGTTTGGATGAATTTGAAACCGTTTTCGAGCCCTGTTGGCTAAAATTAAGCAGTTGACCTGAAGGGGTTTCGTTTTTACTTTTGGGGAGGAAACGGGGGAGGTGTGGGGTTGAAGGCCTCCAGTTTCGTTTCCTGCGGTTCCCATTTCTCCAATCTGGTTTGGGATGTTGTTTCCGGTTGAAAGTTTAGCGAGACCTAACCCGCGTTCTCATGTCAGCAGTTATCTTTGATCACTGCACCTTGTACATGGTTTTCCCTTCACGGTTACATGACTTCCTTCCTAACAACGTTTAATGTTTCAATTGGCCGATTCCGCTTAAACTTTACGATTCCGTTAATGAACTCTAAGAAAGTTGGAGGAACGTGAGGAAAAACTTCAACTAGAATCGATCTTTTAAGATTTTTAGGAGAAAATGGAGGAGAGAGAGAGAAAAAAAAGGTGCGGAAGCAAAGACTTTTCTGACGGAGAAAACAACAAACTCAAAACCTCAACAGCATCCATTGAAATGCAAAACCGCTTCGTGAAAGCTCTCTAAACAAACTTTCAACTCAGAATCCCTTTTCGCGCCCTTTTCTCCCGGAAGTTGAGCACTATCTCGACTAAATTCTCACCACGGCTTATAAATAAACATTCTTCAAGTCAAAGACAACTTTGTTAGTTCCAGGACGTCTAACTCACTGTTGGAGACAAATTCAACCTCCTCCTTTCCTCTTCTTTCATTTCCCCGCCTCACAAAATCAAAAATTTGAGTTTGAAGACAATCAACCAACTGGAAATGAGACGACAGTATTAACAATAAACCAGAAGATATTATTTAGAGGTCAAAGCACTCGCTTGTTATTTCAAAGGTCACGGGTTCAAATATTATTTGGATAAAAATGGTTCGGTCTGCTTTTCCGCCGCTTTTCCTTCACCACATTGTTATTCTTCAAATTTTCCACTCAGACAAACCAAAAAAAGCAAATTTCGAATGTGCTTTATGGAAAAAGTATTTATAATTTACTAATTAATTGCTATCCATAAATAATTAATTAGACTCTGTGAAGTATTTTACAGACAATTAATGAATATAAATGAACAATTTAAACTGTTAGAATGACTCTTACTAATGCCTGATTTGTTGTTAGTCCATCAGTTTAACACCCTCTGGTTGATTCATTTCCTCTCTTTACCCTTCTTATTTCATAAATAATGCACATTTGCATTTCAGTTATTACAAACTATTCCAACAGATTTTTTTAAAATTAATTTTATAGAAGCTGGTGGATGAGAGAAAAGCGCTCCGATATCATTCCAAAGATCACTAGTTTAAATCCACTACTCTTTCACCTTTTTAGTCTTTCAACTTATCCACTATTCTTTCACCTAAAAGCTCCCTCATAAGCTCACAACATTAGTAGTAACGCTCAGTCAGCATTAGCCTCTGATATAATGCAGTTGACCTTGGTAGAGCTCTTGGTGTAGTGGTTTAAGTGCCAGACTAAGAAGTTATAGTCGGAAGTTCAAATCCTCCTCCCGTATCCTGCTATACCCAAAAAGTACGGGATTGAAACTCAACTATAACTATAACTACAATATAGTTGACCCAAACTATGAAGCCTATTTCATGACTTGAGCAACGCAAACTCACTACTGTAAGCTGAACTCCAAGAGTTTAGAATTAGTTCGAATAAATCGAAGACTCTTAGAAAGATCTTTGGTGAATAGACTTTGGTGTATAGACTTAGATAAAAACTTCGAATAAGCTACAGATTAATTGCAGAGAAGTCAGTTTCAGTAGTAAGAATAGTTTTAATTTTTTTCCAGAATTAGTTGTATAGATATACAAAACAGCTTTGTCCAGAGTTGGGGTAAGTGAAAAAACCAAACAGAATAACGAAAACAGAAAACAACATCAGCGACAAAAAATCCTAAAATCAGGTTTTTATGATCGTCCCAAAACCAGCAAACCATTTTCCTCACTAACTACAATCACGAAAAGCTCTCTTTTAAACTAAGAGCGAAGAGGTGAGGGAAAGTACTCAGCACGTAGAACACCGCGTTTAAATTATCAAAATTAAAACGGTAGAAAATGTCCGGGAAAAAAAATTTTCATTTCTTGAGCTTAGTTCACGTTCTCCCTTTTCGCTTACAGATAAGAAAAATTGAGGCAGAAAGTTTAAAAAAAAAAGGTTGAGAGGCGGACGCGGGGGGTGGATGAAGGAGCTTAAAACACGTGTTTATTCAATAAGTTTTATCATGAATGCCCTTTTTTTTAAATTTGAGAAAATTATGATCACGCAAAAAAGATATTTTGACATAAATGTTTAATGGCGTAGGAAGAAAAAAATCATCAAAAGAATAAAAAGGAAGAATAAAAAGTCCTGAGAGCGAGTCCAAAAAAAGGTTTTGCCTTTTATCAGTCAAAAGTTAAGCTTTTTAAGTCGAAGCTTTTGTCCTTCCCTTCCCTCCGTCCTCTACCCCGCTTCCTACTTTTCCTATCCACTCTTTTTAACTTTGTGTTTGCTTAACCAGGAAGATATTTTGGACGAATTTCGTGAAGGCCTCGAATTTTTTTCGTTGTCCTTTCCCTCTCTGCTCTTAATTTGCTGGAAGGATTTGTCTCTCCCAGATTCCCGCTTTATACTGATTATATACGTCATCAGGGAACTGTAAGTCAAAAATATTTCACGTGTATCCAAGATTTGTTGTTCTCCTCTCAAATGTTGCATCCAAATAGAGAAAATTTTTTACTTTCTCACAAACTCAAAATAGTAGAACAAGTTTATAGTATTAGGTCTAACGGAAGGTTCTGTACAACAATGTTACAGCAAGTTTAAACAAGCGTCTCTCTTTTTATTACTGAATGTATATAAGTGTATATACACACTTAGGAAACAAACTAAAATGAAGAAGATTCATGTCAGTATTCACAAATGGCGAATGGTGAAGTTCATTTAGGCTCCTGTATTGTAATGTTACCGTTGAGAGTCTGGAAGACCAGCCGGTGAAGGAAATACTCTCCAGAGTTCCTTGGCTTGGGCTCCTTCTATCTCTTTATTGGGTTTGTAGTCTTCATTTGCGAGGAGGAGGAGGAGGTAAAGATGCTTGTCACTCTATTCTCTTCCCCTTTGGTTGTGCCTGTCAGGTGGGTTCGTTTTCTTTGGTTTCTAGGACTAGTCTATCATTTAACGAATGTATATTGTACGAATGTCAACAAATATCCAACAAGAAGGAAATGATACAGTTAAGATAGAAATTCATTCTTTCTTTCATTTATCTCTTTTCTAGACAGGCCTGAAAACCTAAGCAGCTTTCTTTAATGTCTTCCAAGTTTCACTCAACTTTTCATGTTTTTTAAGCTTCTTCAGTTTTCTTTTCGACAATCCACTTCTAAAACAAATAAATAAACGTATACTTATAGATGTATAGACTGTATATAACCCAAATAAATGATTCTGATGAGCTTTTGGCTTTTTATGATATGAAAGGAAGATGAGCTTTTAAATAGGTTTTGTTTGCTCTTTTTTCAGGTTGAGGTTCGTTTGTGTGTTTAGCTGATTCCTCCTTACTGGTTTCATTGTATATTGTTATAACTTATCACGTCAGCAGTGTTGTGTATAAACTTTGATTATAATCGGTTGTCAGGTTAATAAATGAACGCTGTTATGTTTCCGATTAATTTGTTCCAACAAAGGAGGAAATGATACAGATGAGGTAGAAATTCGTTGAACGTCTTTAGTGAATGTCCGATTTCTATACAAAGACCGCAGAAGATGGTTACAAGAATTTTCCAAATAGATCAATATTTAATATATTTTTAATTAATATATAAATGTAATATACTAATACTTAAATAAAATTTTGAATACATCATTTTGACTCCCCTCCCCCAAAATCAAAAGGTCTTAAGGGTAGTGATTGAATGAGAGGATGAAAATTCACTGCCCCCAAAAAAACCGCGGAAAACATTAAAACGATTTAGAAAAAGGTTTTATCTCTCGTCGAAAAGAAATGGCGTTTGTTTTATCTCCCTTTCCTGGCCAACCCGTCGCCATTTTGTTATCAAACGTGTTTGTTCTTCTCGTTCGAGAACAAGATTAATTCGTTCGAAAGTCAATTGATGACCGTGGAAAGAGGTTTTGTTGTTTCGTGGTTCAGGTATTGTCTTTCGTGCAGGAACAAGTTGGGAAATTTATTTCAGAGGGTTGGAGGAGGTGGATCTCGATCGGAGCTTTCTATTATGTTCTTTTATTTGAACTCGGATTTGCCGTGTTGCGTTGCGAAAGCGTCCCATAGTTGAGTTTAAAAATTATCTTTTCTCCTATTGTTTGGAAACTGAATTTTTCCTTTTGTTTTCCGAATGGTGTGCTAAAACCTTTTCTTCCCTTTCTCTCACACTTATTATTCCTGATTAACAAACAAAAACAACCTGTATTGTGTTGGGGTGGGGGTTGGAGGGTGGTGTAAAAAACCAAAATTAAAACCAAAGACAAAAGCTTGGAGGTGTGGTGTTGGCTCGCCTAGCTGACCGACCGTTATCTCTAAACCCACATAACCCACACATACAACAGCAAATAGAAAACAAAAACACTTTGGAATTTTAAAAATTTCTTCTAAAAAGCTTTCTAAAAGTCAGCAAGAACCCTTAAACTGAGAAACTCATTTCAAGTTCCAACAGCCTGCTGTGATATTCTGATATGCGACTAAAACCACTCCGATGCTGAATCTGTCATACGCCGCTCTTCTAGAACCTAGGATTACGACAATGGTTTCAGATAGGTAAGCTGTTTGAATATAACGACTACGAATGTATAAATGTATAACTTCATGGCAAGCTAGACTGAAGAAAAAAATTATTAGGAAACATAACAGCGTTCATTTAATAACCTGACAACCGATTATAATCCAAGTTTATACACAACACTGCTGACGTGATAAGTTATAACAATATACAAAGAAACCAGTAAGGAGGAATCAGCTAAACACACAAACGAACCTCAACCTGAAAAAAGAGCAAACAAAACCTATTTAAAAGCTCTTCTTCCTTTCATATCATAAAAAGCCAAAAGCTCATCAGAATCATTTATTTGGGTTATATACAGTCTATACATCTATAAGTATACGTTTATTTATTTGTTTTAGAAGTGGATTGTCGAAAAGAAAACTGAAGAAGCTTAAAAAACATGAAAAGTTGAGTGAAACTTGGAAGACATTAAAGAAAGCTGCTTAGGTTTTCAGGCCTGTCTAGAAAAGAGATAAATGAAAGAAAGAATAACATAATTTTGCTAATTTGAATTACAAATCAGGTTCGTAGAATGTTTCTCTAAATGTTTTTGTCGACCTCTTCTCTTTTTATAATCACCTTTCCTTTCGTATAAAAAAAAATCTGTCTTTTTCCATTTTTCTTATTTTTCTTCCTCTCTCGAGTCCTTCTGATTCGGGTCAAAGGAAGACAAAAAAAAGGAAAATTTATTCGAATACATAATTTAATAACCGGAAAGAAAAGATTTTTCTACTTCTTGTCGTTGCCATAATTGGATGTTTTCTAAAGGTTATGTTACCGCTTTTCTAAATTCATCATCTGCTTTCTAAAACATGTTGCTGGCAGATTGTGGCAATTTTTTTGCTCTTGAACAGATGCTGTTGTTGTTATGTTAGTCATGAAGCTTTGTCTTCTTCTCTAAGATAGTATTGTTTGTGTAGATAAACTGTCGGAGAGAATGATAATAAAGCTTTAAGGATCCATAAACGACGATTCAGACACAAATTGGGGTTGGGAAACAGAGTGAATCGAAGTCTCTAGTTCTGGGGGAGGAGTTAGCTGACAGTCTCAGGTTCTAAGACTTGCGGTATAGAATAAACTCAAGGATGAGGATAATGAGGTTGGGATTGTGAAATTGCGGTCACAAGGGGGGTATATACCAACATTCGAAGGACGAGAAAGTTTACCAGTGGGGTATTCAACGGGGGGTCATCAGAAATCCGGTCCCGCCTCTTTATTTCCAAAAGCCCAACTTCCGGAAACGTTAAATTTTCATAAATTCCAATTAATCATACTTTTATAATACCCCCGAAAAGATTAAAATAAATGTGGTTAAAGGAATTTCCTTCGTTCCGAGTGCAAAAACTTTGTAATTTCTCGCGAAAAGGTCGCAAACCCACCCCCAACCTCCAACCCTGTTAACCCGATTATTTTAAAATCAGCATTACGACTATTCACAATATTTTAAAACGCAATTTAAGTTGGTTTCTCTCCCCCAGCCCCATCTATCCCTTGACACCTCCTGCCTTCCGCCTTTCTCTTAAGTTTTTAACAAAGTTAGCAGAAATGCAAGAAAACTTTTAACATTTATCCGAAAACGGCGAGAAATTTCAAGCTGTTAGGTATTGTGAAAACCTCCCGTCTGCTCCCCCGCCACCCTTTTCTCCTCACCGCTTCCTACAGCAGCTATCTACAGCTCGATGCAGAGATATTTTTTCTGTTGTTAATCGGAAAAACTTTGACGAGGTGCGATTCAATTACAAAAACGGTGGAACTAAATTTTTTCGGGAGGCTAATAAATCTCCGAGAGCAGAGCTTTCACATTACACCTCTTTGCCCCTCCCATTTTTGTCTCTCTCCTCTCTATTTTTCAAGCTTTTTGGTGCCTTTCAATGTTTTTATCTGACATAATAATTAACCCACTGATAGGAATGGGTTTTGAAACATTTTTTGTATGCACTACAGCTTGATAGAGGGTGTTTCCATTTACTTCGATTAAGTTTTGGGCTTAAGTGCTCGAACAAAGGAGAGGAAAACTAATATTATACAAATCTCCTTACCATCTAGAGGTAGTTAAGAGGTTTGAGGTACCACTATGAAAATGTCACCCCAACGGTAGAATAACGACCTGTAAACCATGTCAGATTTAGGATCTGAAAATAGGTCATAGAAACATCACCCAAAAATAGGTTCGTCAGGATTGAATAGGGGTTAAAATAACGGGTACCAAAGCGTACCACGAAGTCCGTTAGCTGCGTTAGTGGGGGTCACTAACACAATATGGATAGTTTCACTTGTGTCATCTAAAAGTGAGGTAAAAAATCGCAGTCAGTGACAGACAGAGAGAAAAGCAGAAGAGTAAAGGAAGCAGTGGTGGTAATCAAAGTAAACTTTCACTCCAGAAAGTAAAGTCTACGAGTATCTCATTAAGACGTTCAGTTAGTGTTAAAAGTGAAGACTATAGGGAAACTTTAAGGAAACCAAGAAACTTTGTATCAGTATGAGTTCACTACAAATTTCAAATGGTGTCAAAAGTGGGAGGTCCATGTAGGTCAAAGTCATTTCACCATAGTGCGCAAGAAGTAACCAGACAGGATTCAAACGAAATCTTAAGTTTTTTGTTTGATTCTGAGATTCATACTAACCAACAACATGGCCTCTCATTCGATGTAAACAAAATTTATATTATAAATAATAAGTTTATAATTTAGGTTTAGGTATAGCAAAGTCGTTAAAACACAATTTATGAATGAAATGACGTCATTCATATCGATTGAGAATCGCATGAATGAGTGTTAAAAGCAGCGTCATTCAGTCTAAGCCCAAGCTTTACCTTACGGCTTTGAAGTTGTGCGTTTCTCATATCATAAATTTATTTTTGATGAATTATTAAAAGACATTTCCCTGAGAATGAGGAGAGGAAAAAGGGAAAAGAAGAAGATGCAAAAATCAGAGAGAGAGAGGAAGAATAAAAGGTGGCCGAAATTAGAGGTTGCTGACTTTGACAATAAAGGGATGGCAGCAATTTTTCCCTCCTGATTTATGGTAATCTCTGAGTAATCAGACTTTCTGTCGTTCTGTTGCCACTAGAATTTTCACTTTTGAGGCGCAAAAACAAAATAACGAGTCGGAAGGGGGTAGTTGTAATAAAAGAATGAGATGAAGAAAGATTTAGAAGTCCTAAATCACACTCGAATTTGACATTGAGAACTTCAAGGGCAAACAAAGAGAGAAATTTTTTTTAAGGAAAACAGACGCAATAAAGGAAAGAATCAAATCGTAAAAGGGAATTACTTTCGAATTTGATACCGAAATTTCAGCAGTAAAATAAGAAAAGAAATTTTCTGAAAGAGGAGGAAATATTATATCTAATATAATAACGTTTTTAATAAAAAAGACCCACAATTTTTAAAGCTTTCATACAAAGAAAAGGAAACCTTGTATCAGCCAACAGCAGGCGACAGGGTGAGCCTGTCAGCGACTGAAAGCTAGCGATTATTTGAATGTTTTTTATTTTTGTATGGGTTGGATGTTACGTAGCATTTCTGCTCTCTTTAGGCGTCTTAAGTAGTTTGACGAAACTTGTCTAAGTGGTACCATCTAAACCACTCAAAGTATAATTGTAAAATCAAACCAATCACAACACGAATCTTAAATTTATTTATCAACAGCCACAGCCTGTTGGAATTAACCTACCTCAAAGGCTCACCAACAACCTATCAAGCAATCAAGAACGACTTTATAAACAAAATTTAGACTTTCTTATAAGTGACCTTGAAAACTAGAAATAGCCCAAATGAGTGAATCTGACTGTTGCTATGGAAACACCGTCTCGAGAAGCGGGATATTCATGCACCATAAACGGCACAATTTCAGACAGGAGAACTTAGACAATTTTAGACTTTTTTCTTTTGAGTTCTCAGCAATACAGTCTTGTTTTACTCAACCGTGTCGAACTCAATTTCGAAAATGAGAATCGTTATTGAATTAATATTCAATTAAAAAAAGCTTTGACCTGTTTGTAGAGCGCGGAGTGAAGGAAGGGAAGGAAAAAGGTTCAAAGGAAATTAAAAATGCATCAGGGACGCGACAAAGGCTTGAATTTATATGCAAATCAAAGTAACACGACCAATAAACTGTGCCATCATCGGAGAGGAATGGGTGATGGTGGAGGGGATGAAAAGGTGAGGAAGGGATGAAGTTACCGCAAACGTGGACCCTGGGATTTATAGTATCTACCATAAATCAAATTTCGGGGGTTGAAGACAAGAGCAACCGATAACAAAAAGCCCCCCCGACATGTTTGAAAGGATCCCCAACCGTTTGACCTACATACATACATCACGTGTCGTTTGTCTATTTGTCTCTATACCTGATAATCATTTCCTTCCTTTCTGCTGCTGCTGATTTAACTTTCCGTGAGGTTTTTCGGGTAGTGTCAAGCTTTAAAAATATTTCCTTTGCTGTTGCTCTCATTTTATTTTTTGGCAGACAAATCGGAAACGGAATTCGAGTCTTGTTTTAAATCTATTGCCTGGAGAGCCTTTTTTGTTCTTTCTTTCCCGCCTCCCTCCTCCCCCTCACTCTCAATTAATTTTTGTCTGAAAATTTCACTCCCAAGAATTTCCTCAAAATCTCATTTAAAACCGTTTATTTTATTTATGGGCTTGGAAAGCTTTCTTCTGGGGCGAAAGAAGTTTCCGATTCCAATTCTCTTTTATTAGGGGATGAGAAGGATGGGGGATGGATGGAGGGAAAACGCGAAGGTTTCTTCTCACTGATGAAGCGAAAGTTTAAAGACCTGCTCATGACATTTTTGTGGTTTTTCGGGGTTTCCCATCCAATTATATGATTTTAAAAATTTGTGAAATTTCGGAGATTCTTTCTAAGCACTCCTCCCACAATCATCTCCTTCCCCCAACCCCTTTGAATTATATAATATTTTATCAAATGAAGCTTTTAGCTGTTGGTTTGCCAGTTTTCCGTTAGTAACATTCAATAGGATGGAAATGTATAAGAAGTCTTCTGGAGATGTCCACAGACGGTTACTGGAATTTGTGTCTTAACTTCTTGTACCCCAAAATTTTTGTATAGTTAAAAATTAGTTTTAATAGTGATTGATACTGTAACTACAGTACAAGTTGTTGAATAAAAAATTGAGCTTTCGAAATCACAATCTTCTGTCTTTACTGTCTTTAACCAGGTTCTCTCTCTCTTACTTTTTGGAACTGATTCGAGTGAGTGCTGTAAAATGGTGAGAGGTTTTCGAATTCTATCAAAACCAATTAGTCGGAGCTTTAACCGATTAATAGCGTGACTTAAGTGGATAAAAAGTTTGTTAACCAATAGATAACGAAACAACTGCGAGTATTAGTACGAATACATATATCTACTTTTCTGTTTACTTTTTAGCTACTCTATGACTGGTTGACTGTAGCGCTTTCTATTGAATTTGTCGATTTCTCTGTTGTTGTTGGTTTGTTGGTAGTGGTTATGTAGCCATTCTCCAAGCAGATGAATGCCAGAATTCCTTTATAGATAAACCACCGATTTATATGGAAGGTCATTGAAAATAATCCTTCAACTACTAAGTTCAAGTTTGAGAAAGGTCATTACAACCATCTTCAACAACAAAATGGTGGATAGAGAGAAAGGGAAGAAAGGTTTCTCTTCTCCCGAACTGCTAGTCTCCATTTTCTTCTCACTTCCATATAATAAATTTCCCAGGAATGAAAACAAGTTTTCCGCCATATCTATTCTCACCCATTCATGATAATAAATCCCGTTGTGAAAATAAACAATTTAATTGGCTGAGAAGAAAACTATTTTCTGTAGCCAGACTTTTTTAAATAAAAACTTTTATCTGTCTCTCTTCTCCTTCCTTCCAGTCTCTGTTCGTTATCACACTCACCAAGTGTTTCATCAAAATGGTTTTACGACTGCCAATAACCAATAATAATCTAATTCATTATGAAAGTTTCCGATTGAGTTGTTAGGGCTTTACCCCCACCCCTTCCCACAGAATTATGTTTTTGTCTTTAAGATGAATATCTCAGAGTTCGTGTCGGCCCCTCGGATCCGATTAATTTTGGTTTTCTCAGTTCGTTTTCCGTGAAACCTGATTATTTGAATGAGTTCGATGGCCGGATTGAACTTGTGGCTCCCGAACATTGACTGTCTATCTGTTTATTTATTTATTTTATCTATCGATTCATTTATTTTAACACTTTTGTTATTCTTAAGTTAACTGTCATCTGTTCATCTTTTCTTGAGGACAGATGGTCGTTTTTACTTGGTATAGAATGCAAAATGTTCTTCAAACCTAAACACCTATAAGAACCAGTGAGGAAAAGGTAATGAGGCTCTACTGCTGGATATTGAAGAAAACGTAGAAGAGAACACGACAGAGAATCTAAGGGTGTATACAATATACAGTACATTCAAGAAACAGGGCAAATTCCCTCTACGAATATTTGTTTTGTATTGGCCAGGTAAACTGGCAGCAGATTTATTTGAAATCTGTAAAAATAGAAAACTGTGATATATTATTGATATATAATTCCTCACAAAGTGCTATAATTATAAAATAATAATATAACGAATAATTCTGTATTCTCTCCGGCCTTTACTATATACAACCAAATCACACACACTATAATATTACAACATACAAAACCAAAAACAAAGAAGCAATGAAGGTCACCATATATTTATAAAATATATTATTACTCATATCATATTAATGAAATAAATCCTGAGTAACACTGTATATTACTGATCAAAGTCACGGGTTTCAAAACTTGAGACAACAAAAGCCTGGTCCAGGTTGGAAATCTTTGTGATGAGGTTCAATATTTTTGAAATGACATCTACGTAATGGTGTGCAGTATTTATGAAAGATGTAATAATCGAAATCAGAGGAGACTCTCATTCGCATAATACAATTGGATGAAGGTTGTGGAGAGAGGTAGGGGAGGGAAGAAGAAGGAAGAAAGAGTTCAAAAACGAAAAGTTTTAATTTTTACAAATGATGAAGGGTTTCCGTCATTTTAATTTCTCGAATCATCCTTTTTCCTCCCCATAACCCCCTTCCCAAGAAAGCAATGAGCTTATGAGCTTTTTAAGAGAAATATTCTTCGCGTCGATGATCATATTCAAAGCTCTCGCGAAAAACTTTTCCCCTCAAAAGAGAAAGACTTTCTTCTCCATAATAATTCATTTTCCTCCAACAAGTTTTTTGTTATATCGAAATTCTTTTTTTCCTCGACTTTCTCCTAAAGGTGAGTCTGGGTTTGGGTGAGGGGGTGAGCAGGGGAGGAGAAAGGTGAGTTCATGACTCTTTTTCCAATTTCCTCTTCACTCGGTTCACGGCTTAATAATATTTATTAAAAAAGAAATGAGTTCAACGTTTTCAACTTTTGTTTGTCTTTTTTATTAAAAAATTTTAACCGACGGGATTCTCAAAACACAATCGCTCAGCCTCTCATTCAAAGCTTTTTTTGAGCTTTGTACTGATTCCTTCGACTCAGTATAAGTTACTGTATATTTGTTGGATGCATGATTTACCTTTTGTCAATATTATTATTTTGTTTACTTGACGATTTATTTTTCTTTTGAGAGAAAAAATGTTTTCCATAAATAGTGGACAATTTCAAATGAAATCTTTCATGCAGTGTGCAATATTTATGAAATTAAATCTTTAATAACGTGTGCAAAATTTATGAAATGGAATCTCACGACAGTGCCAATATTTATGAAACAAAATCTTTGTATCAATAAGCAATTAATTATTAGCTGTCAAACTGCAAACTACAACTAAAATTCTAACCTGAAAATAATCAAAAGGTTGTAGTTTGAAAGCTATTAAATAATTGCATATTGTCACAAAGATTTAATTTCACAAATATTCCACACTTACATACAGATTACATTTCATAAATTCTGCACAATTCCTCAAAAATGTAATTTCATAAGTATTGCACACCCGCTCTTCTGTACCTAAAATGTTTTCCTTCAATTTATCCAGTATCCTTTCACCCAAAAATTCCATCCCAGGCTTACAACCTTAGTAGTAATGTTCAGTCAGCGAGGTAGCCTTCAACAAAAGGTAGCTGACTCATAATCAAGCATATTTCAACTCGTGTAATCACTTGCTCCTAGGAGTGGAAATGAATTGAAAACATGGTGGTTCATAGTTGGTCGAAGACGAAGAAGAAAATTCTACACTTTCATAAATTTTGCACGCTGCCATAAAAGATTTAAAATTATGAATGTTGCACACCCTCATACAGTTTCCATTCAATAAGTTTAAAGATTATTTGCTTATTGACCAATTTTGACCAGGAGCACCTGTCAATTATGTTTGTAACAACATACTATCTATTTTTCAAAAACACGAAAACATTTTATTTAGAATTTTAAAAAATACTTTGGGAACAATGCAGTATATAACAACTTATGTGTTGAACATTATAATAATCACTCGTTTCAACAAAAGTATTACCTCAAAATATAAAAATAAAATAAAACAACTGCAGTCAAACTATTACTAAATGATATCGATCATTCATGACGACCAATTTCTGTCCAAGTTTCTCCCAAATTCGCCATTTAAAATCCCCACTTCCCGTTAACATTGAATTTAGCGTTAATTTCCGTTATGATTAATAAAGTTGATTAACTCATCTTTCGGACCAGCCTCCATTCAACCCTCAAATTTCAAAATTAAATTTTCACCCAAGCTTCTAGTCAAGAATTTATAAATTCACTAATAAGGATCGGATCCAAAAAGGGATGAAAATGCGCGTGGGTGGTTTATAGCCGGTTCGAACATGTCAAAAATCCAATTACCCGGAAAACTGACCAGTTTTTTGGAAGGAAAGTGTTTTAAGGTTATTATAAAAGCTTTCCAGGTTGCTCAAAGTGCCTGAGTAGAGAGATAATGTTGTTTGAGCCTTCTCCGACATCGTGTTATACCTACAGGTGAAAAGCGGGATTAAAACTCGATGTAGCACATACCGCGGATGGTGTGAAAAAGGTTGGCGCTTAGCAGTACCCGGATGATGGAAGTCGGAAGGTTAGTGGGTTAATCATCCTGTTGCCCTAGAGCAGACGATAAAGGTCAGGTTTATATTTAGGACGGCTACTGACCGACGTGTTTGTGGTTTTTAGGAATTGCAATAAATTGACTTGAATTTTAAACACCATCTGTCTGAAATTCAGTGCTACCAACCTAACTAACTATTGAGACCACAGAAATACATTATATAGCAGCATTTAAGGCTATAACATTATTTACTTAAGAGGTCACGAGGGCATTAAGAGGCATTCACAGTCAATCATTGACAGTGAGGATTAGTATAACATTAAGAGTGAATATATAGATGTAACTATTCAGGACTATAGCAGATTTATTTCAACACCAACGCGGTTTATAAAGTAGTACTAGTAACTCATAAATACTGCACACATTTGCAAAGGATATTCCTCAGACTTGAGACGATATCGCAAATTTCTAAAACTGTTGCAATTCGTCGCAAATTGAAATTAATTCATTGTAAGATGATTCTTCCAGTTCAGACCAAGAGGTTTGGACAAAAAGTAGAATAGCATACTAGGCCGACCGGATGAATCATTAAAAGAATGTTGAACCTGTCCTGAACCTAATTTGTTAATTCTAAAGTAATCCATCCGGACAAGAGCTTAGGAATTTTAAAGTTTGATGCAATTCTGCAGTCCGGATGGGTTATCCAATAGATAAGGGCTGTCAAATCCTTTTGGGAATATAAATACTGGCACCAAGGAATCAATACAACATTCCGAAATCAGGAATCAATGGGTCTGATTCTAACAACCTTACCATTCTTCGTCACCACTAAGGATAGTTCAAGAGTATCAGAGGAGTTGTTCATTAACACCCTATCCTCAAACACCTCACCGACCGCCACAGGCGATTTCAAGTAGAATCAATCCCCAGTGTTTTCTAGGTTCGGAAGTCCAAACAGATATATTTCAAAAGTAATGCACACTATCCATCCTCTTACACCGAAGCGTCAACATACGGAATTAAAACTAAACTTATATCAAGTTCCGATGGGTCTATAACACTCAGAACGCAAGTTTCCAATGAGACACTCTAACTGCAAAAGAAGAACAGACAAACAAAAACTCCCAAACAGGAAATAAAAGCTCCATCAGTCAAATGTGAATTATTCGACACCGTTACAAAAGAGGAGGAAGAAGAGCAAAATCCGTTGATTGAATATTTAAATAATAAATAAAGAGAATATTTCTTTTCAAAAGGGAAAGCAAACCTAAAATCGATTTGTCATGAAATAGGAAAAGAAAGAAAAGAGAAAGAGACAAAAGAAGAAAATAAGAAAATCTTTAAAGAAAACAAGGAGGGAAAATAAAGAAAAGAAAGGAGAAAAGATTTTTTAAAAATATTATTATTAAATTTGTTTTCAAGTCACCAAAGGACTCATTTTCATAAATTTTATTTAATCCATTTTAAAAGAATATTAAAAGAGAAACGAAAGAAAGTTCTGCCCTTTCCCTGATTAACTTTTTCATTACGAATATTATTTTTTTCAGGCATTTCCTTCCCACCTTTCCTCCCCGTTCCCTCCTTTCCCCTGGTGTTCGATTGCTTTGTATCCAGAAATCATTTAATCATTTCATCGTTCAAGTGCCTTGAGGTCGGTGATCCGATTTTGATTTTGACGCCAGAGGTCAAACACCTTTGATATTAAATTTTAGTTGGCACTATTGAAGTGTCATGGCAGATTTTGTTCAAATATGGAACAGCTCTCTAGTATATTGGAGTATATGTAGGAGAAAGATGTTAAACTAATAGAATCTCTGAGGTGATTTTCCTAAAATTTTACCAAAATCCTGACCTATTATGTCGTTGCCAGGTAGAAAGCTCCGCTTCCATTGTCTCATCCAAACAACAATAACCCTTCGTTTATACCACTACATTATTCCTCACTCAAATCCCAGTGGTTCTTTTCCCAAAAATTCTGCCTGCCTATTGGTCATCCACTCTGGGTCCTACCTGGCGACTATAATTAAAACTGCACTTGGAAAACTGCCTAGGAATTATTATCATTCTTGGGTCTTCTTTCTTATCATGACTATACAAAGATTTATACAAGAACTCCTTGTCATTACGGAGCATTATAATATTCTAGCTAGCACAACAATAAAATATATTGTTTAGATATCAAAAGTGTAAGTCGGTTGAATTTATAATATTTCTATTTTTATACATTATATTATTCCCTTATATACATATCTCCAAATTATACTACAATTAGGTATATTCTCCTATACATACCTCCATCAATAAATATACACCAATGAGAGGATATAAGCAGCTACTCAACATCAATTTAAATAAATTAATAACTTAATTTTCTGAGTAATAAAGTAACTAAAAGAATAATAAATAAAAAACTTATATACATAAACAAATATCTAAAGAAATCTTCAATATAAAATACAACCTATATTCACTAATTCAATACTACTTTTTATAGTTTTTATTTGTTTCTCTATTTTGATTACTTTTTATTGACTAGCTTGTATATTATTAATAATTATTTGCTTATTCATTTTTATTATTTTGGCTTAGTTTTGTTTATTGTTATTTATTTATTTACTTCCTTTTGTATAGTGTAGCTAACTTAGTGCTATATGTAGGTTTGTACTTTATTTATTATTTACGTTGATGTATAATTGCTTGCTTGGTCTATTCATTGGACTATCTTTTTGAGTGAGTTATATATTAGTATATACTTAGTTACAGCATAATTATTGGAGATTTTTGAAAAGAAATGTGCATATAAAAGTATACTGTAACACTAACAAAGGGTACAATATGAAATATATTGTTATTAGTATACTTAAAAATTATTATCCAAGTCGAGCTCTATTCCTTGCGGTTTGTTACAGATGATTGGATTAGAAGCATTATCATTTGTACTTGGTCTTGTGTGTTACTGATGATGTCATGACTACAAAATCTGTTTAAGATTGTCAAAACTCACAAATTATAAAAAGTGAGAGAGAAGCACTCAAAACATCCAACATTTTGAAAACTTTGACTCGATTGGACTGTCATTCGTTCTAAACAGCCCGAGAAAAAATAAGCGGAAGAAGAAATCTGACAGGGCAACAACAGGAAAAGCTGCTTTGAAATTTCCACTTAATTTTATTTTAATTAAAAAAAATTCTAAAGTTACAGAAACGCTTTTTTTAAATTAAGTGAGATATTATATAAAAAAAAAGAGAGGAGAAAAAAAAGTTACTGAAGATTTATGAAAAAAAATCTAATTACAATTTTCTTCCCAATGCCGGTTGGACGGGTGGAAGAGAAAGAGAGGCGAAGGAGAAGGACGTGATGGTGGTGGAAGGTTAAGGGTGAGAGAGAAACTGGTGCCGCATGTTTTCCCAACGTTTTTAAATTTCAATTCATCTCCAGAAAATTCCTTTTCTTACTCATACACGCACAACACGATAGCAAACTGTGGAAGGGTTTCATAGAACAAAATAGTACCTCTAATTGTTATTCACATAAATTTATACTGTTAGAAAAGTATTTCGTATATAATTAACGAGTATAAATGAACAGTATACCGTTTGTGAAGCTCTCGAAAGTACTGTCATAAAAGAATTTACTCATACAGTAAACCATTTTCCAAGGAGCCGAGAGATTAATATTAAAACCAGCTAAAGATGAAGCTAACAGAGAGTTAGCGCACCTGAGTGTATTGGAGGATATGACCACCGCTAAAAATAGGTAATTTTTGCCTTATGACAGTCATGTAAAACAGACAGTGTGATTATGATTCAACTAACATAATTTAGACTGTGACTATTATTAATATTAACAGTGTTATTAAATTAGTGTTTATTATTCACTACAATTGTTATTGCTAGAATCACATTTAAACTAATTATGGGTTGATTCTGAGTACTTGATACATTGAAATTGCTACCCTGAGGTCACCACAGATTCCTAGAAGTGCCAAATACTTAACTACACTCATTTGAATCTACCATTAATCTATTCCCTAGCTACCACTCGTAGTATTTTATGTTTCACAGATAATTGTGCGAATATGAGTTAATAAATGACCAGTCAACAAACAGTTACTAATAATCTAAAATTGCCAAAGTGAGGTTTAATGTCTCTTCCCTCTCCCCCTACCTTGCCTTCTACAAAAAATTTATATCCCCAAAATTCTGATGTTGACAAAGTGACAGAGAAGCGGAAACACGACAAAACCCAAAATTGCATTCGAAGACTAAATAAACAAAGCCTTCGCTTAATTAATTTTATGGTAAATTGAAAACGATCCGGGAAAACAATTAAAAATTTCTCTCAAAATTTTCCACACCCAAACCGGAAACACATTCCATCTCGGAAACGAAACCGACAAGGTTCTTTTCGGAACAAGTGAAACTTTGATTTTTGCTTTCTGCCAGTGGAGAAAAATTAAATGAATTTCCCCAAAGTCGACTTACCTCCATCAACCCCCTCCCCCTCATCTCACACTTTCATTATAAGCTTTAATCTAAGAAATTATGCCTAACTTCCTGTTTCTACCTAATTCTTGTTTACAACAACTTCCGCTCAATTTCACTTTTGAATTTTTCCCATCTTCCATTTTCCTCAAAGTTAATTTTCTTGTTCCCGGTCAGCTGGGAAACATTTGTCTTCCTTTCCCCTGAACAAAACGCCCTGTTGAGGTGTAAAGTTACCTTAAAACCTTTTTTCCTTTCCTAAGAGTTTGGAGAGGGGGTTGTGGGGATGTAAACAACCGGTTCCTCACGTTTGCTTTGGTTCATCATGTCTTCCATCCGCTTTTGGAGGTAAGCAATTTTTTTTTCTTCAGTCTATGTTACAAAACTAAACTATTAGTCGAAGCTGAGGAAATTTTTTAATTCGAAAAGCTTTCCAGGTATTTTCTAAAGAAAATAAAAATTATCTGAAGTTCCTGCTGGAGGTGTAGACACACGTCTCATTAATTTTGATTAAAAACGAATTTTTTGTCGGTGGAGGAAAAACAGAGGCCTGATTTACGGATAACCCTTAAAATTGGATGTAAAATTATTCCTCACGGATTTTAGAATTCCAAATAAAAATGGAATACCTGAAAAATTTCATTTTACGAAATGTTGATTTGTTGCGGAGTATAACCGAGCCCTCCTAATTCCATTGGGATTGGAGGAGAACTCAAGTGAAGTTGGGTTTGGTTCTTGTTTACTTGCTAACCTCACAGGAAACTGTAGTGAACCGGGCCTCACAAACAAATCCTGAACTCTCATCATTTTCCTGAAGTAGGTCAAATGACCCTGTTAGGTGTAACAAAGTATAAAGGTGAGACTAATGAAGAGTACGCGTAACTCAATGTGTTTGAAAGTAGTGAGGCAGATGATTTGATCCAGTTAATGCGACTGACATGTAAATGTTACTGGGTTAGTGTCTGTTAGTGTTCTTATTTCTTTAACTACAAATATACTAACTATAGATTTTTGTGTAATTATTTGATATATTGAAGAACTATATTAGGTGACTTAAAACAATGTCGGATCTGAGCATTATGCATTCAATTATATGGCAAGGCGAAAGTGATAAATCAAAAATATATAATATAATTTTCAAATATTATTCACAATCATCAAGTAATTTTGGTTAATGTAAGAAATTACTGAGTCTTTATCACATTTACCGGAAAATTTGTGAAATATCGAATTCGTAAAATTTTGACAAATTTAACAAAGCCAAGCTGCTGTGCTTGCCACTAACAGTGAACTTATCTCCGAATTAGAAGTCAAAAATGCATTAGAAATGAAATAATTCAAGAATCTAACATATATGTTGCGGTAAAAATGATAAATCAGGCAAATATACACATAATTCCCGGCGATTATACATTATCTTCAACTAAGCTTGGTAAATATGGAAAATTATTAATTATTTATCACATTTACCGGCTACTTTATTAAATATCGAACTCTGAATCTGAGAAAACTTTCACTATATTTTTCGTAATGTAAGCTAGCCGGCAAATGTGATAAATATTCAGTAACTTGCAACATTTATCAACCTTAGTTGGTGATCAGGATTAATCACTGGGAATTATATTTGCCGATTAATCACTTTTACCGCAACATATGGGTTACCATAGGAGGGTTTGGTGGGTTCGTGTCCTACACTTCCTCATTGGTCATCAGAAATGGCCATCAAAACCAGGTTCAGGTCTTCTGATTTTCTAATAAAAACAACAACACGGCCATAACACTTTGGGGTAAACAACCCAAAACTACCGTCACGTTTAAGTGAGTACCACGTAAATACCTTAAATCCTTTGAGAGCCTTCGTTCTTTTTAACGACACACATCTCCCATTAAAATAATCTTTTAATCGCAATAAAAAAAGGTTCAAGCCTGAAAAAAAGTATTCGAATGGAAGTTAATGAACCTTTTTTTGAAAAACATTGCTGTTAGATAAAAGATAAATGAAAAGAGAGAAGAAAAATAGAGATAAAGAACAACAGGACGAGGAGAGGGAGAAGGAAAACCAGGAACTCAGTTTAAAAACACGAAGATGAAGAGCTTTCGAATGAGACCAATGGTGGCGGGGGGGAGTTAGAATAAATGAACCTTGACTCCTCGTAACAATTTCGATAATAACGTTAACGATCCATCTCGTACGGGGGTAGAAGACCTTAAAAAGGCTGTCGAACTAGAAATGGAGGTGTGCGAGGGGAGGGAGAAAGAAGAGAGAAAAGCTCTTTTATTTCGAAAGTTTATAGAAAAGAAAAAAAAGATTTTCAATTTTGAAAGATTTAAGAAACCCGTCCGCGAATTTTAAATGTGATTAATGTCAGAACAGTCCGCAGAGTTCTTTAAGAATCCCTAATTTATTACCCGAGAGATTTAGACCCCGGGAATTAGATTTAGATTACAAATGGGTTAGTTTATATGCAAATGGATTAGAACCTGTAGTTAAGTGATTGACATTTTTCACTAAATGAAAAAGAAAAATAAGAAAAAAGGAAAAAGTTATGCGCGTAATCCGTTTGAGTGCCGCATGCTTGCTCTGCCTCCGCCGCCGTGCCGAGTTTAATGTAATTTACTGTCAGGAGCGGAATAAGGAAATGAATGAATTCCTCTAATTTTAAATGTCGTCTGGATTCTAATTTCGAATTGGAAAATATTTTTCTTGGAATTTTTCACGACCCAACATCTCTTCTTACTTTAAAGC
This sequence comes from Columbicola columbae, assembly GCA_016920875.1. Taxonomy (NCBI): domain Eukaryota; kingdom Metazoa; phylum Arthropoda; class Insecta; order Psocodea; family Philopteridae; genus Columbicola; species Columbicola columbae. The sequence continues at coordinate 14,468,767 of JADMLL010000003.1, read as the reverse complement.
TAAGAGCTACAGAGAGACGTACCTGAACATATTACGCCCTAATTAGAACCTTACTCTTTAACTGAAGAGGGCTCTAAAGCTTAAGCTTTCTAACTTTTACATTTCTAAAATTTTCTTTTGAAACAAGTGCTCTGTTCTTGTTTTCTCGAGCTTTGTTGTATCCCCTAGTCCAGTGGTTCGGTTAGCCAAATATACACCATACAAAATTGAAATTTGTGCAAGGAGCCATTTTTGTAAGATTTGCTGACACTTTTTTAACTAGACAATTAGTGCTAAAAGTGGACTCTCTACTAGCATGCCTTTGCTAAATACTTATGTCTTTGCTTGAAATATTTATGAAATGAATTCTGTACTAAAATATAGGCTACTTTGCTGTTTCTTCTGAATTCTACATCAAAGTGTTCATTACTTTTGAAATGAATTACACCATAGTAACCATCACACACTCTGTGACGGAAAAAAGTTTCATAAATAACGCACACTTCCATAAACGATTAAAAGTGATAAATGATGGTCAGTAGCCTACAGCTTTAATGACTATATTTTATTGAATTTTGTAGAGATACGTAAACTAAAACTTGATGTAATTCTTATATAAAGATAATATTTAGTTAATAAATAATATTCTGACCCTGCACCAAATATTTTATAGAAGAGCCACAGCCACGCCTAGAGCCTCACTTAGCCGACCTCTGCTCTAGTCAAGCATTTACGTTCGCCTAGTCAGTGTTGTGTATCAGCTCTGTTTACTACACAGCTTTCATCAAAACTAGATCAGAAGATTAATTCATTTTGTACATTCTCAAGGAAGAAACAATTTACACCTATACTTTTCATAGTCATACACTTAGCCCTTGTGCCTGGGGATATACTCTCACTTCCCTGACAAAGTAACAAAGCCCGAGCTCCAAGTCAATCAGTCAATCAAAATCAATCAATCAGTCAAAAATCATTAGTGTAGTTCGGTGAAGAAGTGTTTTATATTATTTTTAGTTATACTTAAAATATACGTTCTTCTTTGCGTTTCACCTTATCTCTAAACTACAGTACTCGACACTCATCAACAGGCTCTGGTCCGAAACTCTTCAGAATGATTTTCTGTAGTTTCTAATACTGTTGTGTGGCACTTCTGGTAATAATCAGGTAAAGTGTTGATCGCAATATATCAAAGCAAGGAGAGAATAATTTTCAAAGTTCTCAAAAGATTTTAAATTCTCTCAATTAACGAATCAACATTTATTCCGAGAACTTTTGGGACAGGTCGTGATACGAAACAACAATTATTCGTGAGTTTAGTACCAAGAATTTGAAAAGGAGGCCAGTGTTGTAGCTGCCGGAGCGTATAGAAAATGTAGTCATTCAAAAATTTTTATATTATTATAAATACTAAAAGTAGGGGCGTATCTAGGCGCAGAATTGTGAAAACAAAGAATGCATATCGCTATGGTGAAATTATTAACATTTTTTGAGACGAAAAGCTTTCTCAGCACAAAATGTCGGGGAAAGTATTTTGAAAACAAAATTAGACCTGTTGAGCCGAAATACTTTACTCCTCTACACAAAAGGACGAAAATTTGGGGTAACTCGTATTTTGGACAATGACTACAAAACCTTACAGCACATCCACTTTATTTATCGTGTAAAAATAGGTTCAGGTACGAATTTCAGGCTTTCAAAATTGTAGTTAAACTGTTTTGTCGAATTCAAAAAATTTTCATTTCGTTTTTTATTTGTTCCCATTTCTCTCACTATCTACCTATGTGTATATACATTATATATTGAGAGAAACGGTATAACACCGTATATATTTGTGTAGGTATATACTACATATATTTTTGTCTTTTATCTATATTATTCCCCTACATAATATATACTTTAGAGGCTAAAACAAAGAGAAATATACCCAGTACAAATTCCAGCACAGTATACATAAGAGTGTACCATATACAGGTATGAACCATATACATGGTATGCATATATTGTATGAATGTGTGAATATATCTGTTTCTCTTTTTCCCTCTTTTTCATTTTCTCTTTGTCGTTTGTTTTTCACTCTCTCTTTTTCTTCCCTTTAACTCCCTCTCTTTAAATGTTCATTTTAAAGCTCTAAAAATTATTTTTGAAATGAGCAATTTTATAATTTTAAATTTAGTCAAAAGACTGAAATTAAGAATTTAACGATAATTGAAAATTAAAATTTTTAATTAACAAATGTGAGTTAATTTTAATTTAATTGTAATCGAAATCAATTCAAATATTTAACAAATTAAAAGCGAATTTTCTTCTCTTTCGTTTTTTACAAAATTTATCTCAGCCTTAGTTTCCGGAATTTCGAGCTGTAGTGATGGACTCCCATCTTCTCTTTCTACTCTCTCTCTCTCTCTTTAGTTGCCCTTTTTGGAAAAGCCATTAAAATAATTTCAAGTTTTTTTTTACTTCTTTCTTTGAGAGGAAATCCACAATCTCATTTGCCAGGCTTCAAAAGCTCTCATTTTCCCCCCAGGTTCATAGTTTGCTGTTGTCATATGTTGATAGTTTTTATAAAATCGACCGACAGACTTTTTACTTGAAAAAGGACACCGGGGGAAGGGAAAACGAATTTTAGTTTGAAAGGCTGTTGAAAGTGATAACATGACTGAGTCCTGATTAGAATTCTTTCTTGAAGACATAGTTTGTCTTCTTTACTTTTGCCACTTCAGTTTTGTCGAAATAGTTTTGGTATATGCCCTTGTTTGTTTGTGGGGAATTTTTTTTGGTGTTTGTTGATTTTTCTTTTCTGGACTTGGATTACCTCAGATTTAGATTTTTGTAGAGTTTGTGTTCTTTTTTGTCGAGAGGTTAGCTTTTTCTAATTACTATCCCTCTCCCTGCTTTAGTTTTCTTTCTTTGACTTGTTCCTACCCTTAACCTAATTTAGGTAAAATCTAATCTCAAACGAAACCATATCAATGCTTGTTTGGTAGTTGCTTAAACTTTCTTGGTTGAGTCTTTATACTGTTTTAGTCTCCATTTACTTCATTTTTTTCACTTTGTCATTTGTGAAGTATGACCGATATTTAGTTGGGTACAGAAGCTTAGTGCACCAAGAAGAGAGACGTACCAAAGTCTTCCCGCAAACTAAACTAGAAAAATTGTAGGAAGCCCTGGAAACAAAGAGCACCAATTGAAAAGACGTCATTGAAAATCTCTTCTAACCTCAACACCACAAAATATAAGAAGGATGACTACTAAGTAAGTACAGAAACTTAGTATACAGTTCTTTACGTCTTTCCCTATTTGTCTTCCTAATTTTCAGCAAAACCTAATCAGTAGCATAGTCTTTATGTATCACTTTCTCTAACAGATTTTTCGTCCTGGTTTTGGTGTACCACAACCCCCATTTTACAGATTTGTAGCTTTCCATATAGTCCAAAGTATACTATAATATTTAAATTTACAGCTATCGCTTCTTTTTCTTTCTACCGAATCCTTTAGCGAGGAGAGAAATATAACAAAACAGACGAGAACCGAAGCAATAACAAAATAAATACACAGACGAGATATTGATAGATTTAGTGGCTGCTGCATCGGGTCAAAGGTCAGTAGCCCAGAGGTAGCAAAACGCTCTCAAATCTTGTTGAGAAAATTTAGAAATTCTAAGAATTGTTTGATTTAAAGCAATAATCAAACAATAAGAGGTCAATACCGTGAAAAAGTGAAATTCTTAAAATATTTTCCCTTAATAAAAGAAAGAAATTTTCTTCCCTCTCTTGAGAAAGGTGTGGGTGAACAGAAGTGAGAAAGAGGAGGAAGAAGGCGGTGGGAAATCCTTCACCGAAGTAGAAAAATGCGGAATATGTCAGTCAATAAAAAGAAACCGCATCGAGAGAATTTTATTTTTATTTTTTACTTTTTGCTTTGAAATTTAATGATAAAGCTTCACGCCATGTTAGTATTCCGTACCTGAGAAAAGTTTTCTCATCTCCCCAAGTTGATAAAACCTTTTTCATACCTTAAAATATAACCAAAATCAAAGTGTTTTTGCTGAAGGAGATAATTTAAATCACTGAACCAATTACATCGCTTAAAACAAGTGTTACGAGGGTTAATTATGCAGCTGTTTTGAATTTAGTGAGCCAAATTGACTCAGTAAAAGCTCAAAATTAAACAAAATTAGATATTTAGAACAAAAATTTCAAATAATAATTTTCTCTCTTAACACAGAGTCTTTGAATCGCATTTTTAGCTTTAGTGAGTCAAATTGACTCACTTTTTTTTACAAATCCTTACTTGTCAGTGGCTTTACTTTAAACTCTGCGGTTTATATATGTTGACTGAAAAGTTATTTCCTCCATAGAGAGCCGATTTGACTCAAAATATAAACATTTTTGCCTAGAAAAAAAGTTTCAAAACCCAATTTAAATCAAAGAAACAAAAAAATTTTTTTTGTTAGGACACTAACCTAATTTTGGATAATATAAACTTAGCCACCTAAAAAATTTTAAATGAGTCAAATTAGCTCAGTCTGGAACTAAGAATTAACCTATTTATTGACAGTCATTCGAAGGGTTATTTTAAGCTGAGCCTACTTAAGAAAAATTTGTATTCCAATATTGTACATCTTGCATCTCTATGTTGACCTTGTGTTTGACTTTTAGTCAAGGTTTTCATAACAGAGCTTTGGCTCTGACTTGTGATTATCTATTTGTTTTGTTCGAATTGGCTGAAAGATTGCTGGGAAATGAGCTGTTGGATAATCTTCCCACTGACTACTTTTAACTAAAAATAAGTTTTGATAAGAATTATTATCTAAATGACCCATTATTATTATTATTTGTTATGTCTGTTGTTGAATTATTAATTTTTTAGGTTTAAGCTATTACAAGTTAATAAGCTGTTCTGTTTATAGCAACCACTGTCACCGATGTCGTTTTGAATGAGACTAAGGAGAAATGTCATTTGTCTGTTTGGCTTTCAGACAATCCTTAAATAAGAGCGAGTTCATCATTAATGGTTCTCACTGTCTTCACTCTCTCTCTGTCTGTAGGTTTCTTTTTCTCTCTTTTCCTGGTCTTCTGTTGCTCTTCCTTCCTCTGTTTTTCTGTTTTTATTTTATTTTCTAGTAAGTTGAAACCTATCTCTAAGTTCGAGACAACACGCAGGTGGTCTAGCTTTATAACGTTTCATTTAGGTAACAGGTTAGTGTCTCAACTCAGGAATTGGTGAGAATTTGATGAGGAGGACTGTTGGATGTTATCATCTATTTCTGTTGGTACCTCTGAGTTGAAGGTAACGGTTGTATGTATTATAGATGATTGTGAAAGATCTCAACAACAAGTCTATCAAGAACATAAAAATTCGAGAAGAACGTAAAAACTTTGACAATTCCTGTAGAAGGAAGGCAGTGGTTGTGGAGGAAATAAGGAAAAGACGATACAGGAAAAAAGCAGAAATCAGAGGGAATTGGGGTCATTTCAAAAATGAAAGACTTCAAAAGCTCGGTTCAAGGCCTTAAGATTGTTCTTCCCGACATTGTCACGAATCGACCAAGAAAATCATTCCCGACACGAAGGCCTGCTGCCGATTTCCTGGTTCCCATACAGGGCTTTTTCCTACTTCCATAACTTCGCAAAAGTAAAAGGAACCTTCAAATTATAAAATTTTAAATTAATTTTCGATAACTCGCCTAATTGTCACACTATCAATCACTATGAATTTTCCGACAACTATAAATCAGAATGGGAAAATGGCAGCCAGATAATTTTTTTATTCCAAAACTACAAATTAGGCACCATCCTCTCCTCTTTTGATAGTCGCAAAGGAGTCGGGTATATAATTGAATCTTAAAGGGAAAAGCTTGGAAGAGCGAGATTTAGTTTTCCCAGGAAAAATATTTCAAGTCTAATCCCACGACCCCCCACCCTCAAACTTCAATAAAATTTTGTTTTCCGCTCTTTTGATCCAATAAAAGTATTTTCACGAGAATCGTCCCACGTTTATTTTGTTGTTTCATTTCCCATCGCACTTTGTGCGAATTCACTTTTAAGTATTGTCCCAAAGTAGAAAATCGGAAAATTTTTGTTGACGAGGTCTGTTTTTGAATTTCGAAAATTTCTTCCCTCTGTAAACCTCTATTTGGACTTGAATGGAAGCCTTTACTATCGGCTTGGCTTAGGCTAAATGAGAAATTTGTTTCTCAATGTCCCTCCTCTTAGTGGCTTTAGTGTTTGGATGAGACGCGGTTTTCCGTCTGGGAAAGTGTGAACCATTTTTCCCTCACAAACTGTACAAATTCGTTCTCTCTATCAGATTTCCGGTTGAATTTATACTCCGATAGCTTAGATTTTGTATTTTAATCTAGAAACTTTCAAAAAAAATTTTTTTTGTATCAAAATTACATTTTCCAAAGTCTGTCGGTGGATAAGTAACTCCTAAAACCAGTGATAGTGAAACCATGAACCATGGGTTATATTGTGACCCATTTTTAGTCAGGGGAGACCTCTCGGAGATTGTTGGTCCTACCTTCGGGGAGGCAGGGGAAGTATGTGGGATTTGCACCCACTACATACCCTGGGTGGACTCCAACTAGACTCGAACGGTAAGACGCGGCGAAAACTCTTCCGCAATCTTACCTGGCTCGGCGATGACTTTACAAAGTCTAATCCTCCCTTATGGGTTATATTCTGACCCAAAAACATCTTTCAAATGACCCATATTTCATTTTTTTGACTTATACAGAAAATATAAATCTTGTCAGACAAAATATTAAACCTCTTTGGAAGACTAAGAGTTATGAATGTTCAAAAACAACTTTTCTATCAAACTCTTCCTTTTATACAAGAGGTCTTAATTGATACAGTGAACTAGTGAAGTAGGTCTTTAGTGATACAGTAAATTGATTTCTGAAACAAAATTTGACAAATTCTAAAAAACGCTGTCAGACCTAAGCTAAAGTTAGCAGGAACTAAGAACCAAAATTCTGTCTTCCAAACGCACTGTTTTACAATACTTCCAAGTCGAACGTAGTTTCCGTTTCCGTTTTTACTACCGATTCAATTTTTAAACTGTTTCTAAATAATTCTTTGCGACTGTCTTTTATAACAGTAATTCAAAGATTGTGGAGAATTTTTCAGTTTGAGAATTTATTGTCCTTGAACATTCTTCTGATGACACACCATCTCAGAATATAAATCTAACCTACCTCAAAGTTGAGGAATGCCGAAGAGGAGAGGTTGGGGAAGGGAAAAAGTAAAAATTCTTAAAATTATTCAGACGAAAAAATCCGATATTAAATATTAGGAGAAGGAAAAAAGGTAACGAGAGTCATAGCTCAATTTCCAAACGGTTTTCCGAAGACGAGAGGAAGAGAGGAAACTGCTATAGCGACCGGTTGAAAATGTCTGGGGCTCAATTGAAGGGAAATTATTATGTATAGCATCTCTAATGCAAAATGCATGAGACAAGAGAGAGAAGGAGGAGGAGAGAGAGAGAGAATGAATAAAATATAAATAACAAGAGAATCACTTATAATTTTCTACTTGGGTGCATTTGCCGCGGAAAATTAACAGCGGGAAAGTTGTCGACAAATGTTCATTTTGCAGGCGGCAAATGAATAATAACAGCACGATGGGAATCTTAAAAGCTATCTCTGACCTATGCGAATCCTTTTCTCTATACTACGTCATTTGGAATTTTTGTTTTAGGTTCTCTTTTTCATACTTAGAAGTTTGATTTGGAAGCGATAGTCTTTGCGTCTTGTTCAGTTACCTTTCCAACATCTTTGTAGGATAGAGTCGAAAGTTGTCGAGCTTTTAAGTATAGTTCTGTTACCATGAATTTGGTAAAACCACCTTCTCATCATATTTTAGCTCTTCCTTACCCATTTTTTAAAATAGATTCCTAGCACTAGGGTAGGATGTCGTCAGTTGGGAAGTAGAACAAGGCAAAATATACCTGTTCGCCTAGTAGATCTTCAAAAATACACAAATTATATAACAATAATATTCAATAGAGTAATTCAAGGTTCTGCTGACCGAAGCAAAGCCTACAAGCAAGCACCACTTCCCGAAAAACACCAGTCTTTTGATTTTATAAACCTGAGGATTAGATATTGTTCTAAGAAACCTAAAAAAAATTTCTTGTTAGTAACGTTAGTTCATGATTATCACTGTTTTGTTTTCATCTAAAGCCAAGTGGTCATATTAAAAATGACGTAAATATAGTTTTTATCTTGCATTAAATTTAATATAATTTGAAAGCCTCAGCCTGCTCAAGAACAGCAATCAGCTAACATTACTAAAAGTATACATACATTGGTCCCCAGGTCTAAAAAATTCGGAGCTTTCTACTGTGCGAGTAGTGTTTTATACATTGTATTTGGTAAAGTCCTATTTTCTATTTAAATATCTGTGTATCTTAGTATTTATTTATTTAATATATTAATCGTTTGTTTGTTTAATGATTTATTTATTAACTCATAAAACAGAAATTTAAGGAGGACTAAGTTAAGTAAAATTTATATCAATATAAGAATTTATCTACCCTTAAAAATAATGTAGCTATTGATTATCTATTGTACATTTACAGTGTATATACTATTGCTTGTTCCACTTCTCTAAAGAAATATATTATTATTATTTTGACAAGTTTTTACAATTTGCCCTGAAAAATTGTAATGAATAGAAGAACGTGTCAGTCTTTGTTTCAAATGTTGTGAACTATGTGTTTACCTGTTTTTGAAATACAACGTAACATATACAGTATATTGATACAAATATACATAGATAATTATAAGGTGTTACGCATTCTTATTTTGAAAATTTGTTAAAATATAATATTTGGACAAAAATAAATTTTTAATTAGTCAAAAACCCACTTTTGAAGGTTTGCTTGGCCTCAAAATTTCCCCGTCCCCATTTCCCAGTAATTTTCCTATCAAACGAAAAATTATTCCGGAAAATTATTAAAATAAGATCTTAAGTTTAAAGTCTATTTAAGGAAATAAAAAAGTTTTTTTATTCAAAAAGACGCTTAATGAGAGACTTTTCTAAATCCGAGAATATTTCTCTAGGGCGAGAAATCTCAATTCAATTCGAAACTTTTTAAGATGCATTTATTCTTCAAAGAGAAAGATTTTTAAAAAAATTTAACACCCCCCCTTGAAAAGACTTCCACCCCCGTCCTCCTTCCTCCCCGATTTTTTAATTTTTTCTCTTTTCAAAAAAAAATTTTTTCTCTTAAACTGATTCTTAAGTCAGTTAGTCACCTGAGACAGGAATCTCAGAATTAGGATAGCAGGGAGTACAGTCTTGTGTCCTCGAATGAATACAGTTTCGACTATTACAGTGATAGAGTCAGTGTTAAAATGAAACCTTTTTGTGCTCATAGACTTTGTATCAAATTTGGATTTTTTATTAAAGTGAAAAATAAAACCTTTCGCTCCCCCTCCCCGACAAAGCTCTTCCGAGACTTAGTCCCCATTCCGAAGTGAAAATTTTCGCTTTTTTGGAAGTTTTTGGTTTCACACGGCACCTGAGATTGGTGTTATACGACACTCGCGTCCTACTTTCAGGTTTTTTGTTGGTGTTAGACGCTAAAGTGAATTTTTATTGATTGTAATGTTAGCGTAACCTTTTGTAACTGTTTTGTTCGCTATTTTCGGAGTTAAAGTTGTTAATCATTTTAATTGGTAGCTGAGACTATTTTTTTAATTAATTTAGTTAGTGAATCTTATTAATTATTAATTAGGCTATTTGGTTATGTAATTGAGAAGATGGGTGTACATGTGTTTAGTCAAAAACGTACAAAACCGGTTTCAGTCAAATTTGTGTTAAAATTGCTGGAAAACTGTCTGTGAGTACATCCGCGATGATTTAGACCATCTCGTGTTAATAATTATGTTCCACTTAGCTATCTACTTCTACATAATTCGGCTTAATATTCTGGTACTGTACTTTCTCTTATTTCATAAATACCGCACAATTATACAAGAACTCATTTCTAAAACAATGGATACATGAACCAATGGTTTAACACTCATGTAATGGGATCTAACATCATCTACCTCCTAAGTAACGAGACTAAAATGTTTTTCTGTTCTTCAGATAGACTCTAGTTAAGCCACACTCATTGTTATAAATTTTGAGGTGTTAATTTATAAAATAAACGTTCATAAAAGGTTTGTGCAATACTTATGAAACGGTGTCTTCAAGTCGAATTATCAGCTTTTATGTGTCAATAAATCGATAATCACATGAGAACATCCAAAAAACTAAGACATTGGTCTGTACTTCAGATAAAAACTTTCTCCTGAGTCCTAGAAACTTATATTTTCCCTTACAAATATATTATAGATAACAGAGGGGTGAAAATATTATCTGAACCAGAAAGTATTATATGGTGTATATGTTACGATAAATGTGATTAATCAGACCATTATTTTTTGTAATTGTGACAAATTACGGAAAATTTATCACATTTATTACCAGCTTGGCTGGTTATTATGAATAATCGCCGTAAATTAAATATGCTTTGGCCTGGTCTATCAGTTCTATCGTATCAGACATTGGGTGTAACACAGAGAACCGAAATTATTTTCCTGCCCACGTGATACAAATATAATAAAAGTCTAAGAGAAGACACTGACCTGTTGTCTCTGTTGTCTAAGTCTGTTGAAAATAGTAGTCACTGCATCATACTAAGCACTTCAAACTAGATAATTAACTAACATAATAGTATAGAAATGAGAACTAATAACAATAACAATGAAATTACGTCTCAATGATACCATTTTCAAGTTCTCTCACCTTCATCTATCCACCTGTTAACATCTTATTCTTAAACCAACACCGATCACACGACTTTATATTAACAAAAAAAAATCACAACGAAAAAAAAATTTCATCGCGCCTAAAAAATTATAAAAATTAATAACTAATAACAAAGTATATATAAAAAATTAAAAAAAAAAATTTTCACTCACTCACAAAATAAAATGCCAAAGTACCGACCACCACAAGCAACAAACTAACACTGACCAGTTTCAGGTTTAGCAATGGAGTTACAGGTTTGCCACAAAACAAACCAAAGTTGGCAGTCCCGCCATTTTCCTTTGTATAAACCAGACGACAAACCTGAAGTTGAAAGAGTTCAGTGTAGTCAGTGAGTGTAACAAGGTCTCTTCTTACAATTTATTAAATTTTGTGTTCCTAATTAAAAACACTTTTAATTATTGTTTCAAGTTTTATTAGTTTAATTGGTGATATCGAATTACGTGACACTCGATATTATTGGTTTTAGTATAAATATTCATAATTAATACACATCAATGACCGTGTTAATTAGAAAATACGGAATTTAAGTTTTTTTTGGTGTGAAGATTAATTTAATTCTTCCGGTTTAAACGATTCGTGAAATATAATTTTATACTATTCCGACGATGTGTTTTGTGTTATTATTAAAATTTGAATTTGGATTAACAGCAGACGAAAGTAAGGTCTCGTTTTATGCGGTTTGGTATTGTGTGTTTGTGATCTTAATGCTTCTTCGGTTTTTATTGTATCAAAAAAATTTTCCTGATCAGAAATCTTAGAAATAGTTCAACAAATTTAGTTATAGGGATCATTTTCTAATTGTTAAAAGATACTGTGTTTCGTTGTATCCACATCTGAAGAGTTATCATCTTATGATTAACGATTCTGAGATTTCATTTGTTGTATTGTTAAGTCAAATTTTAGAGGTGAAAAACTTGAGCTTATAATGTCGTCAGCAAATTTGAAGTGTTTTAAATAAATTTGAGCTAACAATTAGATTTGGGACATCCATTAGTAAGGCAGAGAGACTGCAGGATTTCGTTTGTTGTGTATCAAAGACATACATACAGATAAATCAATTAAGAAGAAAATTTAGTCTGTCTCGCTGCCATAAAGCAATTATCGATGAAATGAATTGCTACCGGAGGACCTAATCAATAACTTTGTTTAAGAGGTAACATTTCCAAGTAACAGTTTTCCATGACGTCCTCTAGCGTACAAATTCAAGACGTGACTTTTTAGTTCAGCTTTTAAAAATACAGGTTTTCGAAAACGTAACTTAACTACTAACAGTTTTTTGTGGTGTTCTACTGGTTTCAAAGTTTGCGAGCTTTTTAACAAGATTTTAGGATAGTTTTGAGTAGTTGTTAGTTTTTGTCTATTGTGCCAATAAGAGTGAAAATTTGATTCAATTTAATAGCCAAAGAACTAATAACTAACAGTAGCAGTAGCCACAAGAGCCTAGAATCTAACTGTTATCTGTAAAGTTACGCAATTTTAGTTCAACTGCGAATCTCTATATGTAAAGTAATATCTATCTAACGCAATTGATGGTTGGCGATTTTTTACACAAATTCAGATTTGAAGCGTTTGTGCACACAGTTCTCTTGACCTTGTTGAGTGTAACAAATCGTAATTAATATCAAAAGGGCTTAAAGATGAGAGAGAGATATAGATTCCTAGAAGACTCGCGAAGAGCTGTACCTTTAATGGTAAATTCAGGTGTCTTACGGCATTGAGGTGTGAGGTAGGCGTTGTTGTTTAGTTAATATGATGTAGTATTATTATATATTGTGGCGTTCGCCAAATTCGGGAATGTGTATAGTAGAACAAGTAGCCGACAATTGAAGCGGAATTCATAATTCAGTCTCGGAGCTCCGCATCGTGCACATCATTACATTTTCTATCTGTATTCAAAATTCTTGTTTTATACTAATATTCTTATATAACACGTGTTTTCAATCACTTAATCGTCATCATTACGATTCAATCTGGCTCCGACAATATATTTGTAACATTTTTTTTATTGTTATCATTTCCTGCTCCTGTGGATGCTACTTTAACTTTTCTCTTCGTCCACTGCTTTGTTACTTTCTCCTAATATCTCTCTTTCTGTCTTCGGCTCATTCTTCTCCTGTTGTCATATTATTATTAATTGTATTGTGATAAACTCAGTTAAACACTAACCGATTCTTTAGACAGAACACAGTATTCTTACTCAAACTCATGCAAACGACTACTCTCCATCATCAACACCACAACTCTCTGAGTCATCGACACCCACCACAGCTCGATATGTCAGCGTATATGTATGTCGCTGACAGTTCTAAAATTGTATAAATATTTAAGTAAGTAATTAATAAATCGTGTTAAGTTATCTTTAGGTCAGCGCAACATTAACAGTTAAAAAGAAACATCAGGGCACAAGACAAGCTTCCACGTTTCTTTTTCCTAAGTCAGTTCTTATATTATAAATTAATAATTAATGAAACGGGTAGGGAGGGAGGAGAGGGAAGAGAGATTGCAAATCAAACAAGTCATGAAAATTTTATGTTTATAATAAATAACAAAAAAATAAAAGAAAAGGAAAAACTGTTCTTGAAATGGCGTCGTGCACGGATCACGAGAGAGCGAGTGTTTCCCGTTGTTTAAACGTCTCGCCTAACACATAATCCGTTTTCGTAATGTCGCATTCTTAATTCTTTCCCTCACGAACACACTCTTTAATAATATTTATAATAATTATTATTTTTTTATTTAAGGGTTAATTAATAGTCAGAGAAACGACCCAAAACTTACTCAGAACCGTTTTATTAATGTTTGATTCGGAAAATTTTTTTTTTGTACCCCGCTTTCCTTCCTCCCGGCTCTCTTTCTGTAACAGTGGTAATGACGGCTTCCTTATTTTGTCAGTTAATAAATTACCCTCTCTCCTCCTCCTCTTCCTCTTCCTTCCTCTTCTTCGTCCCACACGTTTCCATCATCCAAGCCTTCGTGGAATTAAGAACGGTGGTTAATTAATAAATGATTGATTGTTTTTGTAACAATTTATTAATTTAATTTTTATATTAACGGCGAAGGAAGAGAAGCGAAAGAAAAAAAGAGAGAAAGATAGAAAAAGAGAAAAAAGGGAAATAATTATTTCGTTTTATTAAAAATCTGAAACAATAAATTAATTTTGAGATTTTCGAAACGTCAATGGAAGTCTTTCTTCTTTGTCTCTTTTTTTGACTTTGGTAAAAGATAGAGGACGAAGGGGGGAGGAGGAGAAAGGAAGATGGAAAAGAAGACAATTAAGACTTTTGATGTGAAATCATTTGAAGGGATTCTTCGGTAGCATTTTTGAAAAAAATTTCTTACAGAAATGGCTTATTGGACCGGTTGATTCTCAGATTGTCTTGTGTATTTGTGGTTGCTTACCCTCTCTCCTTCCCTACGTCTTTCATCCTGTCGTCAGTCCTGGATTTATGACGTAATTTTTTATATTTTTCTTATGATAAGCTGTTTTGAGTAGGGATTTTATGCTTTCTTACCTTGTCAGTTTGATTAAGTAACTTCTGGTCTTTTCCTTACCCTTTAGTTTATTAAAAACTGTGGATTTTAGCAGCTGTTTGTGCAACACAAGTGATATTATAATATAATTGCCCTCTATTTTATGTATTAGAGGGATAAAACACTATTACAATAAAATTACAGTACAATACAATAGACAGGCGTTAAAAGTATGAAGTTCTACAATACTCTGCAACTATTAAACAGCCTTAATTTTCTGACATATCCTTGAGTATCTGTGTGTAATCTTAAGAGAAAAAGAAAATACATGAATAGCATATATTTAAATAAATAATAAGTATACTAGACACATAGTATATATTATATATAGTAAATATATAAACGAGTATTTTGGGCATCTCATACTGTGACCCAAGCTGTTGCAGCTGAAGCACTTTGCATTCTTTTGCAATATGTCCAGTCTCACAGCATTTTGATTCCCCTGCTGGTGAGTCTGCATGAGAAACGCGTACGCCCAAAGACTGGATACGAGTACATAAATAACGAAAATATAAATAAAAATAAAAACGAATGTATATAAATAACCCCAAGGCTTGTGTCATGAATAGATAAATATAATACTTTTGATTTTGTCGTACGTGAGATCTTTCAATAGAGAAACGGAAATATATATTAAACATTTGTTTTTGGGTACAGTCTACCATGGTTGAGTAGCTACAGTGGTATTCAAAACGCTGTAGACATCGGACTCGGTTTCTACCAATCTCAAAAATTGTACGTACACACTTTACGAAGAGTTCATCTCAAATGAGTCAAAATATTAAAAAGGAAGGAAAAAGACTCGGGGAAGAGGAAGGAACATTTCAGACGACAGGAAATTTTTTTTGTTTTTGAGGGGGGGGAGAGGTATTTAGTTCTCACGTCAAAAACAAAAACCAATAATTAAAAGACATGGCGGCGGCGGAAATTGAAAGAGTTTAAAATTTTGTGAGAGAATCTGGCCCGAAGCGGTGACACGATTGAATTATCGACTGGTTCCTTCATTCGAATTATGCGTCTTTTTTAATTACATATTGTCTCATTATTGTTATTTCTTCTTGTGTTCTAATTACTATCCATTTTTATTTTTTTCAGCTTAACCGGAATTAAATTCGGGACTGTTAATTGTTAATTTGTGTCTTTAATTTTAGACCAATCCCAAAATCAACCTAATCAGATCAGTGATTGTCGAATTTGCTTCCCACACCTCATTTTGTTCTAAAATATTTCTAAAAACGACTCGTCACAGTTTTTGTTCCTTGTTCTGTTTTGACACACCCCCTCCTCCATCCCTGCTGACATGTTTTGTATTCACTTCCGTTCCCCTTAAAACTTCAACTGTATGCACGCACATATGCACGCACGTTCGCCCTTCCATATCAACAGTCATCAACTTCTCCTGACTCTGGGACGTATAAATATTTTAATTCCAAGCTACATCGAAAGCTCCCAATTTCCCTCCTCCATAATACTTTAATAAATAATAACGCGAGATTTTCATGTGTTATTACGTACTTTACATACACTGTCGTGCTTTCGAAAAGTGAAGTCATTCTTACAAGGAATTTCTAGGTCTTACTCTACGTTTCTAATTGATTACTTACCGTTTTGTTACCAAGGTTTTTGACCCTACAGTTGAGGTAAGCTGTTTTACCGAGGAGAGCCGTCACATTTTTGGACGCAGCTTTGTCGAAAAATGGCACTCCCCGGCTAGTACTATAATCTAGTGCGTTGTTGGAGGATTCTTTGTTTTTCCCGGTTTCTCTTTGAGCCCCGAAAACTGTAAACAAAAAAAGAAATAAATTAGTAGTGTGGAAAAAGTATGAGGCAGGTGGCGAGTCGAAACCTATTGAATGAAAGCTCTTCAAAAGCTCACAAACACGGATGTTATCATAATCAACGAGACAATGTCCTCTCTCAAGTTTGGCAGTTCTGGTCAAATAATCCAGCAAGAGAAGCTGTTTTGAACCAACGCTGTCCCGAGAATAACTGTCTTTGTAGTCTCTTTAAAACTTTTCTCGTCGGAATCAGTTCGAAAACTTTTTGCGTTCTTCTCCGGTGGTATTTGAAAAGGGTTTAAAGTCTAAAAGTTGGATGATGGAAATTGGTTTTTCTGATGAGGAAAATTCGGTTCTTAGACGATGATTCCTTTCTCCCAAAAATGTCTTTTTCCTGTCGGAAAATTCACCCATCTTGTATTTCTCATCTATTCTTCGGTGACCTCGTTTGTTGACGATCTTGCTTCATTGGACTGTATGAGTGTTAGCGTTGAACCATGTTACGATAACCCAAGAAGCTGTTGTTTACTAATTCCAACCCACACGCTGATTTTCTGACGTCACTGAAGCTCGGACAACGGTCATTACCACCCCCATTGGGAGCTAATCCAATCTCTTTTGCCTTGAGACCGGAGCTTGACATTGATTTACAAAACTGGCCTAATTAGTGCTTCTTTTAATGAGTGGTAAGTTTCCAAGGGGATTAGTAAAAGGAATAGCGCCCACTCGACTCACGTCAAGACAGTGTAACTTGTTTCTTTTTGTGTTCTCTCATTCCCTTATGATTCTGAAATTTCTCTGAGGTCTGGAATAGCTTTTGCATACAAATTCATCTTATAAGTTATAGAAGCTTTGTCTTTGTCAAAAACTAGTAGTTTCAACGTAAAAAAATTATTTAAGGATTGTTGGTAAGCGATTATGAAATTGTCCTTAGCAATAAACTCACAACATAAAGAGAAGTTGAAAGGAGATGTAGGGACTCTCCAAACTGGAGGAAAGATTATAAATGAGACAGTAAGGTAAGAATCTGAAATTGGAGACATAATTAAAGCATTTCAATTGAGTTCCAATCCCAAATCATTTGGTGGAAGCCTCAGCTGTTATTTTATAGCCTATAGCTCTCAGGTATATCTCAGCGTTTTGACCATTCAACCATAGACCTCTGCATACTCTGTGGGAGAAAGAGTAAATAAAACGCGACAGTCACAATACGGGTGCCAACAAAAACCAGAGGAAAGGGAAGACAGAAATTGAAGTAGACAGGAGATATTGAGAAGAAAGAGGAACTAACGTGGTCGGAGATGGAGAAGAAGAAAGGCCGATTCTGTGATTTTTGTTGTTGTTATCAAAAACATTTTGGCGGGTTAAAGGCACTAAGGCTAAAGGCTCAAAACTACAGAAAGTGTGCAATATTTATGTAGTCAGCCACCATATTATGGTATATCATTTCATTACATTACAGACAACAGTACAGCCCAATGAGTTTTAGCTCAAGTGGTAATAATAATAAACTTTTGGGGCAACTGTCATACCTGTAATTATATACCTTAAAAAGTGACTTTTGATAGATCCCAGTGAACCGCCACTTTGGGTTAGACGGTTAGATGTCGATCACCTTGGGTTTTTACCCCCTCGGAGGACACCCTCAAATCTGGGGAGAATAACATGGAAAACTTCAACCTTCACTTTGTTTCAGGTACATAACTTCTTTCTCTCTCTTACCTGACTTAACAATAAATGAAGTCCGCACACCAAGTGGTGGTGATTATTGATTGTTAGCCATTGTGACGTCAATGAATGACTCACAGGGTGAAGAGAGCTGTTGTGTCAATAGTACCTGGTGATCATTCTCAAGAATATGGGAGAATATATCATGTTTTGTCTGAGTAATCCATCATTGTTTACTTGAGTTCACCCCTAACATTATTATACATCCCCAAAAAATTCTTAACAACCATGTTTCCAATAGTAAACAAATATATTCAAATAAATCAAGAATTTGAGACTTCTCGAGTACTAAATTCAAAATTTGCAAAAAGTAAAACAAAACAATAACAAAAAGGAGCAAAAAGCTCATTTTTCTCATGACAAACGGCAAAGTGAAAACGGGGAATACAAGGTTTAGTCGTTAAAATATGAAACACGATTTCGAAAATATTGAAAATTTATTAGATTTTCTTTTTACCCCCAATAACTTCCTTCGAGACATTTTTGATTTCCTCCCCCGCCTCCTCCTCACAACGTTTAACTCATAAAATCCAGCGATTTTTAATTTTCAGGGAAAAACGGGGAAAAACGTTTTTTCGTTAAATGCTGACTAAATGGTGATGGGAGGCTGATGTTACAGTTCTCTTATCATCTCATCGATTAGTTTTGACGGAAAGGAATCGATTGATGATGAGATTTGACGTAATTGATCTGTTGGATGTTGTAACTATTTTTAGACTGTGCCTAAGGTATGTTATGTGTTCGTGTGTGAATACGAATCAACTCGTGAACAATTGAACAAAGTGTTAATGATGATATGGAAACAAATCACTTTCAAAATGAGCAGATTGATTGCTTATTGATTGTGAGATGTTGTTAGAGTATTGATGTTGGCTTTCAGTCATATGAACTTCCGGTTTGGTGAAAAAAGAACTTGAACAAGAGGAAGAAGTTTTAACCGTTGTCGCGCCTACAAAATAGTTTCTTATGCAATGAAGCAGTGTGGTGATTATGAATCTAATCAGAATTTCTGATTTTTCGACTAAATGAAGTAAGCTAAATCTAGTTTTGTTCTAGGTATAACATAAAAATAAAGCTTTGACGCCAAAACGGAATTTTGAATTTTGTTCCTCACATCTTCGCCATTTTTCTTTCCTTTATTTCTTCCTCTTATAGGTACAGTCTCTCGTCAGGGGAGCAGTAGAGCTGGGAAATTGTGTTGCGCTCACACTTTTCCTTTTCTCTGAATTTCCTTGCACGCCTTTGGGGGATGCGTCTCTACACCAGCCAACAACACAACAACAGACTTTAAATGAGGGAATATTTTCCAAACCTCCATCTCTCTACAGCAACAACAGCAGGAGAGAAACACCAACAACAGCTATACCACTCAAATCGCTGTTTAAAAACCTCAGAAGAGGGGGCGGGAATCACAACTAGTCACTTTTCTGAAAGGGGTACTAGACGTCAGCAACATGATGAACGGTTGAGTTCACGCCTCTCGAGAGTTGACCGGAAATAACCGCCAAGTAAACACTCGCTTTTATGTATGATGGCGGTGAAAACATGAAAGAAGGCGTATTATTAACCAAGGAATAGGTTTCTGGTTGTAACCTTGTGAAGGACGAACAGAACCAAAAGATGAACTAGCCATGTGAGAGAGGATTATAGACCCAAATTTAGAACACCGAAGAAATGTTAACAAAAGTTCCGAGTAATACGGTCTGAGAAGAGAACACTAAAAAAGGAGATAAAGGAAAAAGTGAGAAAGTGGAGGAGGTGAAGGAGGAAGAAGGAAGGGAGAGGAGATGAAAAGGCTCAGGTATTTCGTGTTTTGCATCGAGAAAAGTTTTGTTTCGTTAGAGCAAAGGCAATTTTGAATTAAATATGAAATTCGATCTTGGCAGGAAATTACCCGAACTTCCTTATTTGATGTTAGGTTAATGAAAATTGAAAGCGGTTTTTGATATCGCGAGAACTTTTTTGTTTCTGCTGTACTAAAATAAACCTTTTTCTTTAAAGGTTTTCCATTTTCTATTAGCCGAAACCTTTTTTCCCGAACGACGTTTTCTTTTCTTTTTAGACCTCTGGTTTTAAAGTTTGAAAATTTAAAATGAATTTAAGTTCGTCAGAGTAAAAGAATCTGTCTTTCTCCCCCGCCCCCTCTCCTCTTTTCCAAAATGTGTGGATGTGCACTTAAACTATTAGAACTAAATTCTCATCAAGTGAAATGAAGTTTTGATCATGAATGATTAAGAAAGGCCTTGAAGGAGGAAACGACAATTTGAAGACAAGTTTTCACTCATTTACAAAGTGCTGCAGGAAGGGCTGTAGGGGAAAGAAAAACTTGAAGAACTCCAATACACTGCAACAGAGAATAAAAAGAGAAATGAGAGAAACAAAACGAATAAAAGATGACGACATGCTCTCGAGCTTTGAATGGAAATTTCAAAACGTTTCCTTTGTGACACCATGTGATGCACTAAAAAGAAAAGCTCAAAAGCTCATTCTTTCGCTTTTATAGATCCTTTTTTTATTAAAACAGTGTTTGATCCTTTGACCTCATCTCGAAAGCAATTTTTGATTGCTTCTGACAATAATCTGGCAGCCAGTCGTGGTGGCGCCGAAAACATTTTTTTCTTCTTCTTCGTCTCTCAAACGGAAGCGGGCTGTTGACCCCGATTAAGAAACAACCGTGCCATCGACTTACTTTGACTTTTCTTAATCACTTTTCTTTAATAATTACTATGATTAGAATCAAAGGAGGAAGTATGAATAACTCCGTTCAAAGAACTTTCTAGAAACAGGAAAAACCGCGGAGGGAAATAAAAAAGGTTGTAAACAACAGCGGCGGAAAAAATAAAAAGACAGCAAACGGAGGAAAACAAAAGCATGGAAATATCATTCATAAAATACGATAATATTTACATAACCATGTTGTTTATAAACAAATAAATAAATAAACACGAAGACAATTTCATGCTCAGCTTCTCCGATGATAATTATTTGCAGGTGAGAAAGCCCGACAGGGAAGATAAAAAGAAAACAATTCGCGGGATGTTCTTTTGTGATTTCCGTGACTATCTCGCAGCCTCCACCGCCACCGTCGCAGAAGAAAGAAGTAAAAATGGAGAGGAAACACACTTTCCGGCTGAAAATGAAGGGAAAAAGGAAAGGAAAAGAGGTTTATGAATGGAGAAAAGGATTTGATGGAGAGGGAGAATCAAGTCGAGCTTTTTGTATATATTCAACTTTGGAACTTTTAAAAACTTTCCATCTTCCAAGAGCAAAGCCACCACACCTTAACCGTGTTCACCGAGATTTCTTTGCTGCGGGGAAAGCTGAGAAGGGAGTGGTGGTGGTGGGGGTAGTGGGATGAAGAATATAAGAGGAATTGAAAAAGATTTTGAATTTCCCTTTAAGAAACAGATTCGGTTGAGAAGGTGGAAAAGCGTTCATCCGTATAAATCTACACACTGACATTGGGTAACAGGAAAATCGAAAGCTGAGCTAAGATGAAAGAGAAGAGGATGTATGACGGTGAGAATTTCGGCAAACAGAAACATCTCTTTGAAGAGAGGCTGAAATAGCCAGAGAGACCCAGAAAAGGTAAATAAGGAAAGAAATGATGAAAACTCAAGAAAATGATGTAAGTAAACTAATCTGAGCTTTCGTTTTAAGCTCTAGTTCCGTCCACAAGTTTAGAAAGAGCTTTTCTGCTGAAACGAAAACCAAAAAGCAGAGATTCCGGAGTTAAAAGCAATCCCAAAAACAGCTAAACAACTGCTGTGATAAAAATAAACGAATCCCACCTTATCTTTCAGTTTCTAGTTTTGTCTACAAGTTTAGAAAGCTTTTCTTCAGTTTTTCTACCAAAACGGAAACCAGAGAGTAAGATTTAGAAGTTAAAAGTTTTCCCAGCATTAGGTAAATAATTCAACAACCAGAAAACTGACAACAAAGAGTAGCTGTGACAAAAATCAACTAATATGAGCTTTCTCATCAAATTCTAGGTACGTCCACAAGTTTAGAAAACTTCTTTTCAGCTTTCTTGATAAAGCGGTAACCAGATACAAAGACTCCTCAGTTAAAAGTTATTGCGAGATCGTGTAACCAACTCAACGACCGATGAGCTCACAACAAAGACCAACTGTCGTCTTTGAAAGCTTTTTTCGAAAGCTCTCACGCAAAAACAAAAAGTAAGAAAAATCAGATTTCTGATAGACTTCATTCTTATCCCCCGATTATTCATAAAAAGGAGATGGCCGTCATTTTTCTTGAAGGTCCTCTAACAACAGAGACAAAAAAATTCGAAAGTTCCGAGCTTCCATAACAAACAGCCTCCATCTTTGTTTTCCCTTCAATTTTTTATAATATAATATTTTATTTCTGATTTATATTTTTAGATCACGTGCTTCCTCTTTCTTTTCGAATATATCGAACAGTCGATTTGTCTTCTTCTTCTCCGAGAGAGGCAAGTAAATATTTTTTCTTTCCCTTTGTAAAAAGAAGTCAAAGAGAGAGCTTTAGAAAGTCGTTTTCCGGTTAACGGAATCCTAATTCGGGGATGAAAATTCTTTGATGTCTTTCACGGAAGCATGGGGAAAGGTATTCTGGATGAAAAAATAGGTTCTTAATAAAGAGACCTTGCCTCTAACTACGCTTTTCTTTTTTCCTCCACGTGTTTTTCCTTTGACTGATTTTCCCTTTTCCCTATTTTCTTTCATTCTTTCTCCCTCTGTTATTTTCTCTTCTATTTCCGGTTTCTATCCTTGTGTGCGTTTATTTTATTGGGATTGTTGAACTGTAATTTTGTTTTCGAGTTTTTCAAATTGTTCTTCTTCTTCCTCTCTTTTTCTCTTGTCATTTTGTTTTCATCTCGTTGTCTGGGGCTATCCCCAGATAGCCAGGTTAGCCAGGTAGCCAGATGGTGCCAACTATTTTTTGATTTACCGGGTGCCTAGGTTTTCTATTTCTAAAGCTCTAACCGTAGCTAGAACTTAATGTAAAAGAAGTAGAAATGTGGAGGGTTTTGCCACTCGAATTTTTTATCACTGTAGTTGTATTGCACGTCAGATAGTCGTATGGCAGTTCGATTTATTAACTTTTTAATATATTAATAATTATATGTGTCTTGTTCATTATATAATGTTTATAATTCTTAATTAAATTTTCAGTTTGAGAATCAGTCGTATATAATGAAAATGGAGCAGAAGGAAAAATATAGGAAAACTGATTGATTCGAAGCTTCATGCAGACATACACATCTCCATAAAATTAAAATTTTTTTCAAACTTTAGTTTTTATAATAAATATATTTTTCCGTTAATTAGTATAACTCTTCATAATATTATATATTTATACAGTTTTTTTTTATTCTTAGACACGAGAATGGAAATCAATTTTAAGTTTGGGGTTAAAGTCATGCGTATACAGTTTCACAAGACAGATACAAACACTACCATTAACACAAATAGTACACAATACTGTAATGGTTACTGTTGGAGACTTAAACAGTTGAACGTTTCGTCCACCTAACTGCTGTGGAATTATTCACCAACTCTTCCTTTATACTATTAGGGGGCTATATTTTCCTGCTGTAAACGAATTTATCTGTTGTTTTGGTTCGTCTTTTACCAGGATCGTTAAGTGCTGACATTGACTTACTACTACAGCGATATGTAATTCACGTGGCAAAAGACTCAACTTTTCTGCTGTTTGCAGGCTTCTATTTGGTTTTGTCTTAGGTTTGACTTTGAAATACATAATATTTTGGTTGGTTCCTGTTTTGACCTATCGACTTCCTATCCTCTCCGTAATAAACAAACACCTTTGCACTTCTTCAAAGCCTCTTTTCTGAATTATACTAGGCAGACCGCTTCACCTTAATACTTTCAAGGCTAATAGTCATCGTGACTAAGTCCAATGTAGGCTCCACTGGGATAGATACTACCCCTAACACCTTATCGCAACCCCAGAGAAGACTTTGATTACAAAAATCAACTGGGGCGGAAATGCATAAACCGGACCTAATGGTTCCTGTTGTGTTTTTCAACTTTTTCTCGCTACCTTTGGGAGATCTGTGGTGTGGTTAAATGCAAGTTACAGTAGCGAGTTCAAATCCTCCTTTTATATACTGTTATACGCGAAGTGGTGAAAAATGGGATTAAACTCAACTATAACTATAAACTATATAAGCTTTTTAGAATCCAGATGGGGCACAAATAGTTTTGTGGATCTGACAAAAATTTTTTTGAGAAAACCGAAAAATTTATTTTTACTAACAAGAAGTCAGGTAGAAGTAAAAAAAAATTGAAAAGTCTAATGCGAGCTTTCAACCCCCTTTCGCCTCCAGTTCTTTTGAAATATTTAAGGATGTAGATTGTTTCCCCAGACAAAGGAAAAAAAAGAATGGCATTGTTGAAAACGAGAGTGACTGATGCTTCAAATTAATTAAATGACCTTAAATTTCAGTGTTTTCTCTTCTTTTCTTCCTTTCGGGAATTAATTACAATTTGAAACTCACCCCCGCCCTCCTCTCTGGACCAATTCCCTTTAATCTCTTCTCCACCCCTCCATCCCCACTTCCGGGAAAACGTCCGTATAATCCGGACAAAAATAAATTTTAGGTTCGTGTGAATTCGCGTTAGGTTTACCAGTCTCAAAATCGCTTTTTTAACTTTTACTCGTTTCGTTTATAACCAAAATGGCGGAAAAGGTCAAAAGGTTACGTTTCGAAAAAGGAAATTTTTAATCTCTCTCTTTCGGTAATTAAAACGTCCCAAAACACAAAACCAATAGTTTTTGTCCTCATTAATTGTCCTTGAGAGAATAATTAGTTTGAGAACATAAGTTGAATTTAAAATGGAGGCTGTGGTGAAGGGGTGGAAGGAGAGAGGTAGACACTTTTCTTTGTGCCTTTTTTTAAAAAGAGAGGTGGGCCTTGAGGGGGTTGATTGTGCTTTCGACCTTGAAATTGATTAATGACTTGAAGGCTTAAAACAGAAACCTTTTATATCCCTGTTGCTGTGCTGTTAGGCGATTTTGTATTTAATTTACTTCTCACATTCGGAAATTTGTGCCTGCTGCTGCTTTTATTTTGAGCTGTTGTTCGTTTCTATTTATCAGTTTAGTGTTCTGTTGTTGTTTTTTGTTTTCTATTTTGTTCTGGTTTTGTTCCTTCTTTCAACTACTCCTTTCTATCTCTTGTTCTCGCTCTATTTCTCTTTTTTGAGATGAATTTATCATTACATCTTTCATCGTCGTCCTTTTAGTTCGGTTTTGTCACTGTTCTGCTGTACTACTTTTCTTTTTCTACTTCTAATTTCTTTTTTTAATTCTTAAAAATAATTTTTTTCTTCTTATCGGTTTTTTTTGCTTCTATCTGCCAATCGGTAGTTCAACGTTTTGTGTCTTTCTTCTCTTCTTTTTTCCTTCTCAATTGTTCTCTCTCTTATTCCGTTTCTAACTCATTTCTTTCCCTTTGTCTTTTCCCTTCTTTCTCCCTTTCTCTTCACCTCTCTTTTTCCTGTTTCTCTTTATCTCTCTTTCCTTCCTTCCTTAAATTTTTTCGTCCTTATTTCTTTTTCTCTCATTCTGTCTTGCGTTGTTTCTTTCTTTTTTCCTTTCATCTCCTTCATTTTTCTCTTTCTTTTCTCCTTCTATCTTGTTTTTCACATGTTTTCTGTCGGTTTTTGACGTTTTTCTCCTTCTCCCCTTCATTGTTCCTTTCTTCTTCTTTCTATCTCTCTATCTTGTTTCCACGATTTTTTCGTTTTTCCATCTTTTCCCCTCTCTTCATTATTATTATTATTCTCTCTCTCCTCCTTTTTCTTTGTCTTGTTGCTATTTCTTTCGTCTTGTTTCCTTCTTCTCTCTTTTCTCAATCTTTTGACCCAATTGTCTCTTGTCATCTCTGAAGCTAATAATGCACATAAAACTCCTGTGCTTGACCAATTTATTCTCTAAACTTTGAGGTATCAGTTAACCAGAGTTGTAACTACATGCAGTATATCTTTCAAGTATATTTTTTGCAACTAACAAATTTACTTGTTTAATGTTATTCCTATCCATCGCTCAATTTTTTGAGTAATGTTTGTCCAAAAAAAAATTTAGATGCTTTGTAGTGCACACTTCTTCTATTCAAAATCTCCAGGGTCATTTGTTTAGCAAAAATAAATTCGAACATCTTTTCTGAATTATTGAAACTAAAACTTATCTCCTGGAAAATTTAAGGTCAGTTCAAACAACTGATCGTGATTCTAGTCCCTTTCCCTTTTTTTAAATTAATTTTGACCCTGAATCTTATCGACCTTTCAAACCTTATTTACTTTATTTTTTACTTTGATCGCTGATGTGTGATCTTGTTTATTATTTTTTTCGGAAACAGGTTCTCTTGTCAGTTTACCGACATTTTTCTCTTTTCTCTCCTGAACCTTCTTTAAGGGTAAAAAAATAGTCATTTCCGATTTCCATCCCAGATTCAAAGGGGAAAAAAATTTTCTCATTTTTTGACTTTTAATTTTAATTTTTTAATTTAAAATAAAATTACTTTTTTGCTCTTTCTCTTCTTGTAAAAGTTAAATAAGGTTTTCCTTTCCTCTCGTGGTAATCTCTATGCATTTAGATTTAGGACGTCGAAAAAGGAGGAGGAGAAGAAGGAAAGCAACGAGGAGAGATTTTCCTCTTAACAATTCTCACAAAATGGAAATTCCAGTTTCGCGATAAGTTTCTCCAGCTTCCGGCGAAAACTCTCTCTCAAAGAAAGTTCTTAAAACTTAATTACGTCACTACAATAATAAATTGTAGTTTTTTAGTAAACAATGAACCTAGTGGAGAATGAAACATCTGACGGAAAAATGAGAAAATTTGCTTCTCTTTTCTCTTCTGTATACAGTTTGAATTTTTTAAAAAAGGAGGGAAAGAAACCGGAAATGACACCATACCATCTAGTGCTGTTGTTTTTTTTACATAAATTTTTGTAAGGAGTTTTGATCCTGTTGTGGGCGGATGGGTTGAAAGAGATTCACGAAGGAACTTGAGAGGTAAAAAAAATTTTCGTTGTTGCTCTGTAATGTCATTTAGAAAGCTCACATCCACCTTTTTGGCTTGCTCGTTGTTGCTCAGCCCAGTGCTGTAACTATAAATAATTGTAAAGATGAGGGAAGTGTATATCGAGCTGTCAATAATTCTAACAAGAAAGGAAAGCGCTGCTTTGTATAAGAGCAGAAGAGCAAGCCAAGATGATGACTCGTTGGTAACCACAAGAAGAAGAAGAAGCTAACACTATGACCATTGGACTTCTTGTTTTGTTTGTGTCCAGGCTAAGGTCTATCACTAACCATTGCAGGATTCTATAAAGTAAAAAGTTAGCTCTGATGAGATTTAGTTAGAAGAAAAAAGTTCTCAAATTTAGAAAGTACGAAGTTCTCTCAAACGAGCTTTCAAAACCTTTCTCAAATCCATCCAAACTGACATTTCTAGTTAATAAAACTTTTAAATGGTGTCAATCAGTCGACAAGTCAACCGGAATCGAGGGCAAAAGCACATCGGAAAAGAAGAAAATGACTCCGTAAGACTTTAATATCAGGTTTTGGGAGCAAAAGATTGAAGGAGGAAGGGGAAATGAAAACCGGAAAACTCACAAACATATCTGAGAATGAGTCAGATGTGAAAGCTCGAAAACGGTTCTCGCTGTGACCCAATTCAGATAAAAAAAAGAAAGAGAGGACTCCACCAAAGCAAGCTCAAATTTGTCGAGTTGAAATTTTCTTTTTACCGAAACACTTTCACCAATTTAGAAAGCTCGCCAGAGCAGAAAATATAATTTCCTCGTTGTTAGACCGCTTCATGGTAAAGGGGGCAACAACAATCGGGAGAAAGTGGACTCGACGAATTTTTTTCTCCTTTTTGAAACCGTTTTTGTTGTTAATGTTATTGTTAGCAATCAGAAATTCGTTTCAAAGCTTTCGAAAGCTTCCCCCCTCGACCATCCTCGTGTTCATTCATTTATTAATATTTTACCGTCCCTTGGCTTTGTCAACTGACCCAATTTTTACTATAGTGAGTGACTTACACTTTGACTAATTAGCACAAATGACAGCTTTTACATGTTAAGCAATGTGTTCACGTTCACAGCGAGAGCTTTCTACGCTTTTCATTTACTGTATTAATTATTTTTACTTTTTTTTCTGGTAGTCGGAGGTGTTTTTCAGAAAATGTTTTACGAGATTGTATGAGTTATATTGATTGAAAGAGGATTGTTTAGTCCTCCTTCAGCTCTTGGAACGCTTTCGTTTGGTTGTATCACAGAGGTTCAGAGTTTGTGACAAAATTTCAGAGAATCAGTTGGTAACTTTATAAAAACTTTTGATGAGAGCTTTTTGGGTGGCTGGTTCACCAATAATTGGAGACCTAATGCCAATGGTTCAGACCGAAATTGAGATTTTAATTGTTTTCATTGGTTGGGTTCAGTTGCGCCTCATTTTAAGCTAATAATCGGAATCACAAAAGTAACCACATAATTCAGTGCAGTCCGTTTTCCCATTTGAGAGCTTTCGTAAATTCAAAAGCCCTTATTAAATGCTTGTAAAAGTTGATTCTCCAAGTCATATTTGCTGCTACCCACCATCAAGAGGAAAAGACACAGAAAGGAGAAGGAAGTATTTACATTTTACAAAGTCCTTCGAAAAAATACTCAAGCGACTTACTTTTACTCTGATTATGAAGACACTTTCGAAAGCTCTAGAAGGCTGACCTGTCCCAAAAATTTCCGGAATGAAATTTGTATCTGTCAAAGCTGACTGGCAGGAAAGAAATTTTGCGATAACATATTTCACCAATACAGACCTGGCTGATGCAGAGCTTTGACGTCGAAATAAGTGAATTAAAAAAATCATTCCGGGAACTTTTGGAACAGAGCCTGTACCAGCATCATAAGTTTCCTTAAGCTCGTGTTAATTTGCACTTATGGAATATTTATGTCTGAGTGAGAAAAAAAAAGTTTTAAATTGTCAAATTAAGTAGTCAGTAATGTCAGTGTCTAAAAGGCAGACTTAAGCTCATCACGTGATAACAAGACAGTGAATTAGTCAACAGTCAAAACTTTCTAGCTTACCTTGTGTAACGGAAAGATGAATAATTCTCACGCGACTACTGTCCTCGTAGCGCAACAAAAGACCCGACAAGAGTTAAGTTATTAGTTTGTATAATTTTGAAACATTTATTAGTCTCAGTGTGAAGTTAGTAGTTAAGCTGTCGGACTGTCTACTACTGCATTTAGGTTTGTGATGTCTTTATGACTTTGGATGAAGGGAGTGTCATCATGTACATGAAAAAAGCTCTCTGTAGATAAATGTACCGAAAATGTCACCATCTTTCTCTATATCTCTCTCTGTCCTCTCTAACTTGGAGCTTTTTTCGTCTCGTGTAGTCGTTGGGGTTCTAGAAGCCAGTACTTTCTAGAGGTCCTCGGCTGTGGATTCATTGGCTTGTCTGTCAACAATTTTTTCGGTTGTCCTTGTCTAGCACGTTCCTCCTTCTGTTTGGTATGTAGTACTTGCTGGCAGAAGTTTTGAAAGCTTGTCACTTCTCTAGGGAGTCTTTCATGTCTAGTTGTGTGTCTCTTCCTTATGCCGTGTCTATAGTGGATAATTGGTGTGTGTTCTACAATAGTCGTAGACCGAAGTTCCTCGTCGTCAAATCTGGTGCGAGAATGCATTGAAGCAGCGATGTCCAGCGAGCATTTGAATTACTTAGACCACAATGTCTTCGTTCTCTCCAGCTCTTGATGCGTGGGACTATGGCTGTGATTATTAGTTTTTGTATGGCGTATGATCCCAAAACCAAGCACCCAGGGCCCAACACAACTTAATCAATCACCTCAAAATCTGTATTGTCTGACACTTAAGAATCGAATGAAGAAGAAGGAAGATGAAAAGAAGAAACAAGAACATGAGAGGAGGAGGAAGAAGAATATAGCCGCATGAAACCGTGCGTGAATCATATTTATGCGAAACCAAAAAGTGTCCAATCGTGCTCTTGCTCATGCATTAGCGATTCTCACTGATGATCATTTATTAGACTTGCATCAATGTTTTTGTTGTTCGGGTGTGAAATTTGTTCAAATGGGTCTAAATGGGTGCCTAGGTCTGTATGTTCAATTTCCCAGGGGCCACTAAAATTTATAAACAAATCGAACTCCATGGTCACGCAATTTTTTTTTGTTTACGACGCACCGATAAATACAGTAATTTTGGTCTCTATTTTCAGGTTTAGTGACAGTGACAATTTAGAAGATAGAGATAGGGGTAGAAGAAGGTTGATTGACAGTTTTAATTAGAAAATAAATTTAAATTGAAAATTTTCGGTGATCGTTTGAGGTAAAATTAATTAAAATTTTTGTTATAATATTGTTTTGATATCTGGTGAAGTATCTTCGTCTTGTTCTTGTCTGTTATTCATTTTATTGTTAGTCTATTCTTCTTATCAGTCTTTCTTTGTCTGTATCTGCCAAACAGTAGTTCCAATTTTTGTTTCTTTCTCTGTATTCTTGATTTCTTCTCTTTCTTTATCGTTTCTCCCTCTATTTCCTTCTCCTTTTCACTGCACTTGTCTCTTTTATGTTTCTCCTTATCTCTTCTTCTTTTTCATCCTTGTTTCATTTTCTCTCCATCTCTCTATCTTGTTTCCTTCCCTCTGTCTTCTCTTTCTCTCTCTGCTTAATTTCATTTTTAATTCTTTTCTCTTTCTTCTTTTATAGTTTTGTATCTTTTCTTTTCTCTTATTTCTAATTTCTTTCACTTCCTCTTGCTTCTCAATTTTTCCTTTCTCTATCTCTTCTTTGACTTTACCTCCCTCTTTTAGTCCTCTCCATTTCATCGCACCATTTCGGTCTCTCCACTTCATATTACCCTGTATCTCCTCTCTATTTCTCTCTTATTTATTCTACCTCTTTCTCTCTCTGACTCAACTTCATTTTATACTATATACTTCTCTCACTTCATATTTTTTATTTTATTTCTCTTTTTGGTTTTCTCTCTTTTATCGTACTATTTCCGTCTGTTTACTTCATTTTGTTCTGCATCTTCTCTATTTCTGTGTTTCTGTCTCTCTTCATTTAATACTCTATACTTTCTCTTTCTCATTGTCTTCTCTTTTTATAGCATTACTTTCGACTCTGTATTTCATATTCCTCTGCATCTTCTCTTATTCTTCTTTATTTTCCAGCTTTGTCTCATTGTGTGTGCCTCTATCTCTGTCTCTAATTCAATTTATACTTTATACTTTCTTTCTCTATTCGAGTTCTTGGTTTTACTCGTCTCCTTTTTGTTATCTTTCAGGTTCTCTTTTCTCTTTCTTCTTTATTTTACTCCTCTCTTTCCTTTCTTTCGCTATCTGTCTTTACTCTATGTCTCTTCTTTATTTTTCCGCTTTTTATATTTGTCTGTATTTTATGTTTTCTCTATCTCTTCTTATTCTTGTTTTATGTTGAAACTATGAGCTTTCTTGTTCTTTCATTCCGTCAGTTTTTTACCTCCTTGTTTATTTCTTACATGTTTTTATTACTCAGAGCGGTTGATTGTGGCTTATCCTTTGTTTTTATCTTTTTTAAGGGATTTGTTTATTTTATAAGGGATTTAACGTCTTTTTGTCTTTTATCTATCGCTGTCTCGAATTAATGCAACAAAGACTCTTTCGTTTAAAATTATAAAATAACTTTTATTAATGAATAATTTTTGTTGACTCGCTCTCGTTGTAAATCTGTTTTTATTGTTGTTAGTTAACCTAATTTCCGGATTTATTACGCTGCCTTAGTCATAACTTCCATGTACAAGGTCGATTATTATCTCTTAAAAACATTTTCGCTTAACTTCACCAACTTTTTGTTTGGTTATTGAAGATTTCTTTTGACTTATGAATTTGGCTTAGTCGTTTGCAAGGTTTAACTAGATTTAGAACAGAAATTCTGAAAGTTTTAAACATCCCGGGGTTGTTTATTCAAGCTTAGTTATGTTTTGTTGCTCCAGTTTCTCAGAACAGAGTGCATCGTAAAAATGCTTGTAATGTTTGTATATAGTAGATGAAGCAAAACTATTCTAAACGAGCCGCTGGAGATAACGGGAGATCATAAAGTTACTACAACGCTCGCTGAAGGCCTGTAGGTGGTCTGTAACTTCCACGATAGTCATAGCTGGATTGTGCAAGTACAGTATGGTTCAAAAAGTTTCTGCATACTTTGGATTGTAGCACAAATTTTCTGCTTACTAGAATGAATATTGTTTCCTCAGCTTCCAACCAACTTGTATTAGCACTTTTAAGTTGTATTTTGTTATACGGTTGAAGATCTGATGTTTACAAGATTTTTGGAGCTTTAGAACCTTCTAGCGTCTCCAGTTTTGACATAACCGGATTGAAACCCATAGCGGGTCAGGTTTAAACAACGACGACCTGGTGGGTTGTCGGCTAGAGTTTATGTTATGGCAGCTTTCAATCGTTCAACACCCATCGCTCCTTCTCAAAGAAATCACCAAGGACACTACACGACAGTGAATGTTAGTATATCTCTTTCAATTTATGTTTATGTTGAAGTAGTTTAGCTTATTTTGTTTCAACCCCTACATAACCAAAACAACTGAGACCGAAGCTCTGTCGTCTTAAAAGTATAAATTCAACAAGACACCAACTCAAGAAGCTTTCGTTTTCACTTTTTCCAGACTCCTTAATTAAAATCTCATTACCTTCAGAACGTTCAAGGGCTAGAAAGAGAGATCAGAGTTCAAGTCATCGACCTCCCAAAACGCAAGACAGAGTTTTCAAAGGTAAAAGAACCGAAGCGTAAAATTTGAGCGATGTATTTCGGATTCAGACGAATTAAAACAAAACAAAGTTTCTCAAAATGTCGAAGAGAAACGTCATATTAAAGAGAAAAGCTAAATTAATTAAAAAACGTTTTTCTCGTCATGATGATGATAGTCGTCGTCGTCGTCGAATGAAAGAAGCCGTCAAGTGTTGAGTCCAAAGTCATCCAACTCGAGCCAAAAGAATTTTTTTCTCTTGTTTTTGTTTATTCAACGAAGTAACGTGGATTAAAGTGTCCATATGTCTCTTGGATTTTTATAAAGGAGTGAATTAAATATAAAAAAAAGCAGTGGAGCCAACATTTCGAGAAAAACTTTGAGTTTTTAATTATATTTGATTTGAGATTTTTGTTTTTATTTTAAGTGGGACCACACACAAGATTTTTGTTTGTGCTTCCAAATTACATAATTAAAATTTCTTCTTTTGTTAAAGCTGGTTCCACGGCGCCTTCTTTGAAAGCTTCCCCTTTTTGTTTTATTTATAATAATAAGCTTTGATGTGTACGATTTAAAACAGGTTTTCCTGACTTATTGTCACCTTTAAAAAATTTTTCTCTTTTGGCCTTTTAAATTACGAAATTTCATTTTTGTTCCAAATTTTCCTGCGATAATTTCATTAACAGTTCTGAAATGGAGCGCTAAAACCAAGCAGAGTCAAAGAGGTAGACAAGAGGAGGTATTTGTATAACTACTCGTGAGTGTTAGTGTTAGGATTATTGTTAGGATACTGCCAATGCTTAGATTAATTAGATGTATTTATAATCATCTAAACGTGAAACTGTTACACACGCCCTATTCATAACACCCATTTGTACCAACCGAAGAACCGATTAGACGCAACAGTTCAGTATCTATTGGTTAAATACTTTTATCTACTTGAATCCAACAGCGTCTAGTTTCAAACTCTCTTTTGTTATTTTTGATTATTGAATCTTCCAGAAATTTAGTCAAGAGTAACAGTAGAAAGTGTTAAAACTCCACACTTAACGCAGTTCTAATTTTCTTCTAGTTTCTGCTATTTGAACGCTAGTTCTTAGTGTGGACTACGTTCTTCAAGATTTGGTTGTACAGAGTCAGCCAGGTATGTGTTACTTATTAGTTTACTAAATATTTTTATCCACTCCAATCCAACAATATCTAGTCCCAAACTCTCTGTTGTTAGCTGTAGTTTTTCGATTTTTGAAAATAATATTTCAAATTAGTAAATATCTTTAAATACGAAAACTAGGTTTCCATGACTAAAACCTTAGATTTTGGTCCTGTCTTTCAGAAATGGTGGTAAGAGTGACAGGAGGAAGTGTTAGAACTCTACAAACGAGAGCTTCTAGTTGTCTTCTAGTTTCTGTTGTTTAAAGTCTGGTTCTTGGTGTGTGTTATGTTCTTCACTCATTTTTGGTTCGTTCAAGGAGTGATTTTGGTTCTCCAGAGTAATCCAGGTATGAGTTACTAATTATAATAGAATCGTGAGGTATAAATTTTGACTTTTGGCACAATATCTGGGTTAGTGCATGACACTTTTGATTGTTTTATTGGATGTCTTGTTTCTAAACTGGGACATATCTTAAATGAAGTAGTGTGTTCGTCAGGATTGTAATTCTCCATGAGTTAAACAATGTTGTAAGCAGTCATCTACTAAGTTACATCTCAGATAAAGAAATGACAGTTCACCTCATAGTTAGACATGAAGTCTAACCTCTTCAAGAATTGTAGTCACTCACTATAAATAAAAAGTAGTAATAGTCAACGAGGGGGAAAGCTTCCCGAAAAAAAATAATCAAAAGAGCTTTCATTTCGAGAGTTTTGAAGGACATTTCTCTCTCTCTTCATCTTCTTCCGTTTCCCTCCGACAAAAACGTTGAACGTATCACGACCACGTTAATATCAGAATGTAACTTGTCAGAATAATGTGACGTTTGACAGTTATTAAAAGTTATTCACAATAAGATCAAACTTAAATTAACCAAAAAGAGCTGTGATCCCCGCTTGGCGGAACGAGTGCTGACGTTGGTTTCAATCAGTCGGCGTATATTTTTAGCCTGAGGGTTTCTTCAAATTTCAAAAACCATTTTAAAAAGGGCGAACGTTAATTGATCGAAAGGGTAAAACAAAACTGATTTACAGTTATGTTCAAGAGGTAAACTAAATGCCATCACGAAGCTTTCTGATGAGCTTTCGGACGGGGTTATTAGTTGGTTAAGACCTTTAATCATTAGTAAAGGTAACTGTTTATGACGTCACAAATTCTTTAGGATTTTGTATCATTCTAGAAGATCCGTCTGACATCACAGAGTGCCTGGTACACGAAGTAACAAAACCTTAAATTCCTGTAGATACATTTCACCAAGCGTTCATCCACTGTTACAACGGAAACGGACAAAATATGATGACGGATACCGAGCGCAAGGACCATAATACAGATTTGGAATGAGGGTATTACGAAGGTGGTATGCTGACCGAGTACGCGTGCGAGAGTCAGAACACCGTTAAAAGGCCTTTTTTGAGAAAAGTGGTTAAAGTTAAATAGGGCGGTGATTAAATGAGCTTCCCAAATGAAATTGATTTCTCAGAATTTCCTTTTGATTAATTACCAAAGGGTCGGGGGAATTTGTCACACTCTCAAATTTCATAAGCTCTAATGAAAATTAATTTTACTTGGCGCTAAAAATTTCCCTTTAAACTTTATTCGGAAAACCTCAATTTGTCATTGTTACAAGCCTACTCGATTTTGACTGGTCCTCTGACCTCCTCCTCCTCCTCCTTCTCCTCTTCTTCCTTTCCTTCATTCTTTCACTTTCTCTTTTCTCTTCTTATTTCTATGAAGATTCAGTATTTTGCTCACTCGAACTTATAGATTTCTGCCTAGTTTGGTTGTTTTGTTTTATTTGGTCCATCTTCAAAGAAACTGTTGCCAAATTTTCAAAATGGTTGCGCCATTTTCTATAAAACGGGTAACATTCAGTTACTACTTTAATATTTACCACTATTTTAATATTAGTCACTTATTTATATTCTGGTTTGAAGAGATAATTAACTAACTAAATAAATAGATGAATAGATAAATAACTTAAAAAATCAATAGAGAAGTGAACACATAAACAACCATACTTATCTTTAATTATATAAACTATATATATAACTATATTTGTTTACTTCTCTACTTATTTATTTTTTTATCTGTTTATTTAGTGGCTGCCTCTTTTATTTATAGATAAGTGGCTTCTTAGCTTAACTATTTATATTGTTGTCTATTTATTCACTCTTTGATTTATTTAGATAGTTAATCATTTATATATTGACATATTTATTTAATAATTTCTTTATATATTATCTTTGGTTAGTTTTCTTGTTTTGGAAATAAATGTGCATAAGGTTATAATTACCATGTATATTATACTTTATTAGTCAAGAAGAAAAGAGCGTTAATGAATATGATATTATTATAATTTTATACTGAAGGTCTGTGGTTTAAGTACCGGACTAAGAAATTATAGTCGCGAGTTCAAACCCTCCTCTCGTATCCTGTTATACCCAAAAGAGGTGAAAACTGGATTCAAATTCGACTATAACTATAATATAATTTTCTCTTTAACCTCTATAACCTTTACCATCGAGGAACTTGTTTTCAAGTCACCCACAATCTTTCTTTCTGCTACAAATTAACAAAGTTGAGAAGTTTGATTTGAGATTTAATGGATCTCGCTTTCTATTGTTGAATAGTTGTTCAGTGACCAAACTTTCTTGTCCTCTGATCTCCCGATAATATTTTCCCAACCGCTCGTGATGTTGTTAATAATGTTGGAAACCTAGTCAATCGTCATTAATTATTTTAGCCTTTTAAACTTTTGTTTATAAATTCCAAACTCTCAAGTTCCAATCTGTCTTCATAATGTTACTGTTGTTTACTCATTTTGTACGACAGGAGCCCCATTTTTGGCTGGACGTTACAAAAGCTTTGGAAAGAAGACCTTCAAATACCTCAAACTGTCTTTGAGTGTGTTGTTCCTGTACACTGATTTAGTGAAGTCTTTAAAGTCCTCTTCGCTTTCTCACTTTACTTAATAGGTCTGTCACCTTTAGCATGTGCTGACGTCAAAATAATCTCAAAACCGGAAATGAGGCTCACATTAAAACCACCCAGCATCCGAATACTTCATCCTCAAACTCTTAAGATGGGAGTAAGTGATTTTACGTCACATCAGTCAAACCTTCTGACCAAAAACTAATCGCAGCCTTGGTATATACCTGAGGAATTACCTCAGAAAAGTTCCTTAAACCGGATGTTACCAAAAAAGGTGGGAAGACGTGAAAAGTGAGAGAAAATAAAATTTTTGTCTGAGGCTATTGGCTTCGAGTCAGCTTGACTATATTAACGACATTATTCATAAGCAACTTTCTTTTTATAGCTCTCTGCCATCTCTCTCTCTCTCTCTACCTCGTCAAAAGAAGAACTAAGAATTCCTCTCGAGGAAAGAAAGATAGGTTTAATGTGGGATAACAGTAAATTCCTCGAAGCTTTTCGAGTATAAAAAAAGTGTTTTATGTAAAGTAATGCTCTGTGACAAGCTTGGGTATCATTTTAAAGTTTTCTTTTAACTTTAAAAATAAAAAAAAAATTTTTTTTTGTTCAAAGAGGATGATTTATTCGAGTTGAGCTTTTAGTTTTTTTATTTTTAGAGCTTTTCTGTAGTAAAAGTATAAAATTTTGGTTTGAAATTTGATTTACAATATAAGAAATTAGTGAAGCGTGAGAATTCAACCTAAGGTAAAACTTTAAACTATTAATTTTGGTGAAGCTTTATATATGTTAAACTTGTTCTCAGGGACGGAGTAAGGCGTAGACAACCTAGGACTCGTAATTTTTAAGGTCTGAAGATTAGGTTTTTAATTTTTCATGTCATAACTGAAAAATAGGCTCGGAATTAAAATACTGTCTTGGCTCCGCTTTAACCTTAGTTCGTCACTGATTGTTCTAATACGGAAATTGAGTAGTCTGGTTTTAATACTAAAAGTTTCCAATTCTAATCTGCAGACGATATTACTGGAAACGTTCAGGCTTCCTTTCTTTCGGGTGCTAAGTTATTTCCTTCTCTCTACTGTCTCCGTCCCAGCTACTACTCCTTCAAATCTACGTCTACATGACTCCATGTCTTTCTTAATTTTCTAGTTCTTCTCGTTTTTATTCTGATGGTATCGACAGCAGTTAAAATTGTCGAAACATTGGCACTCAATTTAAACTTAAACATTTGCACTCGATGAGCGACTTGATTTGATACGCAAATTTGATGTGCCCATAATGATTGTTTTTGTTTAGTTCTTGAAAAGTGTTACTAATTTTTTTATCTAATAATATTATTATATGATTGAAGTATAAAATTATATATTAGTATTATATCTCCTCAAATGTTCATAAGATTTTTTGTAAGAAACAAGGCGTCAATCACAAACCGGACTTCATTTCAGGTATTATTTTGAACTTGAAAGTTTTTTTGGACTAGATCTGTTTACTTGATTTTCATAAATGATGCACACTTCTCAATGAAGTTAATTTCATAAATACTGCACACTCAAATACGGAATTCGTTTCATAAATATTGCACGCTTTACCCCGAAATTTGTTTCAAACACACACTTTCATCAAAAATTCATTTTATAAACTATACACACATGTGAAGAACTCATTCCAAAAATAATGCACAACTTTTCTCGGTTCTTTTGGCAAGCCTCTTATATAATTTTATAAATATACGTTTAAAGGTTAAGAAATTCACGAAATGCTGTACGCAGAGTCTCTAGTCGGTGGGTCGGTTGCTCACAAAACGCCTAGAGCGCAAAACGGAGTTAATGATATTAAAATTTGTTCAGTTCTAAATATAGAAAGAAAATCTGAAGAAGGAGACAGTTGGGAGTGGATGGGTGGGTAGGAGGTAGAAGGGAAAGACAACCCGAATCCGATTTACTTTTTGCAGAATCAAAATTAAAATTCCCCGAGGTGGTCAACGTAGCCGCGGTTAATTCCAAAAGTTTATTATTTGCGGTTTTTCGCCCGTGATCCTCCCTTCGTATTCAAATATTATGTTCTAAACACGAGGATTTAAATAAATAAATAAATAAATTGCAAAAACGGATAATTTCGTATCTTTTGGTTTTTGTTGTCTTATTATTATATTGTTATCTCTCTCTACGATTTTAATATTAAAAATATCATAATAACAACGCGATTTCCATTCTCCAACTTCTTAGGGTGGTGACCGCAATTTTTATTATAAATTCCTTTCCAACCGAATAAAATTTATATTTGAAATGGGTTGCATGGGGCCTACTGAGTCCCTGGCCTCCTCATTCTCATCCTTGTCTTCCCAAATTTGGTGTTTAATTCATTATAAACTCTCAAATTGGCTATATTCTCGTTTTAACTATCTGAATCCTATTTATTTCTGTATATTTTCCCAAATCTGTGTATAGTTGCTGTTGGTCTTATATTGAAAACTCAAATTGGAGCATTGTTTGGTTGATTAAGTGCTGCAATCGTCTTATATTAGATGGAAATATCGGCTATGTGCGTTTTATACAGTATGTGCTACGGTAAAAGTAATAAGTCAGGCGAACGTGTGTATAGTTCTCGGAAATTACTCATAATTACCAAGTGACATTGAGAAATTTGACAAATTATTGTCAGTGTACTAATATAATGAATATTTATCACTCTTACCGGCTGGTTTATGAAATCTACGAATTGTATTAGAGAATTTGATTAAATCTCGACAAAATTTAACGAAAGACCTAACAGGTCGTAGTCAGCTGTAGTAGTCTTAGAATCTAGAATTTGTAATATCAATATACACGAGAAGTGACGGAAGTCAAGGAAAATTTGACTAAATACCTCATTTTGGGTTGAATATTTTACAAACTATCCGGTAAATGTGATAAATATCCATAGTTCTGTAACATTTATCAAGTTTATTGGTGATTATGAATAATCACCGGGAAAAACATATAAATTCGCCCAATTTGTCACTTTTACTGTAGCATATATACGGTTCACATAATATTAAGGTGCCACTACCTCAATGAACCTTGCTTCTTGAGAGGTCTTACTCCACATCTCATACGGGATATTAGTTTGATTCGTGGATACTTAAGATTCGAAGGATAATAGCTTCACGTATTTTATAATCACGTGATGATTAATTTATGACCCATGGGTTGGAAACTAACCCAAAGGACTTCTTAAATGGCTTATGTCTTAATTTGGTTTTTGGGATCTCATTAATGACTAAATATATAAAAGCTCTAAGATTAAACGGAAGTTTGACTTATTTCTTGTAGACTTAGTACGATTTTTACATCTTCTTCTCGCCACTGACCCATGGGTTAGTGTTTTTAAAAATCTTGAAAGAAAATTGACCCGATTAAAGTTCGTCATTGCTGTTATAGACAGTTGAATTACGACTATACACACCAGGTTGATGTCTAATTCTTGCTGTTTGGTGATAAGTAGATTACTAGAATCTCAATTATGACTTTCTAAGGACAAAGTGCTGTTGCTTCAGAAGAAGAGGAGACATCGAAAACCTATTTCTACCTCATGTTTATGTTCGATTACATGTTTTTAGATAGCTCTAACACATGTCTGTCCCAAATCCAAACCTGAAAAGGTAATTATGAATTGAGTATGAGCTTTCCGCCCTTATATCAAACAAGATACGAGAGTAGAACGAACTCTTAACTATAACTTTGTTAGTTTGTAGCTTTGACCACTCAACTGCAAACCTCCCCAATTTGTGCTGAATTGTTTCGTTCAACATCTTGCAGCTTTTTACGTCTTCGTGAGTCTTTTTCCTCCAAAATCTTAGCTTTGAACAAAGAGAAACAAAAAACGAAAACGGAAAAACAGGAAAAGCACCAACACAACCTTTTGAAGAACAAGTCAAACAAACGTGTCGAATATGTCTAAAATCACGTGACCTTTTACACGCATGCTGACAAAACTAAAAATTTTTCGTAGTTATTCCTCTCAAAATCCACGGATATCTCAACTACTTTTGGTATTTGTTTTGCGTGCTGTTTGAGCGTGAAGGGTCGAGTGGGTTAGGGATAAGGGCTAAGTTGAGGGACCAGGGGATGGAGGGGGGATCTCGCAAAGGGACAAACTGGGAAAAAATTTTTTTGAGAGCAAAACAAAAGGATGAAAAAAAAAGAATTTTTAACACAAATGGAATTGGACGGGATACAAAACAAAACGTGTCTGGCGATTGGGGTTTCAATTCCAGCGACAGCATGAAGAAAACCTGCTGAGATCAGCAGTGCTCAATCTATTTTTCCTCTGGTTGAAGAATTTTTATTCGTCAAATCCGAAGGAAAATTGATTTTTTTTTTGTTCTCCTTTCTCCTCTGAGACAGAAAGAAATTATTTTTTCGTCTTTTTGGATTTCTTTTCTCTGTCGTGGTTTCTCAAGACGTGGTTGGCGTTCAGTTCTACTTATAAGTATTTCAATATTTGAAAGCAGTAGGCAGTGGTGTTTGTACTTCTACAGAAGTTTGTCTTATTGTCTGTTAGTAAGTCCAACAGCATCTATTATATATTCTTAAAGTGGTTTTGAGTTTTCATCATCAGTTGCTGTTGTCTGTTTAATTTTCTTATATTTGTCTGTCGCATGGTTTTTTAATATTGTTGTACCTAACATCAAGACCATCGCCATTCTGTATCAATTCTAGAGCCCTGAGTATTGTTTACTGAGCCTCCTATCTCTTTTAACTCAGGTACGACTTTTCCTCTGTGATTTCTGTCTAATATATTCACTACTCCGTACTTATTACCTGTATACCTATTACAAGCTGATAACATTCCAGTTTTAGTGCAGATGGATTCTCTCAATTTGATACGCACAAGTGCTTGCGAATTTATTGTTTCGGATTACTGTTTCGCTCAGCATTCTGACAGAACATTAAAGCGGTGGAATCGACTGCTTTGTGTGGGTTTTTGCAGAATCCATTGTCACGTTGTCCTGGTTGTGAAAAATTCTTCGCTGCAGTTTCTAAGGTCAATTTAGTCATTCCCATACAGCCTTTGTTAATGTATTGATGTATGTAATAGGCGCTCCGGGATTAAAGTACAGTAGTCTCTCGTTTATGTCTATCAGTCATTTCATCCTTGGACATTCTGTCTGATTCATGTCTCAATATCTGTCTCCAACAACTGGTATTCAGTTCAAAACCTTGTTTGGTCCTTCGAGTTGGATCAGCAACATCTATGTAAAAACACCAATTAACTATGTTCCAGATTTTTGTCTCAGCTTAAGAGGCCGCAAACTTTCCCTCCTGCTGTCAGCTCATTTAAGAAATTCTTTTTCCTCCTTTCATCTCTGTTTTTTTGTTGGACAATTTTTGTATCATCCACATCAAAGAAAAATACAGCCAACAGCAGTAAATAATTAATTAGAGTTATGAAACGACTCAAAGTCGGAAGTAATAAATTATTTCATCTCAGGAGATGTTTCTTTGATGATGTCACAACTCAAAGCTCTTAAAAAATTACGAACAAACAGCGCAAAAGGAATACCGCAAATTTTAAAAGTTTCATGAGCCGTCTGAGACATAACAAAGATGAAAGTCATAAAAGACGGTTCAAGAAATGTTACAGTTAAGACTAGGAGAGAAAGAAAGGAAGAAAGGAAAGAAAAGAGTCTTCTAAATTAACTCAAAGTAGATTTCATCTACAGAAAAGACAGCCCTACGAAAGCTCGCAAAAAAATTCTCAAAATCAGGTTTTCCAGAGAGAGAAAAGATTTTAGAAAATAAAAAAGAAGAGATTTGATTGACTGATTTACCTCATAAATTCAACACCTGCTATCGGCTTTTAAAATCATTGCAGAAGAAAAGAGAATGAGGACACGGAGGAGGAGGAAGATCCTACAGAACCAGAATTAAATAAGACGTCACGAGGTGGGTGAAGGCTCTCCTTACTCTCAACCCGCTCACTCAAAATCCGGTAACATAATATTATGATTAGAGCACATGCATCATATCCTTGTAGGAGAACTAATATTATGTTAGCTGTTCACTGACGGTAAATCCAACGTCTGCCGTTACATAATCAAAAACATCTTCATTTCAAATTCAATCGATACTAAAACTGTTTCGGGAAATGAAATTTTCAAGGATGGCTTTTTATGAGGTTTTTCAGGATTATACGTGGGGATAAAACGATGTATCGGCTTGAGGGAAACGGAAGATGAAGTTTTCAGAGCCAGGAGGCTGCGGAGGAGGGTAGCGGGTTCGATAAACTGGAAATGAAAGATCTTCAGGGGTTTGGCAGATGTCCAACGGATTTATCAAATTTCCTCTTTTGGGTGTGTGTGTATTTTAAGGTTTAGTTTGGAGGAAGTCTGAACGCCTTTTTTTCTTTTTAAATTATAGTTCTATAAAATTTTACGTCTTTTATAGTTTTATATATACTATAACTACGTTTTTTTGGGGTGTTATTTCAGCATCAACTGGAGGGCATGAATAAAATTAATGAATGAGGGACTGGATGGAAAGAGATGATGAAAGTTCTTCAACAACAACATTGAAGGAAGAAGAATGTACAGAAATAAGGCTCCAAGCGAGATGTATGATTAGAAGGCACCCAAAAACCAGACAGTGAGGTGGAATAAAACCATTTAGTTTTCTTACACTGCAGAAACAAAATCTTCAATTTGGCCACCTTAAATGACAGCAGAACAGTTTGGTGAAAGCTAAGTTAAAACTGTAAAATTTGTAAGCAAATGACCCATACAGATACTACCTCTATAAACACATAACTATTATACGGACGGGAAAATAATATAGAATATTTCTTACGGTAAA
Organism: Columbicola columbae; assembly: GCA_016920875.1. Lineage (NCBI taxonomy): Eukaryota > Metazoa > Arthropoda > Insecta > Psocodea > Philopteridae > Columbicola > Columbicola columbae. The sequence goes on along the minus strand of JADMLL010000003.1, from coordinate 14,425,234 downwards.
AGTGATAAATGAGGCGAATATACATGTTTTCCGGCGATTATCCATAATCACCAATTAAACTTATAATAGTGCGACAAATTACTGAATACATATCACCTTTACCGTCTAGTTTACAATCCTCAACTTGTATTGGGGAATTTAACAGAAGTTCACTCAGATTAAGTGTTGAATATTTCTTAAACCAGCCGGTTAATGTGATAAATATGCAGTAATTTGTCTCATTAACCAAGTTTAGTGGGTGAAAATTATGAATATTATATAGATTCGTCCGATTTATCACTTTTACCGTGACTTACATTTTATGATAAACATATGAACTTTATTTAGAAAGTTCACAACGATACTCCACGCTATAATCTGCTAATCGAAGGGATATTAGAGTAATTTTGGTAGTAGTGATCTTGAAAATGGTCTTTTGGAACCGATTTCAATATTCAATGTGATATCTCTGAAGTCAGTTATGTTTTATAAAAAGCTCTCGGTTAAGAAAGCTCAAAGAATGAAAGGCAGACTGGAAGAACAATAATTTGGGTAGATGTTGAAGAATCGGGAAACGTTAGGTGAGATAGATAGATTGATAGAGTAGAACTGGGGGAATGAGTCTAAATTAGGTTTCTGAATTTGAAGCTTTTCAAACCCAGATTGCTGACTGATGACACGTTAAGTTGGGTTCCATTAGGGTCGCTTTTGAGTCTTTTAAAAGTTTAATGAGTACCTAAGATTGTATGCTTCTGGTGTTATTCTTGGTTTCTTGATTTCCAAGGCGTAGGTCTGACTAGATGAGATTTTTTGTTACCAGTGGCCTTGTTAGGTTTAACAAATAGTATATAATATAAAAACGAACTAAAGGTGAAACCAACAGAGAACGCGCGAACCTGAGTGTATCAGGATGTGACTAGAGCAAGAATCAAGTGATTTATTTGGGCTTATAACATTCATGTAGGATGGTATAGTGAAAGTATCGTCATTTAGTGTTAGAATATTGGTGATAAACTTGCGTTAATGGATTAGAATATATTATTATTATTGCTACAATCTTATAAATGGTTTATCCGGTGGTTTTAATTCCGTTTTTCACCCTTTTTTGGGTATAACAAGATGAGGGAAGAAGATTCGAACTCACGATCACTGCATCCAAATCAGGAACTTTAACCACTACACTACTCCTCCCACTACTACAATCATATATACACTAATTATAGATGGATCGTAAATATTGAGTAAATTAGGGTTATATTACATTATAATATTATCTCACCCTCGGGTTAAGACATGGCCTTCCTTTAGTTTGAAAAGAAGAGGCTCACACTATCCATTATTACGGTTAACGGTTGCTTGCAACAAACTTTTCCTTCCCCAAGGAAAAAAAATTTTCCTCTTCCAGTTGAAGTTTTCCAAAAGGGTTACCGATAAAAACTCGCTTTCGTCAGTCGTGATGGAACATTTTAATAAAAAAGACAAAAAGGAAACTTTTTTCTTCTTCGAAACGCATAAATTATTTAAATATTTTTCCTCCAGATTGGGTGTAGTGACGTCACAAATGTGAACCGGAGTAAAGTACACGAGTCACAGTCACCGGCCTGAGCAATCCAACCTTTTCGATTTTTTTCCTCTTCATCTCTCTCTTTCTCCTCGTCCTCCAACAGAAAAAACTTATCTTCCTTTTTTTGTGCTTTTGCTTTACAAAAAATTTTTTTTTTTGATATTTTCAAACCCTGAACGAAACTCAATACAAATAAGAGAGAAAAAAAAAGAAAAGACGGATAAAGATAAGAAGACATTTTATTTAACTTTGCGTCATTCTTCATCGCTAATAAGCCGCCATCTGTAAAAAGAAAGATAAAAGAAGATAAGGTATTCCCCTATTAGAGGATATTCAATAGAAGAAGATGAAGAAGAAGACGGCATAACTTTCAACTCTTATCTCCGAATCAATTTTGGGAAATTACACGAAGAACTTGTGAAGAAAAAAGATGTCTCCTTTCCTCCCGATCTCCTTTATCCTCACTCTCTCAACACACCCGATCACTATACTGTGCACTTCAAAGGATTTCTTTTGTCTCTCTCTCGAAGACTATAGCCACTCTACAAAATTTTCTTTAAATGAGCTTTCGAGTCATGTTAATTTTTCTCAGAGTTTCCGTTACAAACTTTTCTTCCGGCTTTTTTTTAATGAAAATTTTCCTTTGACCTTTTCCGGATTATGTAATAAAACTTTTTCTTAAACCTTAAAGAATTAAATTAAATTAATTTAATTAAATAAATTGTGGTTGTGATTAAGTTTTTAACGAGGTGATGCACTTTGAGGAAGTTTTTTAATGAAGAATGAGATTGCAAAGGAAGTGATTAAGAGACAAAAAGAAGACAGGATAGAGAGTAATAAAAAGGAGACAGAAGAAAGAAAGAAAAGGCAAAATGAAAGAAGGCAGAATCGAGGAAGATAGAAAAAGAAGAAAGAAGTAAGGTGAAGCGTTAGCCATTTTCTGTCCGAATTATATTTATGTGAACCGCGAAGTAAAATCGTATATACGTTATAAAAGTGATAAATCGGGCAAATATATATATAATTCCTGACAATCATTCGTAACCAACTAAGTTTGGTTAATTTGACAAATTACTGAGCGAGTATTTATCACATTTACCGGCTAGTTTATAAAACCATCCAACTTGTTATGGGAGTCCCAGAGTACGAGTTGAATATTTCATAAACTAGCCAGTGAGTGTGATAAATGTGTGCGACGGTTATAGATTTAGTGGACCATCAATCAAAATAGGAGCTGCTATTTGAAAAACCAAGGTTGATGTAGATTTGACCTTGAAAGTCTGTCCTTCTTGCAACCCAGTAACTATGTCAACAAATTTTTCGCTGTCGTAGTTTTATAAAATTAAGCTGTAGAAATTAAAAGGGTCCACCCTGTAAATATATTATCCTCGACGATTCTTCATAATCACCAATCAAGCACCAATCAAGCTCAAGAATTTCATTTTTATTCTGTTGTTGAGTTACTTCTACCGTGGCCTGTTGTATTGCTTTTTAATTATTACGCCATGAAGTGTCAAGTTTCTCTTTTGATTCTTAAACAATATTTGCTCTGCGTCAAACCATAGCTTTCCAATAACACATCAAACCCTTTCCCGGAGCCAAAAGTTAGCAAAGTTAGCAAAGCAAAATAAATTTTGGTTTTTAGCTTTCCTCCTCCACACCCCCAAAAAAAGTTTCCTTCTTCGTTTTCTAATTTTTTTTTGCATTCCGTCTATTTACAGAACCTCAAATTTTTGTCCCCCTCTTCCCATTTCCTCTATGCTCCATCTTTCTCTTGGAAATTTGCCCAGAGCCTGGATGAAGTTTCTTTTTTCAAAGCAATAACTCAACTTTCTCTTTCCTTCACTCTTTCTCAATAACTTTCAGACGACCATAAACCGCAACTATTTCAACAGGAGTAAAAGTCAAAAGTCGAGTAAAATTCAAATCCAGCCTGAGATTGTAAAAAGCTCACTTCAGACGAGGCGAAAGGAGATGAAGGAAGGTAGAACAAATTGAGATTCAAAGTTCCTAAAGAAACAAAAACATTTGTTCATATTAAAAAATGTTTTCAAAATTAATATAGAACGATAAGAAGAGGCAAAGAGGAGGAAGGGAAAAGGGAATGAAAGGAAGGAAGAGGTAAAAAAAATTTTTTTTCATAAGTTTCTCTGGAAAATTTCAGTGGAGAAATAAAAAGAAACACTTCCTCTCCTCCCGTTCACTTCCTCACAGGAAGAAAAAAAGATCAGAATAAATGGTAAGATATGGAGAGAAACAGTTCCCTTAGGTGTCACTATGCACGCATAAGAAGGTAATAAAAAGGGAGAAAATACGGAAAGAGTTTTTGAAGGAGAAAACACACACACACAAAGAGATGTTATCGCGTAGTCTGTATGAAGTAAAAAAAAGCTCCAATTTTCATGCCAGTCGTGAGTCACGTGACTAAACAAAAGATAAAACAAAAAGTGCACACATAACATTCGTTTTGAGTCTTGTTTTTTTGCCAACATAAAAAGTTACCGTGAAGAATTTATATATCTAACAGTCAGGTTTTGTTTTGTGCGAAATGGCGTGAATGTATCGCGAGAAGTCACTTCTGGGTATAAACACCAGTATCTACATCGATTAAAGACTAAGAGATTAACCAAGAAAGTATATCAAGCGAGGAAAAGTCGTGAAATCGAGAAAAATCTGAAGTCCAGCACCAATGCTAAGTTAGAATGCAAATGGCACGCGAGAGTAGACGAAAGGCTGATATGTTCAAACGACAACAGCCGACAAAGACATTGTTAATGAACTTCTACAAGGACTAGATAACTCCCTAAAACCAAGATGATGAGGACGTTTGAGACATAGTCGCTCCAAAAGAAGATCAGAAGTCTGGAAGCTAATCCAACGATAACACCTCGCTTTGAGACAAGAAGAAAACGACACCAAAGAAGAAGCCAAAATAAATCAACTGAGGGACCCAGAAACTTGTTCTAACAGTGTCTCTACCAAACATCTAGAAGACTAATAACAAAGGAGCGGTAAAAATTTTGGAAGTATTACATAATATAACAAATTTGAGTATAAGTACAAATAGTTTTTGTCTACTGGTGTAGCTAGTGTATGACTCACTTGACCGCAGCTCTTTCTGTTAAGTTACAAAGTATGTCGTCACAAAATTCAAGTTCTCGGTTGGTAGTTATTGAAATTCTTCCTCTAACTGTTAATGATCTCATCCTCTCCTAGCTGCTATCTCAGTTAATCTTCCATCCTTTGAAACAAACTCTCTTACAAGACACTAGGAACGATATAAACTATGCCAACTACGTCAATCTAACAAACCATACTCCTCCTCCTCCCAGTCTTCTTAATTAACTATAAACCACCAAGACAATAGAAGAACAGAGACACCATCGATGCTGTCCTGTTTCAACAATTAATCTCAGATCCTCCTCTTCTTTAATTAAACCACCGGACTCCTGGAAATTCTTGGAAAGTTTGAACACATCTTCTCCACTCGGTCGCAATAGACCATCTTCACACACTAACTTCTAACCTTTGTGCCTTTTCTTCCTCTTCTTCTTTTCATTTTCTTATCCCATCCTTTAGACTGTACCTCCAGTCACATCTATTATCTTAGCCTTTGGGTTGAGGCACTGGTCTGTCTCTCAAAGCTCCTTTAAAGCCATACCAAGTACTTAATGCCTCGTTTAGAGACAGATGGCTGTTGGCATGGGTAAAAAACCTTCAAACCAAATCTAATCAACTGGAATATCATTCGGTTTAAGAGATTGGGAACGTAACAGTATAAATCTTACAGACACATTTTCATTCGTTGCTGACGAAAACAGTAAAAAAAATGGAAATGGAGAACAAATAAAACGCAAATAGTAGAAAAATAGATGGGGAAAACCAGCGAGGCAGGGACAAAACAAAACAAAAAGCTCAAAAAATTCACCGAAAGTAAAATTGGATGTCAACATAACCCTTAAAAAATATACGACCGTTTAATGCGGAACATTGAGCTTTCGTACGACCAGAGAATTTACAAATCCTGTAAAAACAATCTGAGCCATAAAAACGATCAGTAGCACAAAAAAAAGGCGAACAAGGACAAATAATTTGAAAAACGTTTATCGGAATAACCCGAGAGAAACGAACTCCAAAGGACAGACAGAAATAATAATAAAAAAAACAAAATGTCGGCCGGAAAGGGGTTTTAAAACCGTTGAGGCGAAGGGAAAAATGGAAAAGAAGAAAAAATCAGAAGAAATCTCGTGAGAACCTCTGGCGCCCCAAGGGCTTGTTCTGTTAATGCTTTAATTAAAGCGAGCTGTTGTCGGCTTTTCTTTTCCTCTACCCCCAAGAAGAAATTTAAAAAATGATAAGTATTATACAAAAAAAAGAGAGAAATTTATCTGACCTAATGGCGGAGCTTGAGGGAGGAAACTCCCCAAGTTGGCGGGAAATTTAAAAAAATTAATTTTTGTGTGAAAAACCGGAAGGCGATTAATTTTCTTTCTTTCGTCTTTCAATTGTTGAAGACGAAAAATGCATTCTGGGCTCTTAGGTTTTGTTTTATGCGTGCTGTTTTTGTGAGGTTTTAGAGTTATGCGATTCTGTTTGCTTGAAATTTTTGGAGATGTTAGCATCAGTATTTGTGGAATGCCAAACTGTTGGCGCATGTAATCACCCATTTCAGAAATTTTCACAGAACTGAACTTAGGTTATGACGAAATCATCCATTTTTTCTTGTTTCAGGCCAACTATGGGTCACACTTTTCATTCTTAGACTATCGTATTGGTGTTTGGTATTAGTGTCTGTGCTGTGAAACACGGTATTTCACTATCGTTTCGAAATTGTTTTGACAGTTTAGTAATCAAAATGGTTGGGAAATCAATGGGTAAGTTACTGTAGTAGTCTCTTTGGTCATGATGCACTCAAAAAACTGTCCATAAACTGAGAGATAAGACCTTATATAGGGAAGAGAGGGATGTTAAAAATGGACGAAACAGATTAGAACAGAAAATCTCAGAAAGAGGTCAAGGGAACAACAAGGGAAAAAATTAGAAATTTCTTTTTTTGTCTTCAAAAATTTTACTAATTAACGCCGACGTTCCACAGTTCTAACTTTCACAACTACTAATAGCAGCCAATTACATCCTTATTTGGCGGTTCGCCATATTGCCTATTACAATATTTCACGGCATTCTGCGTTTCATGTTCGCCCTTTTTCCATCGCGCTCTTTTTTTCCAAAGGAGAGGAAGTGGATGCTGGCCCTGACTGTCATCTCTCTCTTCCTCTCTGCCACCTTCTCCTTCTCCTCTTCATCGTTTGCCCTTTGGTTCCATGTTGTAAAATTACTCGGTTTTGTTGTTGACATTTTTCTCCTTATTAATTTATTCCATACACTTTCTCTAAACTGAAATTTTTTCCCCATTTTTACAGGTTTTGAACCTTGATTTGTTTGCTGTGTTTCCCTTTTTTTGAAACTGGGAAAATTTTTCTCTGTCTCTTGTTTATTTGTTCTGATGTTTGCTGGAGCGTGAAGAACCATCTCTAACGTTATTTGTTGTCTGCGTTTGTGTTATTTGTTGTTTACGATTTCTCTGACTGGATGGCAGATTGTTTGGGCAAGGCTTTGGTGTGTACAAGATGATACATTGTTGCTTGCTTTAACTACTCATCCGGTACACTTCTGTATCCTTTCGATATCCCAGGATTTTTTCTTCAGACGATTTTAGTTCAACGTTTTCTGCTTCACTACCTCCACTTGCGTGATAAATCATTAACCAAGTGAAGGTTATAATAAAAATGAATCGACATGGCAAGTATATATTTCTTTTATCGTTTTCTAACATGATATATGTTAAATTTAGCTAAGGAACAAATTCAAAATAGCACGAGTTTTACGACATGTGCGGGTGTAACGTGTACACATGTTAGTTTCTTTACTCATACTAAAGGTCTGGTTGATGTTATTCTTTTGGCAATTACTCTACTCAAGTCAAATTGCTGAGAGGATAACATTACTAACATTAATAGTCATTGCCACAGCAATCTCAAATCTCGCCATAAAAGTCTTGTGACTTGTAGATAATTTTATATATGTTTAATCTTAACGGAATCTTGCGACAGACTTATTACCGATGGGACGGTTGTGATATAGTCGAATTATGACCTTCTATTCTTTTAGTGTTGTCTTAATTGTACTTTCCCCTCTGTAGCTAAAAATTTTAGTTTTTTGTTTAGTTTATGAGGCAATCGTTGATTGGTGACTTCGGTTTTTGCTTACGAGAAGTAGGGAAGTGAAGTCAAATTCGCATTAAAAAAATCTTTTATACTTTTAGCCATTAATTCCACGATAGTTTTTGGTTTTAGGTCTACTTCTCTTCTTTCAAACTTGTAGTTATTTACGGTTTTTAGAAAGCTGAGAGGAAAATCGAATAGACTGTGGCTTCGTACCTACATAGACAACCAATTTGATTCAGTTTTGTGTCTCAACGCTGACAAACAAAACTGTTTCTGTCGTTGCTGTGATTTTAGTGATCCTCTGTTCAATTCATTTCGTAAAATGACTCAAGTGACAAATTTTAAAATGAAATCCTTTTTATGAGTCAGAGTTTTATACTGTTGTAACGACTGTTACTAATCATACACACATTTGGGAGGTCAATGGTGTAGTGGCCAAATGCAAGACTAAGAAATTACAGTCGCGAGTTCAAATCCTTTTCCCGTATCCTATTATACCCTAAAAAGGGTGAAAACGGATTGAAACTAAAGTATAACTATATATTATAATTTACAGGTTCGTTATAAGCATGTAATACAATCTACTGATGTGTTATAGCTCTGGCCAAGGTTACCACAGTCATGGGAAAGGAAAATCTCTTTCCAGTCGGTTTTTTTTCCTGTTTTTCTTTTGTTCTAAAACGAAGAAGCACGAAAACTTTTTCTACCCTTAGAAGAAAAGGTCAAAAAAAGGAGAAAAAAAACAAAAGAGTTTTTTTCTTCAAAATTAAAAAAAAAGTCGTAAAATAAAAAACAGCAAAAAAAATCTTTCGCCGAAACTCGCTTGGAACATCTTTTTAAATTAAAAGAAATGAGAGATTCGTTTAAAGACTTCTTCACAAGGAGGAGAAGCAACTCTGCTGAGTTTGTTCTTTTTTCTTTTCTTCTTCTTCTTTTTTTTGTATTCGAAAGAGTTTCAAAGATTAAAAAGATCTTTGTCTTTTATTCCAGAAGTAGGAGGTGAAGAGGCGGAAGGAGGCAAAGGAACCGGAAGACCTTTTGCGACGAAAGCTTTCCAGAGGGGGGTTAGATATCAACGGTTTGTGAAGGTAATATGGAAGTGGTTTCCTCCTCTACGAAATTTAGCGTATATACTATATATAATAATAATAATATATTTACCCTTGCTTAGCCCTAAGGCCTTGAAGGGAGGTAAAATTGCAGTCTTAGTCGTACAGTATAATACTCCTTATCCTCAGACTTTCGGACACATAATTATATACACTCAGTATGTTGTTCTCGGATGAATTGCTGAGCAGCTCCACATATGCTTCGGTTGCGTCAGTGTCGAGATGGCAGTACTGTGGCAGATAATGCTACTAGGCTAGGCACTTCAGCAAGAAATGTACGATGATCTCTTCAGCACCAGAGTTACAACATTCACAGATGCCACTGTAGCCACTTGTAGGTATCTATGTTGGTCGTTAGTTTCACCTCCCTGACTCCCATCACTCTTAGTTGGCTCAACAATCTGATAACCCTAAAGTGGACTGGGGTTAAGAGATGGGGGTTGAATTGCACCATCGAAGCATATACGTTTGTATACTTCGCTGAACGGGAAATTGGTGCGTTTATCGGTTTCTGCTGCTGATACCTGGGCAAAGTTGTTCTCAATATCTCGGATTGTGGCCGAATTAAAATTAGAATCGCTCCACTGTTGACTTGGTACAAAAGGGTTGAGAATATACTATATATAAATTTATATAAATATGTATAAATAAAGGGTATGAAAGGAAAAGCGCGGGTATTATTGTGAATTGATTAATCGGAGAATTTCCCTTTGTGAAAGTTTTTACCTTTTGTATAATAATTTACGGTCACATGTGTGTGGCACTGACATAATTCTCACGCGAAAAACAAATTCATTTTCGTGAAATTTCGGCGCCAAAATTTTCCATTATCCCCTGAATTTATTTCCTGTCAATTTTTTCCCTTTCGTTATAATTCCATCGACCTGTTTTATGTTTTTAATATAGTAATCGAAAAGGATGTTTTTATATTTATATTCAGGTGAATTGTGAAAAAAGGATTTTAAAACTCTCGTAAAACCTTTGTAATGATCTTTATTATTTAATAACAACATCCGGTTACGAACAGATTGTAATAACAAAGACATCGAGGACATTTTTTATTTCATTTATTTGTTCTCATCTGTTGGGCTGTGGTATGGGAAGGGTGAATTGTGTTTTGTCGGCCGATCAAAATCCTTTTAGTAGCTTAAATAGAATCATTGTAAGCGTCTTATTGTTCTCTTTTAATAAATAGACTTTATTTGAGCTTTTGTAGGTGATGGTTTGGTACGGATTTGGTGAAGTGTTTTGTAGTTATATGAAGGTGTGTGTGGTGTATTTGAATAGAGACGTGGAGTGGGAAGTTTGTTTGGAGCTCAGGATCTTGGAAGAGGAAGGATAGTAGTTGTACCCGTCTCATACTTAGCATGTATAACTTGTATATACAGTATTTATGTAAGTCCGGACTGTTTGTATTATTCAAATAAAGCTACAATTTTAGTACTGTGTCAGTAATTCTTGTTCCAATGGCATTACAACTCTGTAAGAGCTTTGGCCTTCACATTCACTCGTCTCCATCCGTACTTGGAGACGTTTCTTTAGCCCCAGACACCCAACAGTTTCAGATCTGCCTACACTTCCTTCAGCCATTTATTCGAGACCTGCCTAGCCTGTGGATGTTTGTTAAAGGCTTATACCGGTAGTTGGTTAAAGTCTATGACAGTATTATTGGAAAATATAACAGGAGCAGATGATATAAACATATCCTAGACGTAGGCAGAAGGAGGTTACAAGATTTAAGTCCGGGGATGAAAGCATAGCCTAAGAATATGCTACAGAAATATTTAGAGTCTCAAAAAACACTTCCCTTGACCAGAATAAAAAAGGTAGCACTTAAAAAAGTCCCCCCATCGTAAAGACAGACGAGGAATTATTCTGGTTGTTAAATGTCAAAGAAATGATAAAAAAGAGGTTTCATACTAAAATTGGAAATCCTTCCAAAGCCTTAAACCAAAGTCAAACTCGCATCGTTTAGATTGAAAAGGGAGTGACTGGAGCAAAAGTCATTAATCTTATAAATTTTGGGGTAGTAAGGAAAAAAAGACCGGTTGGGGGCAGCGCCGTCGCGTTATTTCGAAATGGTTGAAACGTTCAACAATGAAAAACCTATTTTTTCTTCTCCTCTATCTTTCTTCGTCTTCTTCCTCTTCTTCTCGTAAAACTTAATAGTTTGGAAATGTTGAAGTTAAGAGTTAATGACAGGAAGAAACTATCTCGAAGGCGGCGTTTAATGTTTTCTCTTAGAATAATGATTCGTTAAATATGATCACGGAAAGAGGAAGAAGAAAGAGACGAGCCGGTGCCAAATTGTAAATTAATGGCAAGTCCAATGTTTTCCTCTCGCAGACTTTGGGGAATCGTGAGTCGGTTTGAAGAAACGCGGGAATTATTTAAGAACAAACATGACAACGAAGAGGTTGGTTAGTGCCGTTCGTGCTTACAGCTTTCGAAACCTGGTTTGTTAAAAATCCTAAACCTTTTGGTGTATACCAGAGGTCGGTAACCCGCGGTTCTTTGGATGTGAAGCTGTGGCTCTTTACAAATGTATAAATATTTTAAATTGTGATTTTTGACTCTTCCAACTCGAAAGGTTACCGACCCCTGGTGTACACAGTTAAAAACAGATAAACTCAGATATTGTTAACACTTTACGGATGTTCTAACCTGTTCTACCTTCCTAGTTTCTGGGTATTTTTCAGAAGAATTAAATATACACAGATTTAAAGCGCTACAGTTTTATAGCGTGTGATATGCTGTAAACCTTTTTGAAGTGGAACCTGACAAAAATGACAGAAACACATTCTAGAAGAAAATCATTCACTTTCTTCATATCATCCTTTAATCATTCCTCATCTCGCTATAAAGAAATGTAGTGAGAGGTAGAATTTAAATAATTCAACCTCCCCGTGTTGCCTCCTTTTATATTAATATAAGGGATACACCGCAACGTTACATTATATTAATATAAACTAAGTCAAAACATACTTTCACACTCCTAATTCCACATAAACGTTTTATAGCAGGTAGTAGGTACTTTCCTAAAGTCTTTTGTTATGTGAGGTTATAGTAATAGTAAAAAAGATCCTCCGATCATGGGCCCAAAAATCATAGCTACGCCTTTGGATAGTATCACAATAATATAACCGTGTGCATAAAAGAAAATCCTAATCCAACATACTAAACATCTCTTGAAAAACGTAGATATGCTAGAACCGTCCTAGGAAGTCACAACGGAAAAACTTTAATCTATGGGGCTCGTCAATTAAGTGATTCTTTAAAAACCAAGAGAAAGACAAGACCCATTATCTTCTTGAGAAAAGCTCAATCACCAAAGGAAACCATTACAACACAATGGAAAGAAGAGGAAGAGATGAAAACGGTAGAAACAATCCCTTAATCAAGACGAGAGAAGAAGAACACACAAACTCAACGGCCAATTTCCACGTAACCCAACAACAAGGTTGTATGTAAATATCGGCCTTAATTTTCCGAGGGTTTTCCCAACAGGAGAAAGGAATGTTGAATTTTTTTCTTAAAAGCCCATAAACAAGACTTCCTGCTTTTCCATTTTCCTTTTAATGTCACTTCTCCGACGTCACGTTGCACCTAAAAAACAATTGGAAATAAAGTCTGAAAATGGCCATTGAGAAAATTAGTTTTCCCATCGTTCTTGGCTTTTATTTTTCTTGTTTTTAAGGTTTTCCTTCCTTTCTACCCTTTCGCTCTTATTTTCATCCCCCTCTCCTCCTACGTTCTGTTCTTCCTTTCAATCGCTTCAGCAAAGATAACGAGTTCTAGATGAAATGGATTCGACTTATCTCTTTCAAACTTACACGCTCTCCCACCATTTTCATTTGAGCTGTAGTGTCGGATTTTGTTTGGAAGGTTTTCTTTCCTTCCTCTATCCTTTCTTTCTCTGCAGTCCTTCATTGTAGGTTGTAGTGAAAAAAAAATCGTTGTCGTGGAAAAATCCAAAGGTGAACCGTTTTGAGATGTTATTTCTTTTTCTGTTGGAAATTCAGTGGAAAAGTTTTTGACTTCATCTCCTCTCCTCTTCCTTTCTCTTTGCCCCTTTTGCACTCTCCTTTTCTTCCTTTTACATAGTTTATGTTGATATGTTTCTTCGTGCGAGATATTTGCGCTCGTTTCACATCGGAAAACTTTTTAAATAATTTTTATTTTCCTCGTCTTCGTCTTCTTCTTTCTCCTGGCCTGTAGTCCGTTGTTCTTTTGTGTGATATTTCATTTTTGTTTCGTTCAAATTATCATGTAAATGTCAGCTTTTGTAAGGAAATTCTTTTTAGTTCTTTGTTCTTTAGAAAAAGAAATTGTTTTTGAGGAGAAAGCTAGTTTTCCCATTTCGAATTCCTGTCGGAATGACTCCCATCTTCTTCTTTCAGCTCTTCTCCTTTTCAATCTGTTTTTCCTTCTTCTTCTTTAATTAATATTCTGTAATTAGTCTGTTATGCCATTTCAAAAAGAAATAAAAACGTAATGTCTGCTTTTAGAAAATTTCCAACAACCGGATGTCATAATTTTTAACAACTTCGTTCTTTTTCCTTTCCTCCCCCCTCCTTCATCCTCCTTCCCGGAAAAGCGCATCTTGAAATTACACTTGCGTAAGTTCAACTTAATTTAATTGCAAATTTACTTTCTCGTTCACTTTTGGTTTAGTAGCTAGGCTGGGAAGGAGAGGAGAGGAAAGAAGGATAGCATCCCCTCCTCCTCTCTATTAAGGGTTTATGATGAAAATTATAAGTTAGCAAAAAGGAATTTAGTTTTACAAGAAGGCGGTGAAACTCTCTAATTTTGCCCTCGATTAAATTTTAGAGGAGATAGATGAAGAGGCCGAAAAGAAAAGGTGGGCGCAGGAGGGGGACTAGTTTGAGCTAATGGTTTTGGCGAAGGGTTGGTGTATTAAAAGTAGAAGTTAAAATCCGGATACGATCCTGATCTACTTGACATAATTAATATTCGTCACATGAAGTCTTTAGGTACAAGTTAATTTGATGGAGTCTTTGGAAAGAGTTTAGTAGCATCCGAAAGATCAAAGAAGACAGGATTTTGCTTCCTTGAGACTTTCCAACTTCCTTTTTCCCTGGGACTCGGTTTCTGATCCTTTGCTCTCTTTCTCTCTCTCTCTCTTCACTCGACTTTTATCCCGGGGGACCAATTCGTCTTTTGAATGGAGATATTTTCCTTGGGTTTTCCACGTCAGGGTCATTTTATCGTCTGGATATATTTCTTTCTTCTCTTCCTTTTGTTACATCACCTCGCCGCTCAGTCTCCCTTACCAACTTTTGGGACTGACTCAGCCGGGAAATTTAATTTTCGGAAAAATTTATCTGGAGTAAGGATTTTTCCAGAAAATAGGAAAAATTTATTGCTTTATGCAAAATTTTAACAGGAAATAAGAACCAACGGACGGTATAATAATAACTGATAAGATACAAAAAAGTATAAAAACACCTTTGGAACAACCAAACCTTGACAACCTACCAGCATTCTGGCACCTCCTATTGACTCTATTAAGCTTCATTTTACCCTCGTAAAGCGCTTAAACTTTGGTAAGTCGGTGAGTTTTAGTTCCGGGTACCTTTTTAACATCAATATTCTTCATCTCAAATGCTTCAAGCCAAAAATTAGAGTCACTTCAATTAAATTTGGAAAACAGCCAAAAACCGGAAAATCCAGCGAGGAAAATTCTTAATTTTTGTAATTTTCCGAGGCCGAACATTAAAAAAACGATGAAAACGGAAGGAAATGAGAAAGATGTTTGTGTTCTAAACAAAGCCATCTGACAACTTTCGCACAAACTCCAAAAGTACGAGCCAAGGTCAACATTTTCCTGAGTGTGACCCAATTATTGTAAAATTATATCCGACTGCCCTATTTCTTCTCACGCACCCCCTGCCTCCTATCCCCCCCTCGGAAAATGCAAAATTGTTTTTCTCGGAAAGTCAATTTTCTTGGAAAGTTCTCGATCAAGTTTTTGTTTTATACGAAAGAAAAATTTATAATATTATTAATTTATTCTATAAAATAAAAAATAGGAAAACTTAATATTAAGGTTCTGTATAATCTTTGAGAAGGAGGAGGATAGTCGGAGAGAGAGATGAAGACAAGAGGAAATGGAGGAAGACTCAATATGATGTCTGGAGTGTTCCAAAAATCTATCGATTCATCTACTTTGGAATAGAATCTCATCATCTCTGTGCACTCTCTCTTCATTTGTTCTTTCCGAATTGTCTTCTTCACAGTTTGTCCTTTTTTATTTGGTTTTCAGATGACCATCTCCATTAACACACTTTACATCTTGTAGACTAGGAAATTGCCCACCGATTAGTTACGAAGGTGATGAAATAAATATTTTAAAGAAATATACTCAGAGTGGGATCAGAGTTTTCACTTTCTGGAAGAAGAATGTTCTTTTCGCTTTTTTGAACCTGAATAATTTGTTGCTCGGTTGAAGAAGAGATGTGTCACTTTTCTCTCCATCGAGCTTTCAGGTTCTTTCAATATTTACTGAATCTGAAGAGAAATTTTATCTCAGTCTTGTGAATTTCTTGTGTTCCTTTGTTTGTGTCTTTTGAGGGGTTTGGGAAAAGGTTTTGTTTTGTGTGTGATTTAGGTTAGAGGGATTGAGCTTCGGTTTATATATATTGGTAAGAAGATTGTGGTGCGTTAGTGGTGAATTGAAGTAAGAAGGTGAACTAGATGTATTTATGTTCCAAAGAGACTCTGTTATAGTCAAAGACACTAAGTGCAATATATATAGACACAATATATTCATGACTGATGACTGGATAGTGGTCACTATTAGGAGTGTTTATATTTATATTCTACAACAAATTTTCCAGAACTTTCACGAACAGTCTCAGCTTAAATGCCTCTGAGATTACCATTTCCACTCAGCATGTAGATAATTTCACAAATTGTAGAAACATTAAAGCTCTTCTCCATTGTATAACGTTCTAAACCCATTCAAACCCATATTTAGACATTTTTTCTTAAACATATCAACCACATCAGTTCTACTACTATAAAAAATTTATTTATGATAACTACTTGGTCATAATAATATAAATTATTTCTAGTAACAGCTTTTAACTTTCAAGAGATTTCATGAAAACAACTCAAAGGTGTGACCAAACCAGTGTAAATTCTTAAAATTTGCTGACAATTAGTTGTGTCAAGTATAATTCAGTAAAAGCGAAACGATTTTATTAGGAAAAAGGAAAACGTGAGTAGGAAATGAAAAGAGATAAATCCAGTAGCGAAAGAGGAAACATATTGAAAGAGTCGTAAATGGGTGGGCGCTAACCTAAACTTGGACGGCAGCGGACGACCAAGTCATAAATATCCTATAAAAAAAAGCCCGGAGAGAAAAAAAACAGTGAAATATACTCAGTATATATTGTATATTAAAACGGGGGTTGAAGAGGCGAAGGTGGAGGGAGTGTCGGGGGGGGAACCGAGAGAAATTCATGTTATCTTATCAAAGTCAAAGGGAAAAATAAAAAAAATAAATTGCGAAAAGTCAGATGTCGTGTAATAAACCCATTATGGGAAGGTTCACAGAAAAAAACGAAAGAAAGAAAGAAAAAAAGATTATAAACCTCTTCCTGTAAAATTACGTTTGTAACCTTCTCCTCACGGAAGTTTTCACAATGCGAATGATCCTTATCTCTCTCTTTTCTCTTGATTTTGGACAGAAACCGAGTATTAAAGTCTGGCGAGACTCCCACCAGCACCACCTCGACTTCGGGGGACCATTCGAAAGAGAATGAAAGATTAGTTGACAAAATATTTTGCCAAATTTTGAATTAATTTAATTGTGTGCTTACTGTTTACAGATGTATATTAATACATATTATATTATATGTCAGTGGTGCGCAACCATAATGCACTTTATAAAAATTTGGTGACCCCCACCGGAGTCGCTACCCCTAGTTTCCGCACCTCTGATATATGAGTCACATATTGTTGCTGATGTCACATGTAACTGTGATGAAGATAAAAACCTTTGAAAACAAATAAGTACATCGACAAGTAAAGAAAAGTAAGTCAATAAATATATATTATAATTATATTATATATTAGCCTAGGGCTATAAGCCCTATGACTTTAAAGGGGAGTCTGGTTTACATAGATTCTTACAATCATGAAATCTTCGCTATTGAGAAAGCTTCAAACTCATCCATAGATTTGATATAAACTAAACACATATTTAGCAAATAAATAAATATATAATTATCTAAAAATAGTAGGTGTATAGATGATGAAGTAGATAAACAAAAGTAACTACAAAAAAGAGTGAAAAACAGTTAATAAATAAATAAACAAGTAAATCCACAGTAATAGAATTCAATAAATAAATACCTAAACAAAGAAATAAATACATAAAAATTATATACGTATGTATAACATGTAATGTAAATAAATACATCACCAAAAATGTAATTCAATGTAACGTTACTTATTTAATTGTTACGTATTGTTATTGTTGTTATTGTACGTATACTATGTTATCTGTTGTAGACGTTAGACGATTTATTTCTGTTTCATATTTATTTATTTTTGGTTTATCTATTCAATTATTTACTTTTAATATTTTTAAATTTTATGTAAGTTATTTATTTGTAAACACATAAACATCCAAAAATAGTTCAAAAAATAGTAGATGTGACTTAGTGAAGGTTCATACTTTTTGTCTTGTTTAGATATTTAATTATATTTATTATCTATCTCTTTTTATTATCATAAATATCTACTTTTCTTTACTTTTTATGTATTTATTTGTTGTACTATTTATTCAGTTCCTCATCTCTTTTATGTCTAATTTTGTTTATTTTTATTTGACATTTTATTAATACAGTATTAATTTTATTTCTTTATTTATTTACTTTATTAGTTCCGGTAACTAACTTTTTATACTATGTAGGTGGCAGTGAATTGTTATTTATGGCAGTTTTTATTTATTTTTATCACCTTTGATTTACTTGTCTGGTTATTTATTTACATCTTCACTCTCCATTGTAGTTACTTTTGTTTATTTTTATTTATCTACTTCATTATATTAATATATACATCTAGTATTTTCAGATGTTTGTGTTTGTTTACTTGTTTATGTAATTATTAGTTTGTATATTTATTTACCTATCATAGGTTTAGATATTTACTTCTTGATTATTATTACTTTTGATCTACTAGTTTGTTGTCTAGTTCTCTTCTCTCTTTTATATTTACTTTTGTTTGTTATTATTTATCTATTTATTTACTTTATTAGCAAGGTGACTAACTTAATATATGACATAGCCGGCAGTGAATGGTTATTAATGTTAGTAGTAAAGTTATTTGTTATGTTTACTCCTTGACATGTGTTTACTGATTAAGTTATATAAATTCGTACGTAGCTAAGTATAGTATAATTAGCCCTTTAGTGACAGTCATGTATACAACGAGATATAGTAACACCTGAGAAGGGTGTGCAGTTAGAAATTTATTATTACTGTGGTTGTTAGTGTGCACAAAGTTTAAAAACTTTTATCTCCTCTTTCTCCTCAAAATCGTTTTACCTTTGAATTGTTGTTTTTTTTTACTAAGGAAATTTTTTGATGCAGTGTAGCCAACTTCCTTTTTCCCTCGTTTTTCTTTTCTTCTTTCGTTTTGTTTTTTCATTAAATTTAGAAAATTGTTTTAAAAACTTTTGCTAATATAGTTTAGAAGTCGATTTAAACAAACCTTTTGTGGATAAAACGTTAAACTTTTCCGCTTTTTGTTTTTGTTCTCCTCGTTTTAGTTTTTAGTTTCTGGGTTATTAGGCTGTTTAACAAAAGACTAACTTTCTTTATTAGTCTGGGTTGTTTCGCCCACGTTAGTATTTGCAGGAATCTTTACTGCAGGATATTTTGATCACAATTCGGAATTGAAGTCGCCTTGTAAATGTTATAAAATTTCTTTGAGAATTCATTTCAGAGATTTTGCCCACTTTTATCGAGTTCTCATTTCAAAAGTAGTGCACACTTGAAGAGATCATTCATTTTATAAATAAAGTCTTGAAGTTGAGAGCAAAGTCTTTGTCACTGAAGATCTCTCGACGTTCATGAAAGAGTGCGTTTTGGAAAATAATTTTATTGAAAGAAAATCTTAGTGGATGTGTTGCAACACTTTTGAAAGGCACTCTTGGTGAAGGTATCCAGTAGTTATAAAGTTACTTATTCATAGATTTAACGGTCGAGACCCAAACTCTACCACAGACGTGACCAACAGCTTTAATCGTGGATGAAACATTTGAACGAGTCAACAGCAAAGTCTCTTTTGCGTTCAAAATTGAACTTAAGGGGCGTAACAGTCAGTAGAATAACAGTTACACAGTAGGAATTGAGTGTTACAATGTCCTGAAGAAATAAATAAGTTTTAGTATACAATATCCTCACATTCGCCATTTAAATTGAATTTAGTATAAGTTTTGGTATATAGAAAAATTAAGCATTTTAACCAAATGACGTGTCTTCTTATACTGCTTAAAATTTTTGTATAATGTTCTAGATAAATCGTGTGTGAATCGTTTATGAGATGGACAAATAAATTTTAGCAGGCTAACATTCTACGCTGTTGCCAAACTGCTTATTCCAATCTACCACCAAAGATTAACAATAAGCAAAACATCAGAAATAATATTTTGATCCACTTTCTCGACTACACCTCCATCTACATGCTTACAACAGCAGCTCTTGACTTTCCCACGGTTTGTTTATCTATTGCTAACATTTTCTCTAATAACCTCACCAGGTTTATTTATTCTCCAACCAGGTTTTTCACTCTTTCTCTCATAACCACCCAGTTTTCCCTTTTTTACCTTTCCATTTATCTCCCGGATTTTAAATTTGGTCTACTTCTCTTATTTCTTCCTGTATTCAACATTCCCTCTCCGAATTCCGGAAGAACCGAACAAAAGGCTTAAAAGTTTTCATTTCCGACACATTCATTTTCTTTCACTTTCTCCTCCTCCTTCTTCTTTTTTCCGCTTTCCTTTTCCTTGTGTGAACTTTCTTTCTGAGTTTTTATGACGTGTCATTTCTATTTTCTATGGTTTCGTTTCTTTTCTCTCGTTCCCGGTATTTGATTCTTCTTTCTTTATTTTCTACTCATTCTCTATTCGGTTTCTTATTTTATCTACTGTTCTCTTTGTTCGTTGCCTGTTGCTTTTCTTCCTTTTCTTTTATCTATTCTTGCATGACTGTTATCTCTCGTTTTATTCTTTTTTATTTGATTCTTGGTTACTTTGTGCTTCGTTCTTTCATGTCCTTTTTATCGTTTTTCATTTTTTCGTGTTTTATTTGTTCTTTCGGTTTGGTTTCTAATTATTATTGTTGCTTTGTGTTTTATTTATTGACCTTCTTCTACGACTTCGACTAAGTTACACTTAGTTTGCTGTTTTTGCTGTTAGTTTCCGTTTTTTGGGTATCTTTCCTATTTTCCTCTCTTCTGTCCTTCTTGGGCTAGTTTTCCGTTTCGACTCTTCGTTCTAGTCCTGGTGGAACATAAGTCTTCCTTTCACGCTCTTCCTCTTTATATACATGTCCTCAGTCAACTCTTTGTCTTTCTGTACTTCGCTCAGCCACGCCCAATTCATCTTCTTTTTGACGAGCAAGGACTGGGAGGTATAACAGGATGGGAGAAAGGACTTGAAGTTACTGTCATAAATTCTCTCGTCAAGCCTTTTAATCACTACACTACAGAACACTCTTATTGACCTAATTTTGAAGCTCTGATCCTAAGAAAATTGAAAACTAGGCCGAAGAGAGAGAGAGAGGGTGCTTTCAAAACAGTCTTGAAATAATTAAGTTGGTAACCAATACTAAGGATCGGAACCGATTTTCAAAAAATTTTCCTTTATGTAGATGCCTTAATGATCTACAAAAATAAGAAAAAGAGGATAAGAAGAAGAGAAAAAAAGCAAACAAGACAAAAAAAAATTTCTTTTCTAAATTATCCGATTATTAATAATTTGAAATGAAAAATAATATTAGGAAAAAAAAGTTAATGAGCTTTCATCCGAAATTTCCCTTTTATTTATTTTTTGTGAGTCATCCGAGACGAGGCTCCTTTTTTCTAGAAAAAAATTCTCCGCTTTTCGTCTTTCATTGAAAAAAACTTGTCAGCAAAAAAAAAGAGTAAAGAAAGATGATTAAACCCATTCCTAGAAAGCTGTTAGAAAACTCAATTTTTTGTGTGGGTCAGGTCAAGTTATTTTTGACCCAACGTTTCAAGTTCTTGTATTTTGTTTCAGTGAGAAGAAAAAGAAGAAGAAGAGGTAGTAGTACTCGTAGTAGAAAAGAAAACAGAAACACAACAGAGGAATTGTAGTTAATTGAAATAAGACAGGTATAGAGAGATAGATGAAAATAGAAAATGAAAAATTGAAAGAAAGGAATAGAAAATGAGGGAGAGAGAAAGAGAATAGACATACAGAAGTAGGGAAGGAGCAAAAGACGGAGATTGACAGATGCAAAGACAAAATTAGGAAGAGGAGAGAGAGGAGAGAAAAAGAAAAAAAAGAGAGAGAGAGAAATAGAACGGAAACCATGACAGTCTACACACGAAAACAGAAGAAAACCGAAAAGGATGACAGACAACAACAAAATCAGACGACAGATGTTTCTGTCACGTGAGAGACAATGGAATTAATGACGACTCTACCTGGCTTTTGTTCTTCTCCGGGATTCGAGTCCTGGATGCATCATTCTGAAGCGAAAATTTCACAACAAAAGTTGCAGAGGGAAGGGGTGGTTGGATGGTAGCGGAGGAGGAGAGAGTGAAAGCGGAAGCGGAAAAGGTTCCATTCATGTTCAGGCGGAGGCTCCTGAAAATCCGAAATGTTGGAAAATCGCAGCGAAAATTCAACTTAGTTTAATTCTCGGATTTTCATGCACCGCTCAACCCAATTTTCTGTTTTTTTTTCTTTTTCATCTCCGTTTCTGTGTGTCGTGGCTGTGAACGAAATCCTTTTTGTGTGCCCCCATTCCTCTTCCTACCTCCTCTTCTTTCAGCCCTAATTTGACTAATAACGTGTCGGAAAATGGGTTCTGACCCCTTGCATGCAATTTTTTTTACAAAAACTTCTGTTTCGCTTTTCGATTTGCATGACCTTTAGGAATTCAGACTGTTTTCATATAAATTGTAACTGCTTCTCTTATTAGATAAAAACGTTATATTTTTAACCTGACAATTTTGAACAGTGTAAATTATCTACTGTAAAAGCCTCATACAAGAGGAAATTTGGATGACAAATTTTTGGTTAACAATATTAAAGATAAACAAATATTCTTCATTACAAACTAAAGATAAACTCGTCCTAATTAAATATTTTTCTTTTATCATAGGTAGTAACTAATTATCTGGGCATAATAGATTTAATGAGGAGCAAACTTAGAAAACAGTAAATTAAATTAACCGGTAGACTGTGTCCCAATTTTACTTACGAACCAAAAGAAGTCAGATTTGTGATTTCGAAAATGTTTTTTTCTTGATTACTCACCTGTAACAAGAAAAACAGACAAAAATATTAAACTATTATCTAGTTATTATATATATTTTTAAAGTTTTTAGATGGCAGTAGATAAATATAGTATTGGAGACTAAATTTTGTGATTTGATAAAAATGCTGAGATGAAGACTGCAATGATGATGTAGTTACAGCAGTAGACACAGGTATTCTCGCTTATACTCTTATTTTCTGTATTATCTACTGATACAAAAAAATTATCTACAACGTATTTATAATATATTAAGGTGCTAACAAAAATTTATTTATTTGTAGTCCTTCTGCTACAAGGGATTAATACAAGAAGCTGCTTCATATATACCATCACCCGTGACTTTGTAGACCAAACAAGTTTCATGTTTACACTTACAAAATCAGGTTTGATAAGTGTTTTACTGTAGGTTTTGAAAAACGGAAACACATTATATAATAAATTATCTGTGTTAAGATTTCTTCAGAGATTTAATTTCACTGTTGGTTTACATATAACACTCGACATTAGCGTACTTCTGGAGTATTCTGGTAAGAAAGGTTTAGTACAGAAGTAGAGAACCACAATTAGGTAGCTGTGTTTTGTTCTGCTGTAGAAAATGTCTGCTGTGAAAAGTTGAAAAGTTTAAACCAGCGTCGTTTCATGTACATTTTATGACGTCACTAAGGTGATTTGGTTGTTGTGGATTTGAAACTTGTCAAGATGATGAATATTCTGCAATGTAAGTAACTGATTCCTTTATGAACTGTTTTGTTCTTGTTCATATCCTTGGATGTTAGTTTTTATTTAAAGTTATATTTTGTACATTATATTTAGATGTTTTGTATATAATAGGCCTACTGTTTTGGAGTTCACAACTTCGCCGACCATGAAAGTTGTAGGGCAATGTGAGTCCTCTAGATTAGAGGAAGTTAGACAATAAAAGAAATAAGAAAGGTGATCTCAGCAAATAAAACAAAAAAACTATTTCGAGTAAATAATTTACTTTTTATACTAGTTATATATTTTCTTATACAAGTTTTATGATATTTTCTACTATTATAGACTGGCTAGATTGGAATTCCTTTTTTACAACTCGATTCTGTTAGCTCGGAATTAGTTTTTAGT
The DNA here is from genome assembly GCA_016920875.1 of Columbicola columbae. NCBI lineage: Eukaryota > Metazoa > Arthropoda > Insecta > Psocodea > Philopteridae > Columbicola > Columbicola columbae. The sequence continues at coordinate 14,401,710 of JADMLL010000003.1, read as the reverse complement.
TTTAGCTAGTCGATTGGAAAACTTTAGAGACAGACTTCATTACTTCTCTTCCTTTAAGAGGCAAGGCTTCTAGAAAGTCAGTACCAGCTATCATACTCTCTGTTCTTTTGACTTTCGTGTCCATTTTGGTTTCTAAATTAATTTGCTCAAATTCTAAAAAATGAAATTTGAGCATCGACCGATACAAAACTATAACACAACAGCGTTGTGGCTCCAGACGACCATCTCACGAAGACAAAGCCATGACGACTTCTCTATACACTCAAGAGATGTGAATCCTGTTTCGCGATAACCAATTGCTGCCTCAGCTATAGACTTGGTTTTGGGTTTTGTGTTTGCTGATACCTACAAGGACTCTCCCAATTAGAAAGTACCAGGTCATTGACTGGTGAATAAGGATTCAGGCAAGCCAAAAACCTGAGTCCATGATTGCTGACACAGGACTTCGCTTCCTTTAAATAATAGAAATCCAAAGCTCAGAGAGTTGCCCTAATGAAAATTTTTTTCATTACAAAGTGTAAGTGTACGTGCTTATTAATATGTCATTAATTTCAAAAATAATGCACACTTTGATATAGAATTCATTATAAAAAACAATGGAGTTAATCAGTATAGAATTCATTTCATAAATACTCTAAGCCAAGACATACAGTATTTGGCAAAGATAAGCTCGAGAATGTACTTTAAGCACTGATTATTTTGTTAAAAATGTCTCAGCAAAGCTTGTCTCTACAGCAGGGCTTTCAAAATGGCCTTTAAATGGGTTATGGAGGTATATATAAGTATAAAATGCCTCTTTGAATAAATTTCAAGAACAAAATTGGTTCTTTGGATGACGAATTTGCGGAACACTGTTTTAAACAATTACTCAGCAATTTTTAAATACTTAAATTGTCATTCTTAAGTATTTCAGAAAATGAATACTAAGGAGACGAAAGCTCATCTCCCTAATCGAGGAATCGAGCTGACATGATCTGGCAACTATCAAAACTAAATCGTAAACACACCAGCATTCCAACGGCGGTAATTTCGAACGTCATTTCCAACAGTAGTGGAATGTGTTGCTCAAGATTTTGCAACAAACAAACATTTAAGGCTCGCTTATCTACAACCTGTGCCTTGTTTACCAGCTCATGGCTAGATAAATACAAATAATCGTTAATATTTTTACCAATAAGAAAAATAAAGGCTAAGAATGTAAATTTCTGAATCATCCAGCTTCCAGTAAGGAGCAATTTTCAAGGATTTTTCCTCGAACAAAAGTAACAAATAAAAACAACAAAAATTTTTCTGCAGAAGAGGAAAAAAAAATTTCTAGAGCGGTAGATGGGAAAAAGGCAAAACATCGAATTGAATTATATTCGGGTGAACTGGAGCAACATGCTGCCGACTTTGCATTCATTTAAATACATTAAAACGAATTTTAATGAAAAAATAATGAGTTCTCTTTAGATTTATGATAATTAAAATATTGTATTACGATATTTCATATTTTGTTTTTCGAAGGAAAAGAGCAGAAAGAAGGAAAAGATGGAAGGAGGCAATGGAGAAAGAGAAGGCGGTGGAGGAACGGAAGAATGGGAACTAAGGGAGGCGGGTTCGGCCTTGAATAAGTTTCTCCGTCGTTGAGAAACTCGAGGTTCGTATATATATATTTTCCTATTTTAATTTTCCCCTTTTTTACCCGAAAATATAAGACGTTTCAAATAAATTTTGTTAGTGCCACCCTAAAAACACACAAAAAAAAGTTTCCCGGAAAAGTTGGCGAAGCTGTTTAACGCTAAAGTGGAGTCGTTTTCTCGTGTTCAAAAGAAGAATGAAAGTTCTCATTAAAACTAGAAATACAGAGTCACGTGGATAGCTAAGATGAAGGTGATAGATAGAATGTGACTAATATCAATATATAGTTTGGTATACAATGAATTTTCTCATAATATTTGATAAGTCATAAGATTTGATAAGTTACTGCGTTTAGAGGATATAAAGTAGGTAGAAAATAAAGGAAAGAATAAGAAACTATACCAGGGGCCGGCAAACTGTGGCTCGTTAGTTCCCTATACAAATATTATTTATTTTATACTATTTATTTGTATGAACATATACCAAAAATAACTGACGTGATCCGGAAGAAAAATCGCCTTTACTGACACCTGACGAGAATGGACTCAAGAACGCTGACCAATCTGGTCTTCAAACACTTCCTCAACAGAAAAGCCGGCATGGTTTATACAAACTGAGAAAGACCTGAGAAGCAAGGGTCACAACGAAGGATAAACAAAGACGAGGCATCCCGAAGAAGAATCTGGGAATCATGAGTTTCCAGGACAAACCAAAGCTGAAAACAGAAACCAAATGGATGGAAAGGAGAAGAGAAAAACGGAACACAGTCAGAAAATAAGGGAACATTGTCAGAACATCCGACGAAAGAGAAATGGCTGACACTGACGTGGTCAAAGATAGCCTGATAGAAAAGAAAACAAAAAGAAAAATGCGAGAGAGTAGAAAAAAGTAGAAGAAGACTGTAAACAGAAGCAGAACGTCAAATATATAAGAAAGAAATGAAAAACCCTCCAAAAAAATTCAAATCTTCCAGTAATCAATCTAAAAACAATTAAAATGAATCAAAATCTCAGATCAAATCCTGGATAAGAAGAAAAACCCCAAGCTGACTGTCAACTGGAAATATCATCAGAAACAATCAAACAAAAAAAAGCTCCCACACCCTTCCCCCCAAAAACCTTGAAATTTCGATTTTATCAATCAATCATTCGGGACTTGAATCGGAATAAGACGGAAGACGAAACCAACGACGACAAGGTGACGTTCATAAAGTTCGTGACAATCCGAATCTTCTTCTTCTTCTTCTAGATGAGGGGGAACCTCCGACGAAAATCTTCCCAAATTAATTAATCACTTTCTATAATGACGTCATAAAATCCAGAGAGACTGAGGAGAAGAAGAAAAAAATTAAATTTCTCCGGGAAAGTGTTCTTTCTCAGGAAGGAAAAAATCCGGAAAAGTTGGAGGGATCACCTAAAACCACTGCGAAAGGCAATATTGACCCAGGAAATTGGAAAATGGGGAAAAAAGGCGGGAGAAAGTTGAGGGGGAGAGGGGGAGGACGTTTTCTCACCGCCTTTCCGGACTTCTCTGACAACCATTTCCTAGTTTCCTCCGGATTTATTTAACATTCATTACTTAAATTCCCTCCGTCAAGTTTTAATTATTCTTAAATCTTAGTTGAAAATTTACTGAAAAGAGAGAGGGGTAGAGAGGGAGGAGAAGACGGAAGAAAGATAGACAGATGAATGAAGTGAGAGAGAGAGAAAGAGATGTGATGGGAGAGTGGCGGCCCTCTCGTTACCAGTATTACAATGAGAATTAGCCACTTTCACTCACCTTTCTTCATTCTCTCTCCCTCCCTCCGACTTTCCTTTTCCGCTTTTCTAAACTCGAATTTCCCTAACTTATGTCGCCGTGAAATAAAATTTTATTCAAACTTTCACTTTTATTTTATTCTCAAATTTTTATCCGATGGGCTTTCTCCTCACCTCTGGTCTTCCATTTTTGACTTTCTTCTTCTTCTTTTGTTCTTTTCATAGATTTTCAAACGAAATTTTAAAAAACGACTTTTATCTCTTCTTTCTCTCTTTCTTCACGTTTTACTTCTAAATTTTTTTGACTTTTATTTCCTTTTGGTTTTCCCCACTGATTATTATTTACTGTTTTAAAGGAAAATTGAAAAGTTTTTCATTACAGTCTGTTTTGTAGTAGATACCCTTCAAACCTTTTACATACAGGAACTTTATTCTACTCAAACACACATTTGAACATCTTGATCTTAATCAAACTGTTCGTTTCAGGACGTAGCCTTGACCAAACCAACTTCAGAGGTTTGTGTTTCCTTATTCAGGTGATCCGTTAAATAAAGGACACCATGTCTCTTAACTTCCAAAATTGGAGTGGGTTTTGACATTTTTGTGAAATTTTCAAGGAAAACAGGACTTTTTGTATACCTTGTCCAGGCGTTTCGTTTACGTCGAAAGCACTAGGTACAGTCAGTATTAGAGTTTGGTGTCGATTCCCGGAATTATTTTATGGAAGAAAGTATCTCATGTAGTGTGCATTACTTTAAAACGAGTACGTCATAAAAGTGTGCAAAATTTATGAATAAATCCTCCAAAAAGGATCTAAGCCAAAACCAGACCTTCCTATCTGGGGCTCCATGCCAGGCTCGTCATATTCATGTTTGGGCCAAAATTTTCATCAGACTCGTTAAAGCACGACAAAGGGGTTAACCAAAGGCCGCAGTTTTTACCCATACAAACCCCTTCAAATTAGGCTTCTAGGGCGATCAGCTATAAGTTTGTGTTAGGTGAGCAATTTGGGGCGAGTTCTCTAGATTTGGTGGATGCGTATATTCGTCTAAGTATAGGATTACCGCTCAGCCAAATTTTGATCATAATGCTGTGGCAACCATTCCTTTGTATTTTTGTTCTTTTGTTTATGTCGTCATTTCCCTTTTTAGTATTGTCAGCAACAAAACAGAGAGCTATAGTGAGGTTGTAACAGAAGACAGAGTCATTATATTAGCATGGTTATAAAAGTCACCGTTATTACTTTGTCAATATATCAAATCATATCTAAACAATCGAACAATTGTTTACTTCCTTAACAGTAAATATATAATATTGGTACCTTATAACTCACACTATCATTTTTAAGAATCAAATAGTTATACGTATAACAATACGCTGGAAAAATATATTTCCCATGGACACTGGGCTGTCGTCCAAAAAAGGGTTGTCGACCCTTATCACCTTGTTCACTCATTTTAAACTAAAATAGATTTTCCACTTTTCCTTTTTATACTACTTTAACTTCGTCTAAGAGATTGTTACTTTAAGAAGACATTCTTACTTTATTACAGCTTCTCTATAATAAAAAGTCTCATCTTATATTATTTTTCTTTAACTCATTATCATATTTTCTATGAAATGTAAGAAGACTAATCACTTCATAACGAAAACACAGTTTTATGTCTGACGACGGAATAACTCTTCATTAAGAGACACTCCAGGGCCAGACACAAAGGGAAAATTCTCTCAGCTTTCGAAAGGAGAAAAAAATGTGACGTAGCTTGCTAGCTATAGTTAGCTTATCAGTTCTTTTCTATTTCAGCAAACCACGAGTCTAGTTTATTCCCTTATTTATAAAAATTTCTCTAGTTTCTAATTAAATTTAAATTGAATGGGAATTAATTAAAATCGCGGCCATCTTTGGAAAGTTAATTTTGTTATTTATTCAATTTTTATTTGATTCAAATTCAAAGAAGAAAAAAAAATTAGCACCAAAAGCTTTTACAAATATTTAATTAAATTTACCCGGTGGAGTGTGGAGGGAGAGGAATTGAAAGGAGAAGAAAGAGAGAGAAAGAAAGAATAAGAGAGACAAAGAGATGGAAGATCGAAAATGAATTGTAACGAAAAAAAGAAAGAAAATTCCAAGCTTTTCCAAAAATCAATTCTTCTTCTTTTCCTCTTGCTGAATTTCCAGAAAGCTCAAAGCTCAGTGTGCTTTTATTCTTGGTGTTTTACTATTCACATAAACTCGGAATCGAATGATGGAGAGCGGGAAAACGATTTCGAACTCCTCTTAACACAAAATACATAATTGCTTTTTGGTTTCCACGGCCAATTTATTTCGTCTTAGAAGTGGGAGGAGGGGAAGGGAGGAAAAGGAAAAATCGAAAGCCGTAAAGTTGGGAAATTAGGTCAAAAAATAGTTGGAGGGGATAAAAATAATATTGTCCTAAAATTTCTGAGAGAAAAGAGTACTTGAGTCGAAACTAGGTCAAAAACGTCGTCCGGAGTCCGATTCAGGAAATACAGTGATGCACTTCGTGACGCTTGTTGAAGAGTTAGGGGCGGAGAAAGGAAAGGGAGGGATGAAGATTATTTTTCCAGTTTCTCTATTTGAATTTCGTTGTTGTAGGTTCGACCGAAGTCTTGAAGATGTAGCCCTGTCTATCGGCCAATTGACCTCTCTTGGTATTTGATGGTATTTCTTATTACAAAACGAAGTTACAGTTACTTTTTGCATTTTATACAGATTTTTTGTCTCAAGAGTACCTTATCGAACGTCTTTTACCTGTATTTCCCGTTCACCTTCGTCTTTAACTTGTGTTCAAAAAGGCCACAGAGTAGAGCAGAGTGGTAGTGTTGATTATGGCAGGACGTTGTGTGCATGTGTTTGGAAGAATACATGAAGTTTTGTTCTGTTGTTGTTTGTTTAAACCACCCCTAACACTGTCGGTGGTGTAGTCACTCCCAAACCCTGAGCTAGTTTTAAAACTACACATGTACGACCTCGAATTGTTTTCAGCCACGTAAGTATTGCAAATTGCCGTGGAGTATATGTTTCATAAATATTGCACACCTTCAGGTATTAAGCAATATGTCAGCTTCAGAGTAACTGTCTGTCACTAAAAATGGTCCAAATATATTGTAGTTAAATTTCATTTTTTAATTTTAATCCAAACTATCATTCTTTGGTTTAACAGGATGTGAAAGAAGTCAAACTCACAACCATAACTTCACTAGTCAGAGACATTGACTACTACACCACAGCCCTTCCAAAGAACTAGTAAACTGCTACGACTATTTTATAATCTCAGGATTGAGTTTGAGTTATAATCTCAGTTACAACAGTACAAGACACTCCTTTGGGACAAAAATGGCTTTGGAAGAAACTTTTGGTTCACGCATTCCAAAAGATAAAAAAAAGGAAAGGAGATGGGAAAAAAAGCAGAAGACTGGGCGTGATTTCTTATTCTTTATCACTGGCCCCATGATAATGGTTCATTAGATTCTACCAGGCTGGAGATTAGTGAGTCCTCCAGTGATTTATGTCTGTTGAATGAATCCACGGTGGTAAATTACTGGATTCAAATGCCGACCTTCCAATAATCTTCGCATTTTAAAGATCGAGGATGCCCATTTATTTTTTCTCTTTTTTTTATTTCCAGCATCAATTAGAATCTGAATTGCTGAAGAAGAGCTTTGATTGGCCGAGAGTAATTCTAAATTAGCAACATCTTTCGACATTGGGTGGAGTTTTCGTTTTTTTGTTTGGCTTCCAAATTTTTCGAATACTTAGTTTCATTAAATGTCAGTGTTACAAACTGTTTCAGGTTCATAGAGGCGCAAAGTACTTACGCACATTTGTTTCGAATGACTGTTTGAGTAGAATGCTGACAGGACAAGAGACGAGCTGAATTCAGTGCTTTTGGTGGGTGCTTTCAGAATCAATTGAAAGAAATGTCACGTTGTTGGGTTGTCTGTCAAGTTTCTAAGGTCAATTAGGACACTCTTGCGGTGTCTTCTGATGTGTTGATCCATGCAGAGTAAAAAAAGTCATTTGCATAATGTCAAGCAATTCTTTACAGTGTGCTGATGTATGTAGTAAGCACTCCGGGATTAAGTGAAGTAAATGTAGGAGTGCAAAGTACAGAAGTCTCTTCGTCATTGTCTGTTTAAAAGTCATTTTATCTTTAGATGTTCCGGCTGATTCGTGTAAACTAGTTTGTCAGCATCAGTCCTAAAGAACGTTCGAAAAACATCAGGATCTGGGTAACAGAAACGACCTTTGTTTAAGCAATCAGAGCTTTTCTAGATGTCCAAAGGAAAATCAGATGTTTGATCGCAAGTTGATATTCTACCAAATCACAAAAGCTTTCACCGGATCCTCGAAAAGTTTGCATCCTAAATCACAAACAAAAATAGAAGCAAAAGGGAGGCAGGATGAGAAGGAATTCTAGAAAACGTTTAAGGCGGGAAACAGTTTGAGGGAAAACCATCCAAAAGAGGAAACAGATGAAAAGAAAATTTTAAAAATGTCGACAGAATGTGAAGAGGAAGTTCAGAAGGAAGAAGGTAACAATGTTAATTCAGTCACGGTTCGTTATTAAGAACAAAGCCCCTAATACCATCCTTCTTCTCTTCTCGAAGTCCTATACACATGCACAACAAACACAACGATATGTCCTGTTCAAAGACACAGTGGCGTCAAATCTTCTTGCGAAAAACTCTTGGAGTGGGAAACGGAGGAGGAAGTGGTCATCGGTCATCACAGTGAAGGATCCCATCACGATTTCTTTCCCTCTAAGAAAATGACAAAAGTTATGTGTCGGTGTTTCCCGCTGACGGGAATTGATGAATGAGGGATGAGAAAAGCTGGAAGATGTATGAACGAGAAGATTAGGGTCGTGACCTCAATGTTTGAAAATCGAACTTTCCATTTCGAAAGCTCTGCTTTAGAACATTTTCAGGTATGTTGGATTGTTTTTTATTCTTCTTTCTCTTCCAGTGAATGTTCTGCATACTCCAATTTGGGTCAAGTCTTCTCATTGAATAAGCTTTCATTTGGTTTCCGCTCAGCTGTTGCATCTTTACTATTCTTCTTTTTCATTTAAGCTATTTGCGTTTTAGTTTCCAACATCCCTATAATTACTCAGCAAGGTGTCCTAATTTTACTTCTTTTACTCACGTGGCTTTTTACTTTTATTATTTATTTCTCACGACTAAATCCTGTATCCGGTGATGAGTTCAACTGATAAAACTTTCACGATGTATAGACAGAATCATTCACAACCTTCCTCATTCAGTTATTCTTAGAAATTGAAAACTGAGGCTTGGTTGATGTAGGTAAGCAGTGTTATGCACAGACATTTGGGACGGTAGTGTATATTAAAAAATTTTTTTAAATTGTTCCGGGAAATTTTGGAGCAGTCCCAATGTTATTGTTTCCTATCAGAAATCGTCGTTTTGCAGAGTGAACCACGTAAGCAGTCACACCAACAAATAAAGGAGTAAGACCAAAACAAATAGACTCATCTTCTTTCAGGTTTAAGTTGAACTTATAAAGAATTTCTTTTGTGTAGTTTTCGGTGCACTATGAGCCACGTTGTTTCAGCTGATTTTTCCGAGAGTATGTGAGTTGAAAAATGTTTCGTTATGTGTGTTAGCTACTATATACTTCTTCGCTCATTGAAATACAACAAAATAAACATAACCCATCAATAGCTCATAATGCTGTCAGTGTAACTTGCAGTTTTTCAGTATAATATTAGGTCTACTAGAAAGTTCTGTCTATTTTTCAATTCTGCTTATAACAGAATGTGTAAAGAAGCTCAGGAAATTTTCCCAACCATGTTCTATAAGCAGAAACTACACTAATCATAAACTTACACCTCTTTGTTATAACTTCATTCGTGTTGGAATTCGTATAAAATACTGTTAGCGCCAACATATTCGTTAACTGATAGAGAGCGCTAGTGTGAAGTGCTTGATTAAAGCATAATAATCTAACAGTAGACAGTTAGGAAAAGTAACTATGTTAGCTAAGTCGATAGAATATTTTTTCATGCACTGAATCCGACAGCGTTTGGTTATCTTCCATTGCTGTCATTAGGTCCGTATATATTAATACAAATATACATTCAGTAATAAAGAGAGAGCTCAAATTGCAAAGAAGTATTCACAATGACTGTTACATCATCGGGCAGAACGTAGTAGACCTAAAATTTAAAAAATCTCACACTGCTGACTGAATATTACTACTAAGATTGTGAGCCTTAGAGGAATTTTCCAGTGAAAAATGACCCATTGCAGGGAAATATTATAGGTGAGGTAAAAGCGTCGGGAAAACAGGCTAGATAATTATTATCTGGATGGAATAAATTAAAAGATATAAAAACACTCCGAAAGGACTGAAAAGAATGAAACGACATTCTTATTACATGCCAACGGTTTTCCCTTCCAAAAATTTTCCGACATCATAATCACCTTTCCTTGTTCGCTAGAAAATCAAATCAAAACAACAACAAAAACATCCGAATTATCATTTCTCTGCTTTCATTCTCTCCTCCTTCCCATTCCCCCAAACCAAAAATTTTTGGGAAAACACGCCAAGACAGGAGGAAATTTTAGGCGACAAAAATTTAAATAACTGTTTACGAGACACAAAAGGCGCCATAAAATAATCGCCTGCGTACTCATTTCCTTTTCTTTCTTTATTCCGGGTTCAAATTATTTTTGGGTTTCCGGTGGCGCCAAAAAAAGCGGGGGAAAAAAAGAAAATTTAGTTTAGTATCGTGAGAAGAAGAAGACCGGGGACGGTGGGAAGAGGATTTCGCTTTCTATTATAGAAAACGTGAAAAGATAAAAAAAAAAGAAAGAAAAAGGAAAAAAGTTGCTGACTGTTTTGGTTTATGATGCAGACGATTCGGAAATGAAAGGAGGATATAAACTCTCAAATTCCAAAACGTATCTTCAGAAAATAAAACCTCACATTTTTCTTTTTGGGGGTCGGGTAGAAGCAGTTGGAAATGAAGAGACTCTCGCTTTGCTCTTCTTCTTCCTCTTCGTCTGCTACTTTTTTCTTTCTTCGAAATACAAAAATTGGGGAGGCGGGGCTGGAAGCATCGATTATTGTATTCGCTTGTGCCTTTGGTTTTTCTTTTCTTCTTCTTCTTTCTTTTCAAATCGAATAGATTTTTCTTTACTCTTTTGGATTGAGATGGTTTTTTTTCCCGTCGTCTTCTCCGTCTTCGTCTTCCTCCACTTTCTTCTTTTATATTCCTTTTCAATGTGCAAAAGCTTACTCTTCAATTTAAAATAAATAAAGAATAAAAAGGTTTTTCTTTTTTTTTCTCCGAGACGTTTTATTTATCTGGTGTGCGAAAAAATTGTGGTGATGATAGTAGTTTCGGGGTAAGAGGGGGAGGGGTGGAATGTTTTTCTGGTTTTGAATGAATTTGTTAAAGTGGGTTTTGGCTCTGGCGTAGTGTTCGTTTTTTATTTATTTATTTATTCATGATGATTCTGAGTAGATAATTCACAGATATTGATCTCTCGGTTTATTATTATCTTCTCTGCATTGGACTTGTTACTTCTGTCACAAGTCTGCTGTTAATATTGGGTTTGAATAAGAGGTAGGTGGATACACTACAATATAAAAGTATAAATATAGTTTATAAAATTTTGTTGAAAAAAAAGCTTAGGTGAATTTCTGTTCGTGCTCAGAATCCATGAAATACATGATACCTCGAATCCATATTCACTTGATTCGTGCTCCGTATCAACTAAGTACTCGAGCTTTTCTACTTTCACTGAATCCAAGCTGAGGATCAACCAAGACACCTTGAAATTTGAGTTCACTGAAACCGAACTCAGAATCTACCTGAGACATCTTGATTTTATATTCACTGAATCCGAGCTCAGAATTCAACATAGACCTTCAATTTTCACGACCTTCAAAACTCTTTTTTTGAATCAGTAGTAATGATTCATTGGCCTAAATACTGTTGTTAAAAGACTTTTGTATTGAAAGACGAAAATTATAAAACAAGAATAGAAAAGATGGAGTTTAAGTCATCAAATTCAGCGAAATAGGTCAGCGATTAGGATAGATGTACAAACTTTTACTCCCAACACCAACCACTACTTTCCTCTGTTCTGTTTTTCTTACGTGAAGAAAAAGTGTCCGGAAAAATGGTACATCAGTCTCAAAATCGCGTAAAAACAGCCTTGCTTCAAATCGAGAATAAAGGTAAACGCCCTTTGCCTCTCTTTCCCAACTTTCCAAATTTTTGCCTGGTTTAGGAGCACAAAATCTCTCTCTGATTTTAGATAATGTTGGAGGCTGAGGTTTTGTCGTGGAAAGGGAAGAAAAACAATTTTTCTTCTCCAAAAAGTAGAGTTGCTCTTTTTTTCTGGGAGGGAAAAGTTTTGAGGCTTCGAACTTTACCAAAGTCTTTATTATTTAGAAGCCATAAAAAACTTGAGTTTCTAAGACTTTCAAAAGATTTTTTTTTCCCTCCTTCGGACTTTTAAAAATTGTAAAAGGCGTCGAAAGTCTCGTATTTTTGAAAATTTTTGTTTAAAAATTTATTTTTTTGTTTATTTTGCGTCAAAAAAGCAAAAATCAGTTTGAGATCATCAAACCAAACCTCAAATGACACTCCTAAGCACTAAGGATTCGACTTTGCGGACATGGTTTGCACCATTTTCTGCCAAAACTCTCTGCCGTCAAATCTGCCAAAACGTTCGCCGTGTAAGCTGTGTGCTTGCAGGTTTTAGAAAATCTTTCGTAGTCTTCCATAGTTTCTCGGAGTCACTCTCAGTCTCTCACAGTCTTTCGCTGTCTTTAGGAGTTTTTCATGGTCTTTCGGAGTCGATCGTAATCTCTTAGCTACTCGATGTCTCTCAATGTAAAAAATTAGTCATCGCACGTAGTCGACTTTTCCCAACAAAAATTCGTACCTGTCGAATTTACGGACGTCCGGTATATCATATAGTACGCGATCGCGTTATCATAGCTCAACCTACGTAGTCCTAATTATAAGGGTAAGCTGCTCAGAGAATCCTTTCTCTACCTATACTTCCCCTCTTTCAGCTGTCAAATAGATATAAGGGACGAACTTAGGTCAGCGTACTTTTCCATTATTCTCGGTCATCTCATTACTCGCGCTGCAGGGACACACGCAAGTTTCGTCCTGCTGCAACACACATTAACTATTCCTCGGTCAAAGGGGCCTCAATTCCAAATTGTTAGATTTCATCTTTCCCTTTAACCAGAATCACTACCTAATGTCGCATATATAGCTTCCAGCACTGTCATAATTCATCTTAAAATTTTATAGATCACCTTTCGAAACCTGAACTTAACACTCAGCCAAAGTTTTTTATACCCCGTGGAAACTTAATAAAAAAAAATGAAAGAAAGTAAAAGTTGAAAGTTGAAAGTCGACGTCCTTGAGCTTTTACGTCAGAGCTTTTTTTCTCACACGTCAAACGTGTGAGTTCGTGCCATTAGAAAGTTATAATTTTTAACTTTTCTCGTAGAAAGTTCGTAATTGGGGAAAACTCATGAGGTGTGAAACGGAGCTTGAGCTCCAAACTTTTCAGGTTGTGCAGGTGGATGTGAAAGTTCTTTTTTATGAAGTCTGCCGATCGGGGAAGGTCGCACGTGGTGCACTCTCGTCGGTTATAGTTGCATTTGTGGGAATTAGAAGAACTTTAAAGAGTGTGACAAGACTAGATTCAAAGTTTTGATGAAACTTTCGGTCAGGTTCTTTCATCTATTGACTAACTTATTCAAGTTCACACTTAATACACCATTCAGACTACAATTTAACGGTGAGATCCCCACAAACAAATTCTCTTTTAAATTTTTTATATTTTATAGTGAAGGTTTAAAAGCAAGGAAAAAATTTTTAGGACTGAATTTAACCAGAGAGGACACATCACCACTCATCAATATGTGTATTTGGTGTTTTAGAACCTTTGAAACTGTCGAAGCCGTTAGATATTCTTGAACATTCTTGAAACGTAAGAGGTGTCACTACAACTACTCTATATTATGATAGAGTATTTGTTACAAATAAATTAATTATGGTAACAGTAACTGATACAGTTCATATCTTTAGAAAAATTGTCTGAAATAGGCTTGACTTTACTACGTCATTCATAAGGAGCAGCTGCAATATTTGTAGAACTTTCGAAACAATCAAGATTGTGAGTGGAAGTAATTGCAGGACATTACAGCTGAAACTATTCGCAAAAGCTGCGAAAGATCTGTTGGGAAATAAAAATACCAACTCCTCCGGATGGTGACCACTATCCAATCATTAGTCCAGAAAATAGTGCATGTTTACATGCACAGTATACAGTATATTTAGCTGTCATCAATTTTAGCTAAAACTCAGAGCACATTTAGTTCACCTTGGCATTTCGTATCCGATGTGGTTGATATGTTTAAGAAAAAATTGTCTAAACATGGGTTAGTGCGTCTTATGATAGAAAGAAGGTTTATTGTTTATAAAACTTTTGAAACTATCTTAACGCTGAGTGGAGGTGGTAGTCCCAGAGATCGTGAAAGTTCTGGAGGATTCTTTACAGAATATAAATACCAACTCTCCTACTGGTGACCAGCATTTAATCATCAGTCATGAATATAGTGTGTCTACATATATTGTACTTAGTTTTCGTCAGTTTTTAATACAACAGAGTCTCTTTGGAACATAAACACATCTAGTTCATCTTCTTACTTCAATTCACCACTAACGCACCACAATCTTCTTACAAATATAAATAAACCGACGCTCATTCTCTCAGACCCAAATCACACACAAAACAAAAACCTTTTCCCAAACCCCTCAAAAGACACAAACAAAGGAACACAAGAAATTCACAAGAGTGAGATAAAATTTCTCTTCAGGTTCAGTAAATATTGAAAAAACCTGAAAGCTCAATGGAGAGAAAAGTGACACATCTCTTCTTCAACCAAGCAACAAATTATTCAGGTTCAAAAACCGGGAAAAGAAAATTTTTCCCCGAGAAAGTGAAAACTCTGAGTGATTTCCTTAAAATATATATTTCATCACCTGTATCACCTTCGTACCTAACAACTGCTGACTAGATAGTTAAAGAATGGAGAAAGTAAAAAAAATATGTAGAAGGTTGAGGAAGAGAAAGGGAAAAGGTTAAGGTGAACTATATCACATGCGAAGCCAGTTGGAAAGTTATTCTTTTAAAAACAAATTAAAAACTTTTTTATCGAAATCAAAAAAAGAAAATAATTCTGATTTTCGGGGGAGGAGGAAGAGTTGCTGTTGCCATTTTTACGGCACGAGACTCTTTCGGTTTTAAAAACTTTCGTGCGCAATAGCAAAAAAAACCATCTGTGGCCTCCATATCAAAGATTTTTCATTTTTTTTATCCTAAAAGACTTAAATAATCCTTTCTTCCTCTAACCGTTCCCTTAAAATTTAGGAGTCAAACTCCAGCTGCAAATGGTTAAAGAAGGAAAGCCGTGTTAAGTGATGGAAGATGAAAGTTCGTCAAACTCCCAAAGCACTAATATAAAAACCTCGACTACCTCCCGCCTTTTCTCCCCGCCCGACTCTCACCTCACTCCCGAAAAATTGATTTCTAAAAAGTATCTAAAAATTTTATTATTCTTTGGCTATGAATTTTTTAGTAAACCTTTTAGAGTATGAAATATTAACGAGAAATGTGCTTCAAAATTTAATATTTTTTTTCCTACCAGAGGAGGAACGAGAGAAAAGGAGGAGTAGTGGTAGGCGGAAGATGAAGAGAGATGATAGTTGAAGGAAAAGGAAAAGGGCTCGGTAATAGAGAGGGTTCAAAGTTCTGCGACACTACTTTTCCAGTTATACTAGCTGGAAAAAAATAAAATTATCGTCGCTTTTCCAGGTGTTCGACCTTTTGAACTTCTTTTTTTGCATCCTCCTCGTCGCTCTCTCAAAGGATGTTAATAAAATTCTTAACTGGAAAACATGTCAACACAAAAGACAAAAAAGCGTTTCGGAGGTAGAGAAGCGTAGTGAATTGAAGAGAAAGAGGGGGGAGAATAAATTTAGCGAGATACGACAGAAAATGAAAAATTGGATAAAGGATATTAGGTTAAGACAGTCAGCAAACTAAAAAATACTTTATTAAGAAACAGAAGAAATAAATCTGATTATTACACAAATGGGAAGAATGGGTCGTGTACAAACTGAAAGAGAGAAATGAAAAATCTTTTGAGTGAGACTCAATTTGAAGACTGAGTGAGAATAAATTCAAAAGAAAAACCAGAAAAGAGTGGCCAAAGAAGAACAAAACACTAAGAAACAAAACACCAGAGATAAACGCTGTCTGAAGCTGACAACAACAGCAGCATAAGAAAATTCAAAAACCGAAAATTATCGTATGGGACCATTTTAATGACGATATCCACGCTCTTAAGAAGTTTCTGATAACACTTCAAAATCTTAGAATTTTATTTATAATTGTTAGAGGACATTCTAATCCAAGCTGACACTCTTTAAAACTTTTTATATTTCCCGCCAAATTTGAATTACTTTAGTTACAGTGTATCTAAATCCTTGGTACTCAAGCTTTTTCCTTCCCGGGCCAAATTTCCTTTGCGACTGGGCCACACGACTTAGCAAAAAAAAGCTTTTTTGAGTCCGGCTTTCGACGCATACAGTCCACCCTCAGGGTATCATCTGTATGTGCATCTATCAGTCTGTTTCTGTATCTATTTTCTGTATATTGCAAGCAATGTTAGTTGTTTCTAAGCACAGACCCGAACATTTTCGTACCGGTCAGGTATTATGTTCCAGAATTCAGGCTTAACAACGAGCATTCGACCTTTCACAAATTTTCACTTAGTCGGTTTCCACTAGGCACTGGGCCACTCAGTAGAGCTTGGTGGGCCGTAGCTTGAGTACCAAGGACCTAAGGCTTAGAAGCAGTGGGATTTCATTACAAATGAATTAATTCGTCCATGACCATAGCATGAGCTTTTAGTGAAAATTATTTTTTTGTTTGAATGCTTTAGGTCGGAAAATTTTGGATGTCAAGTATCACGTGACCTTTACTATGTCCACTTTAAGATTTAAACCACTAAAAATGGATTTGTGGTGAGGTTTACGCGACCCTCTCGTTTGTAACCAGTGGTTAGCTATGATTTTATTTAAATTTCTACTTCAGTTATTCTGCTGGAGACATACAGCTGGAGTTGAATCAGCAATGTTTGGTCACATCTACATTACATCACTATTATAGTCTACATCTTCTTTTCAAAGTTCAAAAGAAAGGGTAAGTCAGCATTAATTTTATGTTTATACGATTATAATATAAATAAATTTATAAGAAATTAATATAAACATTTCTGCGAGATGTCTGTTGGGGTGGTTAAGTGCCCGAATAGGAAGTTTTGGTTGCGAATTCAAATCCTTCTCTGAAAAAGGTTTCATTATTTCTGATACCCGAACAGATTCTGCTTAAGAGAAAATAGAAGAAGAATAAGAAAGGAAATTAAGAATATAAGGATACGTGAAACTAAGAAATGAGTAATACAGCTCTTCCAAGAAGTTAAACCAGACCAAAGAAGCCTTGTAAAAAGCTTTGTAATACCACTTATATTCATAATTTTAGTCTCTAATAACAAAATGATCAAGGTCACATGACACCTCTCACTCTCTCGCTTCGGCGTAGAGTTTTAACTTTTTCCAAATCCACGAAAATTCTAAAAGCTCACATATGGACGTGAGAGGTGGAAAGTCATAGTGTGGTAGTGGCAGATGCCATTTCGTTGGAGGTCGGTTTTAACCGCTTCTCCTCATCCTTCCTCTTTCCATTAGTCATGGAATTAACATTCAGTCGCATAAATGACCGAAACTTGCCGCCATTTTCGAGGGAAGGGGGAAACCAAAGTGAATAATAAAAAAAACGAACTTTTCTAATTAAAAATTATACATTTTCGAAGTTTGTTAAAGCCGAAAGCTTTTGAATTAATTCATCTTCCGACGGAAGAAGAAGGAAAAAAGTAATTTTATTTTATTTTTATTAATAAATAAATTCAGACTAAGGAATTTCTTTGATGCAAGAGTCGAGTACTAATTAGGGAAATTAGGAAAGTTTTTCCTTGCGTTAAATGCCCCCATTCCTCCTCCCGTTATAGCGCTCGAGGCTATCCGAAAGCTTTTGATGTCGTTATTTTGATTCTGAGACGGGTCGGTGGGCCTTCGAGTGGAGGTCTACATGTGGAAACTCTGGAGACGACTTTGAAGTAATTAAAATTTTAATAAATCCAGAGTTAGAGGCGACGTTTTTCTCTTCGCTAACTTCTTTCTTTCTTCTTCTAATCTCTTTAATTTATTCGGTCTAATTGTTGGCGTGGCTTTTCTGACAAGACAACCATTTTGTCTCTTTTCGTAATAATCTCAAAAATAGCGAGATTATACGTGAACACTTATGGTTTCTTTGGGTTCTGTTAAAAAATCGCGTAAAAAAAGCCTCTAAGAAGCCAATATATCTTTATAAGTTTCTGTCTACGTCCCTGGTCGAGTTAATCCTGGTTAGTTTGTTCTTCTTCTTGTTGATCTTGTTATCTTTGTTAACAGTTTTCTTTTTACGTGGCTGACCTCGTCTCTCACGTTCGTCGTCTTCTTTCTGTCTCATTACTTTCATTCAGAATCAGTCAAACGTATACCACGTTTCGAAATGTTTTCTACGATAAGGAACATATGCGGATCGAGAAGAAGGCGAAGGTTAATTTTAAACTACAAGACATCCAACGGCTTTATTACTTGATACCAGAGTCTGTATGTAGATTACAAAAGTTTCCAAGTGGGAGAGTCTCAATGGTCGTAGTTGGATAACAAAATAAATTTTTTTTATACTACTTCAAGCTCTTTCATTTTTAGCAGTAGTAATATTGTACAAAATTGTTTGTTCTATTCACTTCCAAGAACCTAAAATTATCCTTCTAAAGTATAAATTTATACTATTCAAATATAACAGGATACGGAAGGAGGATTCGAACTCACAATCATAACCTCCATAGTCGGGAACTTTAACCACTACAGCACAAGCCTCCGGCCTCTCTCTACAAATTGCATTCAGTTATCTAGACTTAATAAAAATAAACTCAGATAAAATATTAAATTAATATAACCATAATAAAATGACTCGTGTCGAAGTTTTACTCACATCTCTCGCGAAATAAAAGAGAAAATCCAAATTTGCGAGTTCGTCACCTTTTGTTCGTGGTTACTCACCTGCAACAATAAAGATAAACAAAAATATTAAAATGTTATCTAACTATTATCTATTCATTGACTGTGAACTGAAGGTAAACAAATAATTTTGTAATCAATTTTTTATTTATTTTTTTTAACTTTGTTGTACTACACAGGTTTAGTGTAGAGGAAAGAGCTCCTGGCAAATTTGAAAGCTGTTGTTTTGTGCTGTGAAGGTTTTACTGTTTAAAGCCTGTTTTGAGAGGAGATTAGAATTGGCTTTTTGGAGACGATGATGGAGGGTACTGGAAGTCTGAATTAGTTGATTAGTCGTTGATAGGTAGTGAGTTATTATATAATAGTCTCGGACGTTTTTTCCTTATGTTAATCGCCTTCTGTCTCTGAGCGAGAGATGAAGGAGTTGGTCTGACTTTAAAGGGACTTCATAGACCAGTGTCTCAAACCCAGGAACTGAATTTGTGACTGGAAATACAGTCTAAAGTATGAGATAAGAAATAGAATGAAAAAGAAGGAAAACAGAGGAAAGATGAAGGGAGGAAACAAGAGAATAGACAGTAATATAATAATAATAATAAATAAGAGGAAGTAATATTAATATAACTGTTTTATACCTAACATCTGTTTTTGAAGGCCCAGCTACTACAGTTAGCCATCAAACACGTTCCAGAATACATCTAGCCTCCTCCGGACAGTGACGAGTAACGTAAGCGTTTACAGAACCTTCCCAAGGGGGAGCACACTCAAACCTCTCACTTGGCCAGGTATTCTTGTCTTCTATCACATTCCTCTTCCTATTATACATCATCCTTTCTTTCTAACCGAATTTCCAGATACATCCTTTACTTAATCCCTGGGACTAAGGCACTAGCGACCAAAACCCCTTAAAGCTATACCAGGTAATTGGTATATGGACGTTGGAGACGCGTGGCAATTAAATAGACTAATACATACAATTGTTATAGTTATAGTTGAGTCTTAATCCCGTTCTTCATCCCTTTTGGGTATAACAGATACAGGAGGAGGATTTGAAAACGTCTTAGTCTGGCCCTTAACCACTACACGATAGACCTCCCGCGAATTAAATAAAAACTTCGAGTGTAGAATGTATAGAATGAATACTTTACACTATTTTATAGTTATTTTAGAATAATGGAATGGATATTTATACTAGAGTATAAAATGGAAACTTTTCCCATGGCAATACAAATCATTTCGGTTGTTGTTGTCATGCACACAGTATAATTACAAAGCTAGAGAGCGCATACCCATAAAAAATTGCAATTAACGAAGTTCAAGTATCCTCCCCCATGCGACAATAAAAGCTCAGCACAGTTTTCAAATCTCTTTCTGCTGACATAAAAAGAAAAACCTTGAAAATGAAAATTACTCCAATAACGTAATGTGAAAGCCGTTGCGTCAAACCCGCAACAAGAGATAATAAAAATTATAATACAATTCCGTTTGAAACTTGGAGAAAATTCATATTAACACAACATGAAACTAAAAAAAAAATTTTCCCGACTTCGGTGGAAGATGAAAAAGGGAGGAGATAAAGTAGATAAAGAGGACGGGGGGGTCGAATAAAGAAAAAAAAACAAAAGCAAAAGAAAATTCATTCAGGGAAAACAAAAGAAAAGCGATTCGTATATTCAACGAGCGAATAAATATTTTTTTATTTTTTTTCTTCTTCATCTACCCGTTCGCCACGCTTCCTCTCGTCCTCTACTACCCACCACCGTCCTTTCTTTCTTCTTGGTTTTCACTCGGAGAAGGTAAAAAAAAATTTTTAGACGTTTAGTATTACCAAAAGACTAAGATTTTTCTTCTTTTTTAGTTTTCCCATTTCGAAGACAGCAGCCGGCGATAAGAGACCCATTTTTCCTTTCCTTTAGGAAGTAAGGAAGAAGTGGATGGGAGGGAAAGAAGAAAGCTTTCCCAGGAAGAAGATATTTTAAACTTATAAAAATTTTTATTTCCGAGAATTTCAGTGAAATGCTGCGGTTTATAGATTTAATCAGCTTTGAAGACGACCGACAGGATGACGGCCTTTCCTTTTGAGGTCCTACTCTCTCTTTCTCTTTTCTTTTGCAATTTTCTTTCCTCCGTTCAGAGATATATATAAGAAAAAAGAAAAATTTTCTTCTGGCTGATGGGTAAGGGACGCACAAAAAAAAAGGAAATTTGAAGGAAACTAACAAGATTTCGATGAAGATATCTTCTTTTCTTTTCTCAATGAATTTTTTTTTTATGATGGCTAATGGTCCTCCCAAAAATACTTTTTTTGTTAGCAAAATGGAAAGAAATTAATTTCTTTTTTTTTGAGTATGAGGAGGATTATTGAGGCCCGAATAATATCCAACTCTCTCTCTCTCCTCTATCTCGCTTTTGCTTTCTTCCTTTTCTCTCTCACTGACTTTTATAATTTTATTTTCTTGAAAGCTTTCCGAGGTAGAAAAAGTATAAAAAAAGAAAAGAAATCATTCTCCGGGTTTGATGATAACGAAAAAAAAGTTTTTCTGTAATAAAGATTTAGACTTTAATGAAGGACTGTTGTGAACAGTCTTTTGGCAAGGGTTTCGTGTTTATTTTTGTGAGGAGGAGGAGGAGGAGGAAGAAGAGATAAAAATTTGAATTAGGTTTGTTGATAAGCCTGATTAATTCTCATTGTCTATTTTTTATCTTAAACTTGGTTTTATTGGTACATAGAAGAGTACGGCTTCCAGCAAATCTCAAAGATTTATGTGACTACTAATAGAGAGATAGTGATGAAGGTTATTCAGTCTAAAATGGTGTCATTTAGGGTTAGTTTATTTTACTTTAGGGGGTGATGTTGCTGGTGTACTTTTTTAAATAATATCATTGGTATTGTCTTCTTCTTAATTAGTTGCCAACTAACTTTTCTTATCTTGCCCTCTGAATATAAGTGTCAGCTATATTCTTCATCTAATTCTTGAGGTTTGATGCTAGATTCCTTGCAGACACTTATTTCCTGGATAAAAATTCCCTTAAACAAATAACACACGAAGATGGCTGTTCAGACTTCCGAACGGAGAAAACACTCTCGATTCAGGATTGATTCTCCTTGAAATCATTTGTGGCGGTCGGTGAAGTGTGTGAGGATAGGTTGTTAATGAACAACTCCTTTGACGCTCTAAAATCTCTCTTAGTGGTGACAAAGTGTGGTAAGGTTGTTAGAAACAAACCAAACGATCCCTGATTTCGGAATGTTTTATTGATTCATTTCTGCCAGTCTTTATACCCTCAAAAAGGTTTGACAACCTTTATCTTTTGAATGACCCATCCCGGCGGCCTATTGCATCAATGAAACATTTTCCACAAAACTCCTAAGCCTTTGTCTGAATGGATCACTTCACGATTAACATGCTGTTCATGTACCTGAATCAATAGATTAATGAAGTTCCTCCAGCATGTCTGAACAACTGTCTGTATATATACAGCTACAATCTGCGCAGCTGCCTACTCGGCATTTAATGCCCACCATTATATACATACTGTATATAGTAAGGGATTTGACATTTTTTATTTCTCTCATTTCGGGTATGAGTGAGCGTCAAACTCTTTTACCAACCCTGAGTGCCTAATTTTTTAAAGTTTATGGAAGTCAAGTCTTTTGGAGGACCAGACAGCCAGAGGAATCACAGACATTTTTGAAGACAAAATGTGTTTTGAGCATTATCGCAAACAACAAACCAAAGCTCTTCATTACATGGCTAGTTAGCTAAGGTAAACCAACCCGTAAATTGACCTTTTTACAAGAATCCGGAGGAAAAAAGGAAAAGGAGAAGGAGGAAAGGATCTCAAGAAAAGTTTGATAACCTCCTCCATTCCAAAAACAGAAAAGGTAAGCACACATCCTGAATCCTTTTTTCTAACTTTCAAATTTATTTCTTCAAGCCACTTATCTCCTGTAGCAGCGGCAGGAGCATTTATTACATTTTCTCGACGTAAAAATAGAAGGAGGCTTATTATGTAAATGAAAATGTTGCGTTTTTCAACATGTTAACCCCCTCCTACCACCCCCATGTCTCTACCACCTCTCTTCTCTTGGAGCCTTAATTTTACCCGTAATTTCTTCAAGAAAAATCTGATTTTATCTTCTCGAGAAACTAAAACTGAGCTTTTTCTTTTTAAATTTTGGTTTCGAATTCTAAACCAGCTCAGTCAACCATTTTCTTATTTTCGTTTCTCTCTTTTTTAAAATCGAGTTGACGGATGAATTTTCTTTAAAAGTTATTAATCTTTTGATTTGAAAAAAAAAAATTTCTCAGCAATCTTCGGGCTCAAAAGAAGGATGAATTAAAAGCTTTTATTATGGAAAATCCGGGCCTTGAATTATGACCTGGATAAAGGGAATTTGTCTTTTTTGCTTTGTCCTTACAATGTCTGGAACAATAATAATTCAAAGTAGTCATAATTTGGATTATTAATCTACAGGTTGCTCTTTTAATCTCCACTTGTACTAAATCATTGTAAAAAGGGATTAAAACTGACGTCACAATATAAATTTTTACCTTTTTTTCCAGTCGTCCGTTCCGAGGATAAACGACCAAGGAAAAGGATAGCTTCGATGGGTTATGAGGTGAGTGACCCAGAAGTCGGAGCACGTGCCATCACCAACCTATTTTGACGGGCAGTCACAATCCAGGATGGTGACAGAACGCAAAGCAGGCAAATCTAATTCGAGAGAGCAGATACCAGCCTGGGAGCAGATGTAAGCAATGATAATTAAGCTTGAAGGGTATGAAATGGGTATTAGGCGATGGGTATTGTCTAGAAAAATTGACATTGTAATGAGGGGTGAAGGTGGGATTATAAATTTGACCGAGAGGGATGTAAAAAGATGAAATTAGAGCAATAAATAAAATAAATCGGGAAAGAAATAAATAAATAGGACAGACAGACGGTGGGCTGTCCATGATGGGGGTGTTTCGCGTTGTGAAGTCGCTTGGAGGATGGAAAAGGAGAAAATCAATTTTTCTTTATGGTCTGTCTTAGGAGAGATTTTCTTTAGTGTCTGAAGCTTTTAGATTAAAAACCCTGTTGTAGAGCAGAATGTTATCCTGTCGTCTTATGCTGTGGATTTTTCTTGTAAGAAACCAGACGTTTTTAGATTCAAATAGGTCAGACAGACACACAAACAGAGCTTTTGGGTCAGTTTTCTTTACTGCCACAGGATTTCACGGTATTCACGTTCTAGTAGGAACCATTTTCATTTTTGTTTCTATAAATCGGATTATTCTACTTTTTATAAAATATTTACTATATTATGTGTGCAGGAAAATATTATATATGTATATGTTTCTATAAAAGTGATAAATTGTCAAGTATGCATATAAAAATATCGAGTTTTATCCATAATCACCAACCAAGCTTGGTAAACGTGATAAACTACTGACTATTTCTCATATTTACCGGCTAGTTTATAAAATATTCAAGTTGTGGGGAATTTAATAAAAATGCTCTCAGATTATGAGCTGGATATTTCAGAAACTAGCCTGTAAATTTGATAAAGACTCAGTAATTAGTCACATTAACTACGTTTAGTTGGTGATGTTATTACCATCAATACAAACAACCACTGTCTTCTGCTGTAGCTATTTTACGATTGCAGCGCTCTCTGTTCAATAGGCACTACCCTTTTCAATACTTCTTGACTCACAGTTCAGAAATGACCAAAAAGCTGACACAACTCTACTCTTCTGTTTCCCTCACAGACAAAAATTACCCAAATGAACAACTGACAACAACTAAACCCCTTCTAAAAATTGAATTTTAATAAATTTAAGTCATAAGTCATAACCGACAGCGGATCAATTTTTTAAAATGGAAATAGGCTTAATACAGTCGAAAAGAAAACCATGATACGGATTTGATAGACACGGTTGATTGAATAGAACAGACAGCAGAAGAAGGAGTGGATGTTGTAGGCATAAACTTTTAAATTTGCTGAAGACAATATTTGTATAAGTTGGCAACTGCTTAGATGGTCATCGCATATTGTAGTAGAATATCGGTTGTAGTATCAACAGCCACAAGTTCCTGATCCTGTTATGTGTTTCAGACCACAGTATTTGTGTTTTAACAGGATGCACAACTCAAAAAAATTCTAAACCATACATTGCTGAGTGTTTTAGTGTAGTAACGCGCCTACAAATCAACCATTATAGTATGGAAAAAAATTCTAAAAGGGGAAGAAAGTCAGATGGTGACATTTGATTGTGAGAACCGAAACTTATCCTATTGTGTGAACCTTCACGGACATAACATACACGAGGGTGTTAGGGCAATTGACGCATAATAATGTTATTTGTCCAGCCCACTGACAAATGCTGGAATATATCAATTTCGAGTGTTTTTTAACCCCATACTCCACCCCCAACCCCTATTTGGATTGAGCTTTCTTCTGACAGCCGTTCGGGGAGGGGTAGCTATTTTCCTTTCTTCTCCTACGACGTTAATTCATTTTCTTTCGTTTCATTCGATTACAGATCGAAATCCCAGGCGTTGGAAAGACCTCGGTTTATTGCTGTTGACGTTGCTATGACGTCATAATTTCAGCAACAAATCCGGGATAATGAGAAATTTTATTAAATTTGTCGCACGAGGGATCATCCTTCGAAAGGCGGCAAAAAAATTATTTATTTTTATGTCTTCTGCTGCTAAAACAAAACAATTATTGTGATTTAGCTTGGGTGTTATAAAATAAAATAAAAATAAATAAAATGGTTGGTGGGACGGAAATTACCCTGGGTCTTATCGCCCGGGATTTTGAAAGTAAAAGCTCAAAGCCTTTTGACGCAGGAACTACCTCTCGGCCCCTCTACCTTACTTCCTTCCTCCTACTTCCTTCGTTCTCTGATCGACATCAGCATACAAAACGTGGAAATGCGTTTGTTATAATTGCACCAACCTGCATCCATCTGACTCCAGTGAAATGCAAATTTTATTAAAATTTCGGTCACGTTTTTGTTTTGGAAAGGGGCCGGATGGGGTGGGGGTGGAAATTTTTTGAATTATTACTTGACCTAGAAGAGATTCTTTCCTAATTACATTATTCGTAAAAATCTGGCGGTTCTCAATTTATAGGAGGGTGTGGGTAGGTTCTCTTGCAAATGCTCTTCTCTACTTGTGGACCATCTTTGTCTTTTTGCAGCATCCAGCGACTACAACCTTGTATTCAGTTATACGTTTTATAGGCCCTCTCTTCACTTCTTCCTTTTTCTTTTTTTCTGTTCCTTTTCTAGTTTCTTATCTCCACTGTTTTCTTTTATCTTCACTTTGCTCCACTTCTGTTCCCTAACCCGTAGTTCTTTTTTCTGTCCCTTTTCTCTCTTCCTAATTGGTACTTTCTTCTTTGCTCCTGATTCTTAACTCCATTTTTCTTCTCTCAGCTTATCTTTAGCCTCTTCTTTTAATTCTTCTTCACCTCTCTTCTCCATCACTTCTGCTCCTTTATTATTAAGTTCTTTTCCTTTTCTTTTACTTCTAAGTTCTTCTTGAATACTCTACTCATTTCCTTAGTTTCTTGTATTTCTTTGCTTCATCTGCTCACATATTCTGGTCTTCCCTATGTTTCTCTCTCTCTTTTTTTGCTTTCCTCTCAACCAAATTCTCCACAAATTCTTCTCTTATTCAATTCCTGGGCCTAAGACTCAGTTCCTTTTGCCAACTGTTAGTTGGAGTTGGACCTGCTACTTATTGGCTGCAACCGAGAGACAGGTTGTAGTGAATTAGAAGATAAATAAATTCAAAGAAATGAATAACAGTAATGAATAAATTAGTGGTTGTGTAATAGTGAACTATAGTTAGTACTAATATAGTAATTAATTTATTGTAGTTGAGTTCAAATCGCATTTTCTACCCTTTGGTATAACAAGCAATGTGTGAGGGAAAGGTCCAACTCCAAATTAGTGGTTCTACTTCCTTTCGGTTCTCTTCCTTTTCTTTCACTCTTACAAAAATTCACGTTAACATTAGATTTAAGCGTCGTAATAACCAAAAGAATATCATCACAAACACTAACAGTAACAGTCTCGAAACTCTCAAAACTCACCTACAGACTACAACCTACTTTATACAAAACTATAATATAGACACATTTTAGTTTACATAATAGAATACCTCATTTATCTTAATCAACCGCACAAAAAGAGACCTGTAAATTAGTCATCAAAGAAATTATGAAACATCAGAACTACAACCAACGACAGGTGATTATTGGTTGGAATTAGGTTACCATCTTCATACCCTCAGGAATTATTAGCTTGTAAACCAGCTGACAGAAATGTGGGTTTCCGGGTCTCCATGGTTACACTCTCTATACTGTGACGAAATCTACCCTCTTCGAAAGCCATACCTCACCCTCACCATCCACACTCAACATCTCTTAGAAGATTGAGTGAGTCTAAACAAAACAAGATCACCTAACAACCCACAGCTGATTTATCTTGAAAACCTCGTTTGAATTTTAATTAAAAACAGTACGAAGTGATTATGTATTAGTTTATAGATAATTAAAAAATAATAATGGCATTAATAAAAGGGGGCAGACGACTATTTTGAAATAAAATTCAGAAACATAAAAATAAGATAAAAATACAAAAAGGAGAGAGGGTGTTAAAGACCGTTTTTAATATGCGAATCGATTAAAATTTTAATCACGGATCATATAATTCACATTTGACAACATTACCCATAATATTAAAATCATTAATGACGTGATAATTATTTAATTAAAAAAATCTTTTTTAATTATTATGTTTGTTTTCCTCTTTTTTTTCGGTTGGACGAAAATTTTTGCAAGCTTTCCACGAGATTTTTAAAAATTTGTCGCCTCGGTTTGGTGCCCAAATTATTTTGTTCTCTTGGTTTGCCTCCAGCTCTCTTTTACCTACAGACATAATTGGTAAAATTATTTATTTATTTGTTTATTTAGGATAGTGTAACCCAAAGTGGCCTATATTGACCCCCAAGGGTCTATGACAAACCTACAAGGGGTCTACGTCAGCGAAAAATTTAGGAGTCCATGAAATGAAATTGTTGGTCCACGATAGTGGATCTCAACATACAATGATAGGATCTATTTACTTACATTATATTATCTTATAATATAAAGAAATATATATTATTTATAACGGTACGTATGAAGAAAATATTTACAAAAATCAAAATCAGGTTAGTAGGGGTCTACCCAAAACCGAAAAACATGGCAAGGGGTCTACGACACAAGGTTTGGGGACCTCTGATTTAGGATGAGGTTGGATGGTTCAAGTACCTGACTACCAATTCACTACTTTGAAGTTTGAGCTTTCTCTCACATAGTGTTTGTAATATCAAAAAGTGAAAAGCGATATTAGAACTAACTACAATTATTTAATTACTATATTAGTACCAACTATAGTTAATTACTACACAACTACTAATTTATTAAATATTTTTATTTATTTATCCTCTAGCTCACTACAACCTGTCTTCAATAAGTAGTTGGTCCAGCTCTTGCTGACAGTTGACAAAGGGAACTGAGTCTCAGTCCTAGAGATTGGATAAACCAATAATTTACGAAGAACTTTGAGAATTTGGTTGAAAGGAGAAAAGAGAGAGAGAAATAGGAAAGACAAGTATTTGTTAGTAGATAACAGCAAAGGAAAACAGAACATCAAAGAAGGAATGAAGTAAAAGTATACAGGAGTAAAAGGGCAGGCCAAGGATAGTTGCTAAGGCTGAGTCGAGAAGAAATAGAGTTAAGAATCAAGAAGATAGAAGAGAGTGGCGATTAAGAGAGGAGAGAGAAAATCTTCTTACTCTTCCAAAAATTTCACTGAAGGGCGTAGTAGGCAACGAACAAAAGTACGCATAAAACAAAATCTGACTCTATCAGGAGGTATAAGACTTTTACAAAACTCCAGAAACTCAGAAGAATATCAGGAAACTCTCCAGATTAAATCAAAACTCCACCAACTTGAGTGAAGAAAGATTGACCTCAACACCAGAAAAGAATCCAAAATCTAATGCCAAAGAGATAGTCCTTTCAAAACTCACTATTTCAAAGTATTTCAGCGAAACCTAAATGTTTTCAGGGCGTTAATGAAGACTCAAAGAGAGGGTGAGAGTCAAAAAAATTTCTGTTTGAATAGGATCCGTTGGGGGTGTGGGCTGGGAAAAGGAACTGGGCAGTGAGGGGGTAGAGAAGGGCCAAACCAAAAACTTAATTTTTCAAAGACATATCAAAGGAAATATCCTAATCAAGTTTATTTATCAAATTCACTATCTCGCTTTCTTTATACCCCCTTTGCGTGTCTTCTACCGAGTAGAACATTAATCTGGCTGGAATTTCTTTTTGATGATTTGGGCCTACAAAAAAACTTCGCCACCCCTCGCGAGAAAGAAGTTGGTGACGTCTTTCGTTTTACTGTTAAGCTTGATCGACCGTATTTGAGCTCAAAAGTCCCTTCAAATAATTTTTTTTTCATTTCATTATCATTATTACAAGACTTGACTATATACAGATTCATTTGACATACTGTATCTTGCTGCAGGACGAAAGCCGAGATCAAACGCGAACGGATAACAAAAGTGGTGTGCATCCAATTTGTTCTCTATTAGAAGAAGAGTGAAGTAATGAAACTCCACTATGGCTGCTTAACAGTGTAACAAAATCGCCTTTCGAGCTCAATACTGGTATTTTCAAGTCAAAAAGAATTTTTTTCTTCAACTGAGATTTTTTTTGTCCGTCGAGGGAACAGTAGAAAATGTGTCAGATTTATTTTTGGGTTCACGAGATTATCGCCGCGGGGTTTCCTGACTTCCGAGCAAACGCTTTGGGTTTCCCTGATGGGAGGCGTTAACCCAAGAAATGGTTTTGTTTTTTGTTTTGCTGAAAAGAGAGAGAGAGAGAGCAGGGGCGGAGGGAAGGTAGGGGGTAGAAAAGAGTGAAAGAGAAATCGTCTATTAAAAGGAAATTAGGTTTTCCTTGAGAAGTAATCTTAATGCTGCAGGTCGCCTCGCGGCGAATAATAAATGGATATCATATGCTAATCCCTAACCCGAATTTGTTTACTTTTTATGAAAAATGTCTTTTTTCGGATTTTCCAATTTTCTCCGGGAAAATAGTCCGATATTGTTTAGGGAATTTTCCGTATGCTGCTGTATAAAAGAAACACCAAAAAAACTGAGATGAGGGAAGATCTAAATTTCTCCTTTGGAGCTTTTTCGATCATTTGTTTGAATGTTACGAGGTTTGAGTTGTTATCCAAACAGAATAAATCTCTACCCCCTCCTAACCGCTTTTCTCTAACTAGAATCCCACCTCCCTATATCAATTTCCCAGCTTTCGTTTTCTGATTTAAATCATCCCAAGATCGATTGGCCTTTATAACGTCTCGAAAGTTTTCTGATCCCGTCAATTACTTCAGCGTTTCTGCTTTTGATGTTCACAAATGGTTCTGTCATTCGATTCCCCTGTTTGGGAGTTTTACTGTCTTTACCTAAACGGTTTCGGTAACAGGGATAAGATGAGGGCAACGACCTGTCTGTTATTGATTAGGTTCTACTCATTCAGTACAGGTCATAGGTTAAATAATATATTAGGTGAACCGGAAGATAATTTCGGTTCTGGTCCGATTTGAAATAGATGTTACAATAAAAGTGATAAATCGGGCAAACATATATAATTTCAGGGGGTTATTCATAATAACCAACTTAGCTTGGTTAATGTAACAAATTATTAAGTATTTATCACATTTACCGGTTAGTTTATAAAATTTTCACCTTTTAATAGGAAACTCAGTCAAAGTTTGCTCACATGATTGAGTTCTGTCAATTTTGTCGGGAGGTTCCTTCACTGTTACAACTAGCACAGTTCCTTGGCTTCCTTGTCTTTTTAGAAAAGAGACAGAAACCTAGGATGTGAGCAAACTTTCATTAATTTTCCCATTACAAGTTGGAGATTGTGTAAAGTAGCCGGTAAATGTGATAAATAAATACTTTGTCACATTTATGAAATTTAGTGGTGGCTATAAATAATCACCGGGATTTTGCCTAATTTATCACCCTTACCGAAATATATAAGCGAAAATACTTTCGGTTCCATTTAATAGTTCACAACCTTGGTGCTCTAACTGCCGGGCCACATGCGGCCCACCAAGTTCTACTGAGTGGCCCAGTGGAAACTGATTGAGTGAACATTTGTGAAAGGTCGATTGCTTATTGCTAAGTCTGAACTATAGTGCCTGACCAGTACGAAAATATTCGAATCTGTGCTCAGAAACTGCTAACATTATTTCCCTCAACATATCATTATACAGAAACCCTGAGGGTGGACTGTATGCGTCGAAAGCCGGACTTGTACAATTTTTTTTTGGTATTTCGTGTGACCCAGTCACTATGGTCACAATGGAAATTTGGCCCGGGAAGGAAAAAGCTTGAGTTCCAAGGGCTTACAACCATTACTGTTAGTGGCTCTGAAAACTTAGGAGCTTTCTTATTTCGGTCCTCATCATTTTCTTGAGTGCGTCACTACTCAGTAGCCAGTCTAAGGATTCATTGATTGTAAGGGAGGCTGTGTTAGGAGAAGACTTGATACGTACATATACAGTCGATTTCTCATCCCTTAAAACGTTCCTAAAGTCTTTTATAAACTACAAATTGAATAGGGGAATCGTTTGGGGGTTGGTGTTATGTTACAAAAAAGAAGTTAATCCTGTAACTTGTTTTACGTTCGGTCATTCTCATTCGCACCTTCTGGGAAAACAATATCGTCATCCCTTCTCGTTAAAATCTGTCCCTTCTGTTGTAAGAGATGCCGTTTGTCTCCTTTTTTCCTCTCCCTAACTGGCAATTAAATCGCGCTATTTTTCCGGACGATAATGAGCTTAATAAAGAACAAACTCAAACCCCAAAATCCAATAAATTTTTTGGTGACAGACCCCAGCACTGTATGTGCACTGGGTAAAAGGCTCTTTTTAATAGAAAACAAAAGTCGAAAAGGGTGCCTTAAAAGCTTTTTAATTTTTTGTGTGGAGATCTCTTTGTATATATATAAAAACACCCACGGGTTAGAGTATATGGGTTAAAAGATATAACAAGGGAACGAAAACCGCATAAAAGAAAGACCATTGTACGGAGTGCTTGGGCGTGACAGGAGATTAAATCCATTATTCAAGATGGTGAGACAATCGAACAATGAGTCGGACGGAAATTGGAAATTGCATAAACTGGAAGTTGCAAAAAAAGTGTTTAAATAGGTCGAGCAAACGTGGCAACCCGGGTGCCAACGAACAAATCCCGGGAGGTCGGGACAGCTTATGAAATTTTATTTTGAGTTTGGGGTTTGGAAAGATGCCGGCCAGCCGGGTGCGGAGAATGGGATTTGCTTCACCGCCTTTTTTTTGTAAGATTTTTTTGTAGCTCCATGGAATTCCCTCTGGAACGCAACATGTTTAATTTGTCCCTTTGCTGGAATTAGACTTGAGCACACACGTGGGAGTAAGGACTCACCTTGAATTTTATTTTCATGGTCAGGTGTGAGAAGAAGGTGAATTGATGGAACCCATTTAGAGGATCGGTCTTAATCAACAGTCGAAAGAGTCCTTTCAAATCAAAATCCTTTTCCTTCTTTTGTGACCTGTTCTTATTCACATGGCTGCGGTTGATTGAGTATATTGTGAGGGACCGCAAAAGGGGTCTCCCGTTAGAGTGCGAAAGAGGAAAGGAACGGACGGGGCAGGGATTCGTGACTTTTGTTTAAATAAATCACACGAAATCTTTTTTCCCCTGGTTCCGCTTCATTAGTGTAATTTATAGAGGTTTTAAGGGACGTCTTAGTCGCATTTTGAGTGTATTGACCGCGATACCTTGTCCAAGTGTTGGAATAAACTCTCTATTTTGAGGATTTGTCACTGATTGATTGTTACCTATTATTACCTTTTGCAAGTTTATTAATAGTGTAACATACGTTATTATACCCTAGAATACAATTAAAACGATACTAAGGATATACAATACAATGTCTAGTTGATATTGTGGAGGAGTGTTTCCCCCAAATTCAATTTAAAAAATATAAAACTAACTATAAATACATATTATAGTAAATATAAAATTAAAAAAACTTATTACATACCTTAAACTAGAATTAAAACTAAAAACTACAGCTAATGATCAAGTTCCGTCCATAACTACCTGACTAACCCACCACCTCAAGACTCTTATTGATCCTTTCATGACTTAAAATTCTTATTGTTTAAAGAAAGTGAAGTTCTTAGTCAGCAATCATGAACCCAGGTTTATATCTTGGTTGAATCAGCCAGGTGATTAATGTGATACAATGGGAAACAGTGCAAAACGAACAAAGAAACAAAAAAAAAAACTGATAAAGTGCACAACAACTACTGACAGATACTGACAGATGTCTCGACTTCAACCTAAACTATAGAGATGATGTCATTTGTAACATATGTTATTCGAGTGTCAAGCATGGCAAAACAGTATAAAATTGGCAGAACCTTTCTAAACATTTGTCACTAAGATAGACATAACTTAAACACATCTTCATCCTTTGTTATGTGGGTCATTTACTCTCAAACACAGACAGTTGGAGTGTAAACGTGTGGTATATGCTGTGACCATTATCTCAGTTCTTAACTTCAAGAACTAATATACTTTTACTGTTGCTTGTTGTTAGAATTATATTCATTTGTTCAAAAGAGACAGATAATACAACAAACACATAGAGCCAGAAATAAATAAATTGACACAACAGTGAATAAATAGGCACTGCAGGAAATAAATACATACAAATATACTATAATAAAAAATGTGTAGACTTCATCTTATTACATAGATATAAATGCTTCTGAATTTTTTTTATCCATCACTGCAGTTTCTGATTAATTCAGATTAATTTATTTTGGAACCTTTGCTTAGTTAATATAGTGCTCCAGATATAGTAGTTGTGTAGCAGAATAGGTGAAACATTTCAAAAGAAAATGGACCAGTCTTGTTGCAATGGAAGCAGGGTGTTTATTGGTCCCTGCGGGACACCATTGAGTTTTATGTTACCCGTCATTATATCCTCAATTGACCAATAACCCTTTGAATGTTGACACCCACTGGTTCTAAAAAGTTGATGCTGACGGGTGTCTGTTTGGTTTCTACTTTTATAATATCTCGTTTTAAATTTAAAAAATGAAATTCAGTATAGATGAAGCAGCTTACCAAAGAACTATTACCAAAAATGATAAGAGAATACAATTTTCTAATAAATGATACCTCGAAGCTTTATGATATTGACCGCTCAGGGTTTTATAACCACCCTAAAGCTTTTGAATAGTCAAATTAGCAAACAAGTTTTAAGTATTTGAAGGTCAGTTGTCTTCTTTTATTCAGCAAATAGGAGAAACTGTGATCTTTAGGTATAGCCTAATTGAATAAATTTCGGTTAATAGCAACAAACCATTCTGAACAACAACAACAAACAACAGGAATAACAACAACCCATAGGGTTAAGGGTTATGTCTGTCAGAGTAACAAACCCATGGCTACTCAGTAATATATTCCTCTTCCGTGAGTAATGCATTAAACAAGGACAACAGACCCTTTCCATCTTGAATTCCAAGGTTTCGGATGCGTTTCTACATTTCTACATCAATTCCCTGGAGATTTCCAGACGAAATCACTCCAGCTTCACAGATTTATAAACAGGCTGTACGGGAAGGAAAATTAGGATCCTTTAATTAGAAGATTCAAAAATAAATTTCATGGTATAATAATTGCAAGACGTAACCAGTTCCTTCGTTAATTGCTGGTGATTTTGTCAGTCGCAGGAAACATTTGTCCGCATTCTCAAGCTTTCGAAACTCAAAATTAAGAACAGTGGTTTCATTTAAATTCACAAGCCCTTCCGCCACGGTCCCTACCAACCATTCCCAACTCTTTTCTCATTCCTCTTCCTCTTTTCTTATTTCGATCCAGCTTTCGCAGTTCCAGTTTTATGGTTTCGAAGTGTTATGTAGCTTTTGGAAAAATTGAACACCGCGTTTTTATTTTCTGCTACTTTTTTTGGATGTATCAGTGCCAAATTTTGTTTCCGTTTTCACTTTAACTAATTGCAAGTTGGAGGAGTAGTGTAGTGGTTAAAGTTCCTGACTAGGACGCAATGGTCGTAAGTTCGAATCCTCCTCCCGCATCAAGGGTGAAAAAGGGGATTCAAACCACCACCACTACCCCCTAAAATCTCATTCTCCTTGATATACTAAGTTTGTTCAAAATTTTTTGGTGCCCGTTCTAACCAAATTATGTAGTAATATACTGTAGCTTTTTGTGATAATTTCTAGACTCTACTGAAGTAATAGATCAGTTGACCCATCAGGTAGGATTAGTGTTAACACAACGAAATGACAGCAGCATACAATACACGAATTAGTGCATCAGTATATACTCGTTTCTCTCCATGCTAATTGTTTTCTGTTTCTAAGCGAGACATTAAGTAGTTGGTCTGGCTTTAAAGGGGCTTTGTAACCAGGAACAAAGCAGTGTCTCAACCCCGGGGATAGGACAATGGATGTGACTGGAGGTACAGTCTTATGGATAAGAGATAGTCAAGAATACAATTAATTATAATCAGAATAATAACAACAGAATATCGAACGAAGTATTACAAAATAGTCTGGAAATCCGTTGTATTATTAAAATATATACATTATAAATCTTCAAGATGTAGATAAAAACATCACAAGATCTAATTTTACAAGCAGTAAGAAAGAAGAAAGAAAGGAAAAAGAAGGGAAAATCATTTGGTTTGTATGTACACAAATAACAAATCAAATAAAATGCGTTCGGAGGGTTAAAACTCGAATGAAGTTTCCTGTTGGATTTCCTCTCCTCCCTTCCGCTAAAAGTGGTAATGAACTCCTAAGAGAGATACTTTTAAACATTATACGGAAATATTTCGTGTTTATTTTGAGAGAAAGGAAGGGAGAAAAATAAATCTACTATACAAACATATTATACCTTGAACAGATCGTTTCAAATAAATGTCTTGAAAGGATTCCTCAAAAGTTTGTTTTATAAAAGTATAAATGAAAAAAGAAAACTTTTGAAGTTTTAAATAATCTCTCTTTAGAGGGTGAATAATCTTTTGATTTCCTTACAGCTACGAGACGATACGTCAACAGTTAGACAAATAGAAGTAGAAAGAATGAAAAATAAAAAATTCGTCAGAACTTTGGCAAGACGGAAGGATAACAAAAAAGAGAAACGAGATTAAGTCTGTGTTTCCGGTTTAGTACGTCTCTACCCGGAGTCAATGAATAAAAGAGAAGGCGGAAAACGGGATCAAGAAGAAAATATAAAAGGAAATACAAAACGTGAGGGAGTATCCTCATGAGAATGAGCCAACAACACAAAATGAAGACATGAAGGATTTAGATACGATGAGGAATGTCAGGTCAGCAGTGATATAAATAAGACTACTCAAAGCTTTAGAAACCGCACTGGTCAAGAGCTTAAAGTCGAAAGCTGAGCATAGAATCACAAATCAGAATAGAGAGAAGTAAGAAAGCTGTGAACGAAGACACCACCACCCCAAACCCATTACAAGATGTTTTAACCTCAGATGATAACTTAAGGTGAGGCTGTGATTCTGTTGTTTATGAGTCAACCGGCAGCATTTGGCTTTCGAATGGCGCTTTCTATCGATTCTCAAAAGCCAGACAAAATCCCTTCAATTAAAGAAGAAGAAATATTTATCGAAAAGTTTCGCAGCTTACCCCGGGGTTTAGTTTTCGATTATGGGATGTGTTCAACTTGTCAAAAATTTTTCGAGATGATTTTGGAAAGTTTCAGATGTTGTAAAGATAAAATTGGAAGGAAGGAAAAAGAGAAAAAGAAAAACAGGAAAGGAAAGAGAGAAATGAAAAGGAATATGAAAGTCAGAGAGAGAGAAATAGAGAGGCAAAGAAAGGAAGAAAGAAGTAAGAGAAACAGAGGGAGACAAGGAGAAGAGGAGTAAAGAGAGAAAGGTAGGTAACGAATGAAAGAGAGGAAGAAAGAAATACAGAGACCAAGAAAAAGAAGAAAAAGGAGAGAGAAAGAAATATGAGAGAGATATAACGGGTAATAGAGAGTGTAGGAGAGAGAGATAAAGGATGAAAGTGTAAGGAATATAAGAAATAGATTAGAATATAAAATAGAGAGAGATAATGAAAGAACGGAGGAAGAAAGAAATAGAAAGACAAAGAAAAGAGGAAGAATGAGGTAGAATAGAGAGTGAACAAAGTATAAAAGAGAAAGAAAAAAGCTCGAAGGAGATGTCAGTGAAATAACTTTTTCCATTTCCAGGAATTTCAAAATCAACTCAAAATTTCTAGGCGGTCTGACGAAGCTCAAAACTTTAAATTTGGCAAATAGATGAGAAAAACGTCAGCGTATCCATTCCCATCAGAAAAGGACAGCAAACCCCTGGAAAAGTTTTTGCTTTCGGTTGATAATTTCCCCGGTAATAATTACAAAATTATGGTAATAAAGATGAAGAAGAGTAAATCACGAAACAATTTGAAAAGTCATTTTCACTCGGAACAAGAACTTCATTAGCAGTACGACTAAGAAAATGAAACAACAGCCGAGGAAAAGAAAAGTAAAAGAGACCGAAGGATGTAAGGAGGCAAGGGTGGAATTCGGGGGTGGGAAAGTGGAGGGAAAATAAAATAAAATCCATCTGGGCCTTGTCTCTTTCCCACCATCTATCTCACCAAAGTGGAGCCTTGAAACACACAAAGTTCCTTCTTTCTTTTGATTCTGGTTTAGTGGTAACATGACACTCGGCCATGGAGCTAACGTTTCTTATATAGCCTCCTCTCCACCCTCCTCCTTCATCCCCTATCCAGAACCAACACTCTCCTCTCCATCAGTTCTCCTTCAATCACTCTTGAATCATCCGCCCTAAAGACTTTCATCGAATTTCTTCATTTTTAAGAGGACCAGGTGTTTTCCGTCTGGGTTTTTCCACTTTTCATCTAATAAATAACTTTGAAGAGGTTTTTCCTTTTTTAGGCGCGATTTTGGAATGAAACGAACCGAAGGACTCAAGTTTGTCTGTTCTTCAAGTTCTCATCAGTGAAGCATCAGAGCCCGAAACACTACAACGCCTACTGAATTTTGGTGTTACGACAGACTCCAAGTGCTCATTTTCGTATATCTGAGTAATTAACACATACAGATACTAAATTTACAAACACTTAACTATATTCAGATATACAAATGAAACTTACATACAATATCCGCCATGACAG
Organism: Columbicola columbae; assembly: GCA_016920875.1. Classification (NCBI taxonomy): domain Eukaryota; kingdom Metazoa; phylum Arthropoda; class Insecta; order Psocodea; family Philopteridae; genus Columbicola; species Columbicola columbae. The sequence continues at coordinate 14,363,790 of JADMLL010000003.1, read as the reverse complement.
ATCCTTAAGAACAGTATTAAGTGGACCGGAAAATAATCTCGGTTCTACGTGTCACACTTAATATATATGTTACGGTAAAATGAGGCGAATATATATATAATTCCCGGCGATTATTTATAATCACTAACAAACCTTGGTTTATTAAGAGTATTTATTGATTATTTTTCACATTCACCGGTTAGTTTATAGAATATCTAACCCATAACGAAGAGTCTAATAAATATTTGACGAATTTATCAAGTGACCTGACCAAGCCAAGCAACTGTGCTTACAAGTAACAGCGAATGAATCTCGGAATTAGGAATGGAAAGTATAAGAAGTAACAGAAGTCAAAAATCGAATATATATGTTACGGTAAAAGTGATAAATGAGGTAAATATATGTATAATTCCTGGTCATTATTCGTAATAAGCAACTAAACTTGATTTATGCGACAAATTACTGACCTTTTATCACATTTACCGGCTAGTTTATAAAATATACAACTGTAATCTGACCAAATCTTATTACATTCCCCATGACAAGTTGAATATTTTGTAAACTAGCCGGTAAATGTGATAAATATTCAATAATTTGTAACATTTATCAAACTAAGTTGGTTATTATAAATAATCGCTGAGAAATATATTAATATATAAATTCGCCAAATTGAATAACTTTTGTTGTAACATATATTTATCACATTCACCGACTAGTTTATGAAATACTCAACTTCTAATGGATATTTCAGTTGGAAGTAAAATTCAGGGGAATTTAATAAAACTTTTCACAGATTATGACTTGGATATTTTATAAACTAACCGTTAAATGTGATAAATACATAATAATTTGTCACATTTACCAAGCTTAGTTGGTTATTATGAATAATCGTCAAGAATTATATATATATTCTGGTTTATCACTTTTACCGTTACATATTTATGATATTACATACACAGTTATCAACTTGACTTTTAATACCTACAGAATATTAATATGCATAACAGTAACGCAATATACTAAAAAATATTCAGCGTTTACAATGTCAAGGTCACACAACAGCGACGGTTTATTTATGTATCAAGTTATTAAGGAAAAAAAATGGAAAACTGTTTGCCTTTGTTTGCAGGCTCATCACGTAGCAATTTTCTTTTTTATTTTTTTTTAAATTTCCTCTTTGTTTTCATTCATTTATTTATTTATATTCATAATTTCCGGCTAAATATTAATATATCATTCTTGAATATAAAAAACAATATTAATGAGTGTTGGATGTCATCAGTGAGATTCCGTTTTTATTTAATTACATTTATCTGTAATGACGATAAAAAATTTAGATTTTAAAAACCTACAACTGTCTCCTGTTGTCGTTGACTTTATTTATGTATGTGCAATGCTACGACATTAATTAATTTATATTATTTAGAGAAATAGAAAGAGCTACAACTATAAAAACGGCCGAGGTGGGTGTTGTAATATAAACAACAGCAACAGAAGAAATGTGAGTTGTTCATTTAGAAAGTATTTTAAGGACTTCAATTAAATACCCTAAAGTTTTCGATATAATACGAATAGTATACCTAATAATAAAATTATAGCGTTATTATAGTCGATTACATTTATTATATTATGGTGCAGTGTTTTGTAGATCTTAAATACTCATGTGATTAGATGGAGAGCGTCTGTAGTTAGGGTCTCAGCAGCAGGGAAAAAGCATTCGGTAATGGTACTCGTAGCTGTTACATTATGCTCTACTATAGCTGATAATACAGAGTATATCTATATGTATAGATAATATAACATGTAAAAGTACCAGTTCGAATATCTGTCGTGAATTTGCATGACTGTAGCATGCAACATTTATCTAACCACAAAACGCGTGAGAATTTGGTGCTATAAATCACTATACTATAATAAATATACTCTACTATAATAACGCCATACTATTTGTATTATAACGAAACCTTTTCGGGCATTAAAATATTTTTACGCCAATACCGAATGACTAGTGGATAACGCCGTCACTTAGATCGAACTCATTACAAATCGGTCAATCTTTCTTTCAGGGATGAATCAAACAGGAGGGAAAGAAACGACAGCAAAATTATTATCTCTTAAGTCTCAGATAAGTCCTGAGTTAAACACAACAGAAAAAAAATGAAGAAAAGTATGTGAAACTAGATCTGTGGGAGGATCATCATAAACATAAACAGTAGATATAGGACTTAAGGTAGAGAGCCAGCAGGAAGGAAAGAATTTTAACGACAGCATAACACAAACAACAGAAAGGTTTGCGAGTTAATTTTATTATTTGATGTTATACGTGACAAACGAACTTTCCAGAGCCACCTTCAAATGGACCTTTGCTTTCAGTCAGTTGTTAAAGTTTATTTAGGAAATAAATAATAATAAAAAAAATGGCGGACTCTGTTGGTTCCTTGGACAGCAGCAATGAATTACAATGTAATTTATTTTCCGTGGATGATAAGAGGAAAAACAAAACCGCAGACATGTGGCGTAATATATGAGTACAATGATCAGGATTTTTATAACCCTAATAACCCAGAAACCCAATCCAAAGATGGCGTCTCCTCTCAGGTATAATTATGACAGTTTCCCGAGCTTTTTCGTTCCGGTCATTTTAATAAAATTTTATTTATCGCGCCCCAAACTGTCAGCATTTTTCGCTCTCGGAAACGTGCTGTTGAAACCGCTTATGATTGTCTTTTGAGAGATGCGGAGAGTTAAAAGTGACTAACTAACCCTGTGGCTTTTGCAGACTCGAGAGTCCACAACCGCAACATCGATCTACCGTCAACACTCTCTGTCCTGTGACTGTTCCATCCAATCACCTGTCAGTTTTGATATTGTCTCCCGACCTATGATAGTGTGTCAAATTGAATCTGTTTCTGTCACTCATTGCTCGAGTTGGTATAACTCAAATTGAAAGTTGTTCTGTCGTTAATGCCCGGCGACATGGGAAAGTAGCTTAGTAGAAGACTGGCTGTTGGGGTAATGTGGGTTAGTCGCTAACTGGGTTCCAGAGTGTTGGATGAAGCAAGAAGATGATTTGGAATTGATTGTGTCACTCACTCTAACACCCAAGAAACATATTACATTAACAAAATTACAGTTTATGCGGGTATTTTGCGAGGTTTTGAAGTTATGCGGTTTTATATTTTTCACCATTTAAAAGTTTAGACCTTTTCGCAGCAATTACCATAAATCTTAGTGACACAATTCTTTTAATTATCATCCCTCCCAGGGTAGGTAGGTAGGTTTGACTTCGAATACAGAACCGGATTTCCCTCATGATGACTACAGCATTCATTGTTGACCAGACATCGCGACGAGGCGTGAGAAAATTCATTCGAAAATTTGACTTCATCGACGTGACACCCAAAGAATAACATTACCACCATCATTGTTATAGCTTAACAAATGTGTCATCATGTTTCTTTCTCGAAGCTTTCATCTCACTTCATTTGTTTCACTGACACAACATTTATCGCTATAAAGACAGCCAACAGAGAATCGTAACTCTTCATTCATGTGTCAATGATTGGTTTATAACACATTGTTAACCGCCAATTTTTCAATTAAGTCATCGAAGTTAAAGCATAAATTAACACGAGTTAACTCGTGATGTTATGTTAAAATCGAGCTTTTGATTTGCGTATGAAATATAACCCAAACATCCGTATTCATGAGGTTTTATATTTATTCGATTTACAGTTACGCGATTTTTTGTTTTTGCTTAATGAGATTCTATGTGATTTGGTTTACACTCTTTTATTTCGCGTAAAAAGAGACCTTAGTTATAACTTTGTTTAATTTAGGCTTTAGCGTTATGAAGCTTTGGCGTTACTTAGCTGTGACTGTTTTTGGTAGTGTTGGTTAAGTCACTGTTTAACAGGATACAGGAGGATTTGAGCTTACAACGATAACTCCTGTAGTTGAGCACACCACTACACCAGGCCTCCCTCTGGTTAGGTTACTGTTAGTTGGTAAGCTGTGCTACCATCTTCTTACGTGGCTGTCTTTGTTTAGTATGTCTGTCGTCTTCATTTTGGCTCATCACCTTGTTGCAGGACCTGCCATTTTTCAGGTAAATTTCTCTATAATACGTCGAGGCGTACATTTGGAGGTCAGTGTTATCGAATCGTCTATCTGGCTTAAAGCAACTGTGTACCACCCGACTTGGGCTTGCAGACGCCACAAATCATCCCTTTCAAAACACCATAATCATTTCCAAAGTCCAAACTTATAATTCTCAGACGAAAATAAGAAAACATGTACACACCCAAACAAAAGCCAATAAACTAACAGCTTTCGAAAGCTTTTCGAAAAAAAGGTCGAACAAAAAGGAAAAGGAAAGAAAAAAGATATTTGGACATCGAAGGAAGGCCGAAAGCAAATATTTGATGGAACAAATGTTGGCTTCGGGTAGAGAAGCATTAGCCGTTGCCAAGACTTCATACTTCACTACGAAAGGCCATATTCTCTACAAATGTGTTTGTTTTGAGCTTAACAAACGTCCTTGAGCTTTTTCCCGCCTTTTTTCATCTTCCCTTTTTTTTATTTAGATTCAGCTTTCAGCTTTTGCCAGAAGGACTCGGAGTTTGTTGACTGATTCATAGGAAAAGGCAACAATTAAAACCTTTTTTGTTTTCCTCCGAAAAACACTTTTTCTGCTTCCGCTGTTTTTTATTTTATTTAATTTTTGTTTTTGCTGTTGTCGCTGTCGTTGTCTGCGCCCGTTTTTATTTCTCTTCCTTTTTTTCAATTTTCTTCTTTCTTTTAATTAAAGTATCAGTTGAACGGCTGGGCGGATTCTTCTTGTTCACGACAAATTGGGTTACTTCTCTTTCCATTTTTTTTTTATTATTTTCTGTTCGTTTTGTTCTGTCTTTTGTTTCGACTGTACTTCCCCTTTTGAATGTCATACTTTTGTACGTCTTTTATTGTTGTTCAAGGTTGATGTTGGTGATGGCGTCTTGAACTCGTTTATAACTTCTCAAAGAAAAGATTTAACTTGTTGAAGTTGAAGCATTCTGTCAGCTATTTCAACTCTTTTGACTGATTTTTCTTCAAGCCTTAGCTTTTGTCTCGCCTTTCTTTTTGGTCTGCTGATTTCTTTAACCGATTTTCCCGGGTTTCCTTTTTTGTCTGCTGCACATTTTCGTTTAGTTTTTCCCAGGCGTCTTTCTCCTTTGTTTGGAAAATCGTGCTTTTAAAAGCTTTCATTGTGTATAGAAAAGGTGTGAAGGTACTTCTGTCAGGTTTCTTTTATCAACAAAGCCTCGATGTTAAAAGCTCCAGGACTCTGGATTCTACACAGGGATTAAAACTTTCAAGTTTTGGTTTAGCTTCAACCGGAAATTCAAACCGGGATTCTATCTACTTAAATTCGAGGACGTTCTCGAGCAGTGACCTCTGTCCAAATTTTATTTCTTTCTCCTCCTTTTTTGATTTTCTTGAAAGGTAGAAATTAATTTTTCACGCTCTTGACTTTTCATTTCGAAGAAGATTTCCCGGTCAGTTCTCGTGAAAAAGACGAAGGAGGAGGAGGAGAATGGAAGAGAAATGTTTTGGCCAATAAAATTGAGGTTTTTGCTTCTGGAAAAATTTCTTTTGTGTTGTCCTTACGTTTTTATTGAATTTCTCCATTTTGAGAAATTTTCTGAAATCTTCTTCAATAAAAAACTCAAGAAGAAAGAATTTTCTCTCTCTCTCTCTCTTTTTTTAAATTTAGAAGCAACTCCTGGGACTAAATGGATTAAACGCTCCATCACAGCTGTGATCCTTCTAAAACTTCAGTTCTTATTTTGTCTTTTCTTCTGGCTCTTTTTTTTCTTCTCCTCCTGTCTTTGTAGGGTGTGTTAGTAAGGAATGAGCTTACAAGAAACTAAATCCTCCCCTTTGATGGGTCTTTTTCGGGTGAGAGTATTGCGTGGAATTTTTGGGAAGTTAAATTTGTGTTTTTTGAAATTCTTAAACCGGTCTGAGCTTTTGTTTTTGTTAAATCTTTCCCATGATCAGTTCATGATCACGTGACTAAAAAACTAGAAGATTTTGAACTTGTTGGGTGATAGCCGTCCGTTTCTCATCCTTTTCGGGGGTATAACAGGATGCGGGAGGAGGATTTGATCTCGCGATTATAATTTCTTACTTTAGAACTAAAACCACTACACCACAGAATTCCCGCTAATAAGAATAAAAATAGTTTTAGAAGTGGGTAAGAAGACTACATCATGTTGAACATTTAAACTATCGATTCTCTGTGAGCTTCAGAATAAACGTCAGCTGAAAGGATGATTTGGAGGAGACCCTAAAATGGTTAAAACAAGAAACAAGAAGAACGCCAGGTCATGAGACTCAAGGAAAATGGATTTACTATAAAAATAGACCAAACTGGAGCGTGATTAACCGAAAAACGGAGGAGGATTCATAGCTTATAAAGGAGTATTAGAAAATAGAAAAGTGGCCACAAAGAAAATTGTTGTAGGTGGAACAACGTGGTCTTAATTCGGTTGGGATGAAGAAGAAGAAAGAACCGAACTGATGTGGGAAAAACCCAACAGACATACTAAATTAGCTACTAATTAAAAACATTCCGAATATAGCAGATGCAGAGAGAGAAGAAAGAGAAAAGGATTGTAGACAAAGAAAATAGAGAATAAAGGAAGAGATGAGAGAGGGTGGATGAGACAGAGAGAAAAAGGGCAGAGAGAAGAAAGAGAAAGACAAAGGGAATGGATAGTAGGCCGTGATTTAAAAGACACCAAAACCGCTGTACCCTTACTATAAAAATAATTCCCGAAGAAGGTAAGCAAGAAACAAATTTCATTTTCGCGTTTTGCAGAGAACCTTCCCCAAAACTCTCAGATGTCCTTGAGACTTCACCAACTCTCAATCACTACGATGTTATTATTCTATTTATCATAGAATCATAACTAACACAACTAAAAGCCGAAAGACTACACCACCGAATACTCTCTTGTTTTGTTAAGAGTTGAGTTACAAATTCTCCTCCTTTACCCCAAAAAAGCAACCCCTTGGGAAATTGAAAAAAGTGAAATCAGCTGTTGAGCGACATCAACCCGGAGTCATATTCCATCTCATGAATTTCAAGTCTCAGCTTTTGGGCAGAACACTTTCAATTGATTGATTGATTCATTCAACGCCTTGTTTATCTTGTCTTGAGTCTAGACAACCGGATGAACTTTCGAAACTAAAGCTTTGTTAACCCTTCCCCGAAACTCAAATCTTATATCAACTAAGTCCGAAACAACTTTTACGACGTGTATTTTGGGGAGGGGGTTGGTGCAATGAGCAAAACATTTGGCAAAAGGAAATGGGAATCCTCCTCCCGCATCCTGTTATACCCCGAAAAAGGGTGAAAACCGGGATTAAAACCACCACCATCCGAACGGGTTTACAATCAACTCGATTGCATGTCTGTAATCGAACGTCTTTCGACTAAACGACATAAAGGAAACGTAAATAGAATTCGCAAAACTGTAGAAAATTTAGAATTTCCGAATTCTCCGTTTTTCTAAGTGGTTATTTCGGCCCCAAAGCTATAATTATAGTGTGAGGTTGGATCTAATATAACATTCGAAATAGAAAATGGAGGCCGGAGTCCGTGCTAAGCTCAACTTTCGACACGGTCAGCCTATAATTTCGCTTTCTTTCGAGAGGAAATCAGTTTCAATTTAAGTCAGAGTTGAAAAATGCATCAAATTATAACTGATAACGAGGAATTAAATAAAAGAAACTGTTTTACCCACCCGCTACCCCCTCGCCCTCAACCATTCAACCAATTTACGACCCTGAATAAAAAATTATTGAAATTAATTCCTGACGATAATAACAAAACACGGTGGGAAAGTTTTGGAGTCGAAGCGTTTTCGAATTTTTTTCGATCCGAGGGTTACGCCCTTTGCTGCATTTTTGGGGTTTATAAAATGAAAACAAAAAATTATGTGGTAGAGAAAAAGTTTGTAAGAAGGTTTAGAAAGACCCAAGTTTTGTTCAGAGAGGAAAATTTGGGATTTGTAACTTCGTGTTCAACCTACGCAAATCGTTTTTAATTTGTTTGGTCTAGACGTTGCTGGAGGAAAATAAATTTATCGCGAAATTGATTTTGATAGTTTTTACTTTTGGGAGTTTTTGCACCGAGAAAACACCTCCAAATGCGATTATCTAGTTCCGTTTCCATGTTCCGCCTGCCTGGTTAATTAGAAAATGAAGATAAAATATTCTTCTATGTGTACCTTAAACTCAAATTTATGTTTGTGTGTGGTTTTTTAGGTTCTTCATTTTGTTTTAAGAATGAAGTAACAACCCACAATGATTCTATGGCCAGGACGAAGATAGAGGAGTGAGGTAGATTCTGTAAAACGCGAAAAATGAAAAGAGACTAAACCAGTGGTGGCAAAACTGTAAACACCACTACTAAATGCCTCATGCCTGGGTTTTCTGGTAAAGTCTTTTGGGTTTTTAAATGCTGCAGAAATGAAGCACTCAAGTCTCCTTCTTATTTTTTGTGTGTTTTCAAGTTATGCGGTTTAATATTACAAAAGTTATCTCTACTGATTCAGTACAAGGTGACAATGCCTCTGTGCAGTTATTAGTTTAGATATTTGGGTGACTGTGAGTGAGTTGGGTTGAGTCAAACAGCCTCAGTATTGAAGTAATATTTGAGTGTTTGAGCTCTTTTCTATGATATACGGTTGTAATACTGCTATATCCAGGAGTGGAAAAAAGATTGACACTCATATAAAATATATTAAACGATATATATACACTATACACTATTTTGGAAACCAATTCTTTGCTTGCATCTTTGAAACGATGTGGTCATGTGAAATAATCTGGTTTCGTGAATATTGATCGATTTATTCTCACCAAATCTTGATCGGATCTGATATGCTTGAAGCAGGGTTCCAACCCGAATTATTGCAGCCATAACGCAAAGTCCTAAACAATTTACAAACGCTGCACTCTTTACGTCAGTTATTAACTGACTAATGTCAAATCCTGCCGGAGTTTCGGCAGATGCAGTTGTTGATACGCAAGACACCAAAACCTGATCTCCATCAGATTTAATGATCTAAATGGCTCCATGGGAGAAACCCTAACCTTTAGATCAATCGACTCAATTCCTAGTTTATGAAAACACTTTCAATTCTGAAGAAGTAAAGTTTATAACAAGAAAAGAGAACTCAGACCTATTTAGAGAAATTTAAAGATGATACCCCCCATAAAACTCTTTTGTCTACCCCTTCTATCAAATCCGATACCTTTAAGCTTCCACCACGGACTCATTGATCGACTCCCAAAGGTACTGAGAAACACATTCTGAGCCAGAAAAATGTAAAACCAACTCCAACACCATACTTATACAATTCTCTGAATGAATCTCGCTAACAAAAGAGTAGAAAGAGGAGACATTGAGAGAGAGACTTAGCAAACACTAACAAAAACCTCTTTTTTCTTTAACAACCGGAACATTTTAGATTCAAATCTCTGTCAAAAGCCTTCTTACCAACTTCTTCTATTCTTTGTTGTTAAAAAAAATATTTTTTCTTTTATCCTTTCTCTTCCTTTAATTAGAGAAGAGCAATAAAATTAAAATGGCGGAGACTTTTGAATATAAGAAAAGAAAAATGAAATTTAAAGAAGGAACGGGGGGGAGGTGGGAGGATAAAAATTATCAAGCGATTCATTATCCGCAAAAAAAGCGACTTCAAGGCCTTTTTTGAGATTACCAAACAATCTTTCACATTTAAGATGACGCCTAAAATCTTTTTTTTCCCTCTGAATCTTTTCGTTAACGAATTTTTGTTTAAGATAAAAATTTAAGGGAAAACACTTTTTTTATCCAGTAATTGGATTTAACAGCTTTTAAAAATAAAATATGGAGGAAAAACGGAGAGAAAAATAAAAGGAAAATGCTAAGCAGAAGAGCTGAATCGGCGTTTTATTGTTTCAGGTTCTATTTTCGAGGAGATTCTGAAAACAGTTTGGTGAGTCAGGTGTGTGTGTACATGTCGTAAGAGAGAGAGAGGGAAATGGTAATTAGCTTTTCGTTAAGAGAGACCAGGACTGCTCCATGTCAAAGAAAAAATTGGAAATTAAAAGGTTAAAGAAAAAAGCGTTCACTGTAAAAACTATACAGAAACAAGCCAACACTAAACGGCGTGGAAAAATATAACGGAAAGAATCCAACATAGGCGAGAAAGAAACCCAACAGATACACTAAATTAGTATTTGTGAACCTATTTGAGTGTAACAGAAGGAAATACAGAAAGAAGAGAGAGAGAGGAGAAAGGAAATAAAGAGAACGAGACTGAAGAGTAGATAGAAAACGGAGTTAAGAAAGAAAGAGGAGAAAAGATGAAAGGAAAAGAGAAAGAGAATAAAAAGAGAAACGGGATTGAAGAAGAAGAAATGGATAGAAAAAGAAGTTGTGAGAGAAAGAGAAAAAAGGGAGAGAGAGAAAGAGAAAAATTAGGGAAAAAGAGACAGAGATGAGAAAAGGTGAAAGGAAAAGAGAGAGAGAAGACGGAAAGAATGAAGAAGATAGAAAAAGAATTGATGAGAGAGAGGAGAAAATAGAGGGGAAAGAAAGGAGAGAACAGAAAGTGAGAAAGGTAATAACAGATTGCAGGGTAAAGCTTAAAAGGCTCCACGACTTAAGTAACCTAATAACCAGTTTAATCTCTCAGGTTTCCACCGAACCTTTTCCCAAGACTTTCGAATGATCTTGAGAGTTAATAAACCTCCAATCACTACCATTATTAATTTTATTAATGTAACTATTAATAAATTAGAGTTTAGAATCTGATGAGACGTTTTTTTAGGCTCCATTTCTAGTCATCACGAGGAGATACTGAAAACAGATCGGTAAGTCACAGTTCTGAGTCTACGATTCGTAAACTCTAATTCCTCAAAACTATCTTCTCCGTCTAGTTAAAACTTGTCACCGGTTTTGTCATCTACTTTCTGTCATATTATACCGATAGTTTCAGATTAGTCTGAGTACAGGCCCTCCTACAAGGTTGGTTAAATTTTTTTCACACAAATCCTAATTTGATGACGCTTTGGAGAACCTAATCAAAAGCAATTCACAGATTTAAGAGTCAATTAGAAAGCTAAAAAGCTTTTACAAAAAATTTTAAGAGTAAACTGGCATCTGTGACCAGGTTTTAGGTTCATCGTCGTTTCTGATTTTTTTTAAATATAGCATCTGATAAGAGCGTGAGTAATGGGTTTCGAGGGCAAAATGGCGCTGTCAAACCAGCTGACATCAGCTGACAAGGAAAGCGTTCTCGAAATTCTAACACTTAACCAGGTGAATGCGGGATAACAAAAAAATTTTCCAGAATTGCAGAATCAGAAGTTCACTTCGGGGTCTTTATGATATAGCGCTTCATCGGGAATGAAGCGGGTGGAAGACAAGGCGAAGCAGTCACATAAATCATTCCAGTTACACGTAGCAGCGCAAATGTCTGGACAAATTAAAATAAAACTGCAGCTGCCGTCATTTGTTGTAGTAATCGGGTTCCAGTTCGGGGGGAGGAAGACCGAAACAAAGCAGAGACAGAGAAAAAAATTAAAATGGCGGATTAGGTTCCGAATTGTCAATTCCCAGTTTTTTTTTGTAATTTTTTTCAATAATTCATGACTGTCTCGTGACACGAGTGACCTCATGTCATGCTCGCGACCACATGTTTTGGGTTAGCTGGGTGGAAAGCTTCAGCTTAAATCCATTCTGCTGTCTGTTTTTGTTTGGTTTTCTCTTTTCGTGTGCGTCAGAAGATTCTGGTCTTTGATTTCATTCCGTCTATGCGAAACAATGAAGATGGCCTCTTGAATGAACTCAATTACCTTCTGTTTCCCCTCTGATTGTCTTTTGTTGTCGATTTCGTTTCTTTGGCGCCTTTATTCTTGAAAATAAACTTTTTTTTCTTTTCTCACTCCATTAAGTAATTCGTCTTCTTTGGAATTCATTTGTTCTGCTGCAGGGTGTGGCTTACTGATTATCCCCGCAGATTCTTAACCTGAAATCGCTTCCCTTTCTAAAACGACCCAATATCGTCTTGTTTTTTTCGTTTTCAGAGTTACTATTTGGACAGAAAACATGTTACCGGTGCTGTTATAAGGTAAAATGCATCAGGAGGTTACACTCTTAGGTTGTATGCTAACCCAATAACTGCCAAATGGTTGTCTACATCCTATTTGAACATGATCTTCGGTGGGCAAGTTCGTTCATGCATCGGTTTAGGTTTCCTACGACAGAAAACATCCCCGTAGAGGGTGCACATAAGTTATAGCCAGTTGTTATGCCAAATGGAGTAATCACCTAAAGGTCTTTTCAGGCCGTTAGGTTACTAATACTAAGTTTACGGCCAGACACTCTACCCTAAGAAGGTTCTGGTCCTTAGTCTAAGCGTTTCAGGTGTAAGAGGAAACAGGTCTTTTCTCAAAAGTTGATACATCTAAATAATTTATCTACAAAAATAGTACAGTACCTACGTCCTAAAAAAGGTTCACATAAGTTCGTTCCTTGATTGAATCATCCGGTTAAACTTGTTGCTAAACACCTATCACTAAAAATAGAAAGTTAGGTGTCATTAATTCCAACGGTTTTAAGGTCTAAAGATTTCAACAAAAAGGTAGACAGGAGTGGGAAGAATAGGACACTACACCCATACTAAATACTAGATAAGTTGTGGAAACGATGGAGTGAAAATTGTGAAAGGTCGAGATTGCTCATTGTTAATTCTGAGCTCTGGAACATAGTACCAGTACGAAAATGTTCAGGCCTGTACTCAGAAACTTCTAACATTCTAACATTGTTTGCAATATACAGAAAATACATGCAGAACCAGACTGACAGATGTACATACAGATGAAGCCCTGAGAATGGGTTGTATGAGTCGAAAACCGGACTCGTAAAATTTTTTATTTTTTTTGGTGAGTCGTGTGACCCAGTCGCAATGGTCACAATGGAAATTTGGGCCGGGAACGAAAAAGCTTGAGTACCAAGGATCTAGAAACAAATTTTCCAGTGACAGAATAGGATAATTTCAAAATTGCACTAAAATAAATTCAGTAAGAACTACTACCAAAGCTAACAAAACAAAATTATTTTTTCCAGAGTGGAAATAATTTTTATTTTGAAGAAAAATCTTTTTGTTATCGTTCAATAATTTAATTAAAAGGAAATCAATTTTCATCGAAGCTTTGTATATACAAAATAAAAGACAAAAAAAAGTTTTTATTTTATTTTTGCAATTTGTTTATAAATCATTTAAATTGAATAAAATCATCGTTAGATCAAATCAAATTGATAAAGACAGACAAATTTATTATCAAAAAATGAAAATCAATCGTTTTTATTGAGAGAGTAGGAGGAGAACGGAAAGAGCAAGCCCGGAGGGACAAGGAGGGGGGTATCTTGATTGATTTGGTCTCTTTTTCTGGGATGGAGTAGGTGAAAAATTCAATTTTCCTCAATATTTAAAAAAATTTTCTTTTTGACAAGACAAGAAGGTCGGTAACTTTCGTACTGACCGCCGGTGATAATTCTCAAACTTTTTGGGTGGGAAAAGGTAAAGTTTTTGAGATTAAACTCCGCGGTTACCTTTGACATTTTGACACTCGTGGGCCGTCCTAATTGGTTCATTAGCCCGTTAAGTTGGGAGTTTAATTGACATTTTGTCTGAATGAAATGAGAACTAGAGCAAGGGATCAAAGTTGTTTTGAAAGGTGCGGGGGATTTCGATTTGAAGTTTGGGTTTGTCCTTTGTACCCCCGCCCCTTCCCACCACTCTCTCTTAGTTTCTAAATTGAATTAGCTTCCTGTTTAGGTCTTCGAAAAATTATTTAACACTAAAATCATTGATATTTAACTCCTATCGTGCCTCTCCGCTGCCGATAAATTGACCCGTCTTCGAATTCTCTTATATTTCTTATTGCAGACAGAATTTGGTGAGTACTTTTCATGTTCTATACAGATTTGATCCTCTTTACAGTATCTTGTACGTCTTTTACACTTGCTTCTGAAATTACTTCTCTCTTGGTCTTATAATTGGGTTCAAAATTTTTTGTGTGGTCACTAGAGATGTCATAGTCAGTTCTAAGCTAAAAAAGTGATAAACGACAGCGCTTTGTGCTACTTCTAGGACTATATTGAGGTTTCACAACTACAAATCATATCCAGCTGCTATGACACTAACGTCACATCAGCACATATGTCCATAAAATTGCCAGAATAAGTGAATTGTGACTATTTTATAATTCCAGAATTAATTCTTTGGTAGTGGACAACTACAAACCCATATAAATCTCCTGATGGGTCAATTTACCTCTCCGGTAGTTAAGGGGAGATTCAAATTATCCTCAAAATCAACTGACAGGAAATTTTGGCTGCTACCTCTGCTTAACTCGAAAGTGTTCAAATACCAATCCAGAAGTGCTGATCAAAAAACGTTTTTCCAAAGTTCCTTACGAATTGCTGACAGTGCTTTCAGCTCCTCAAACATCTGTTGAAAATGATTCTTCCTCAAATCCAATTCTTAAACAAGACTTTCTAAAAAAAATGAGAAAGCAGATCTATCACAGAACACGGGCGAACGTTTCAAGACAACAGCACTTCCGTGTAAGGACCTGACCTATTTCTAACAAAACACATCCACTTGCCGATGAATACAATTTATAGCGGTGGTCCACTGCTTTACAGTCGGAGGGCCTAAAAGCCATAAAGTCATTTAAATGGCCATACACATGGTAAGAAGGAAATAAAAATGATTTGTCACCATTCTAAGATAAATTTCTTTTAAACGCAACCACTTGGATGGAGAAGAATCGAAAAGATTGGTAAAGAAAAATTTCCGGAAAACAGAATCAGATAGATAAATCCAGCTAAGACAAACATGCGAGTGAGGACAAACAAAAAAGGTTCTAAAGGAGCGAACAAAATGGCGGATTTTTTTTTCCTTCTTCCAGTATGGAAACAAAAAACCAGTAAAACTAAATTTAGTATGAGAGAGAGAGAGGATCGATTGATTATCCATTATGTTTACCACGTCATCCTTTTTCCCTTTCACAACTGATTTTAATTTATAGCTCAAGGTTTCCATTCGCTCTTCGCGAACCTTTTTCCTCCTCTTCTTATTTATATTTATTTATACTATGGAAACAAGGAAGTTATCACGCAAAATATTTATAAGCTTTTTTTGTGTAAAAAGAAATTGTTAAAACCATAAATCAAATTAAAATGTTTTTGCTTAAAATTCGAAAGGTTTGAAATATACTTCAGAGCTGTTTGTAGGCAAGCAAACCTCTCGTCTGAGGTCCACTGTGCAACTTCACAGTTCACTTTTGCTCATCTTCGAGGGTCCCTATCTACGCTCCCTGCCTCCCAAAGCCTAGGAACGGCTCTGCATACTTATGGTCTTACGGTCAAGAGCTAATTAGACATAATTAATTAGTATTATATTTATAGGGGATTAAAATTATTTTTATTATTAATAGTATTAGGTTTACCGGAAAGTTCTTTCCGTTTTTCACTTCCGCTTATGCGTAAAAAACGCTCAGGAAAATTTTCCAACCATCTTCTGCATACAGAACCTGCACTAATCGCGTCCGATAAATTTCCAGCTCTTCTCAATCATTTCACCCATGTTGAAATTCGCTTCAAAATACAGTTAGCACCTGTAACTTCCTAGTCTGGCACTTAACCACTACACCACTTTTGGCCAAAAATTTTCAAAAGGTCCCACTTCTTAAGACAATCAATTCCTTAACGGTTTCGCGTCGATACCGAATCGATAGTCATAAGGTAAATCTCTAATAATTTTAAGTCTAACTTCCGTTTTCCGTTTCCGTTGAAAATTTCATTTCCGGAAGGGGTAAAAGAGAGAGAGAAAAAACTTCAACTTTTGCATAATTATTTCGAATGATTTTATTTCAATTTTAAATTGAGAGTTTAACATAAATTAAAAAATTAAAAAAGTCAACTCGACTTAAAAAGAAGTTTTTCCTCCTCCGTCCATCTCTCTTCTCCCTTTTCCTCTCCCGTTACGTAAAGACCATCAAGGCGTTTATTGAATTCTGATGGAAACGCGGTTTCTAATTTTCCTTCTTTTCTCTCTCCTTTCCTCTCTCTCTCTCCCAAAATGAAATTGAAATATTAAAAATATAAAAAGGAGAAGAAAGAAAGAAAAGAAATTAATTAAAATATAATCGGAAGTGTGACTTTGATGACGTCATTCTCGCGAAAGTTCCTGAATTTCCTTTGAGTGTCACAAAGGAACGGCGGTTGTAAGTGACGCCTTTTTTGAAAATTTTTTTTGGACGGAGAAAGTGGGCAGGGGAGACGTTCTTTCTTTTTTTGCCGAGAAAATCTCATTACTGAATTTTGGGAGAAAGGGAAAACAGTGTTCTAAGGATTGTCTTCAAGACTTGGCCCAGAATTCTGTTACTGATAAAAGAAAACTTTTCCCAAGATGAAGAAGAAGAAGAAAAAAATGAAAAACCGGTAATTTAGAGATGAAAATTTCTTCCTCCCCTCCCCCGAAAAGGATGAGAATGTTGTGTTAACAAAATTCCCTTTTAAAAGTAAACTTTTTATCTAAACAGATAATGAAAGGCAATATTTTTTTTTATCTGAGAATCATTTTTGTTGGATGAGAGAAAATGGCGGAGGAAAGAGACAAGGACAAAGGAGGGGGTTACGAAGAGGATTTTGTGGAAATTTTGTTTTAACATTTTTAGCTGGAGCGAGGAATGAAGATGAGAGAAGGAGACTGGTGGTTGTGGTAGTGGTGATAGAGGAAGGAGAGTAGAAAAGGCCTAATGTTGTTGAGTTTGTCTTGCTGGATAATGATGTTTCCTTTCTTTTCGGCTGTCATTTTCTTTCAAGGTCTTTGTTCATTTGCTACTTTTGCAATTTTCCAATATTTTCCAATTTTCGTCTTTTTTATATTTTTGAGTTTCCAAAACACTGCTTTCGTTCTTTTTCATTTAACGGTTTTTCCGTGACTTGATGAGAATTGTTTCCTCTCTCGGCTTTTCTTTCTTTTGAATGGTTTATTTTGTCTTCAACCCCTCTCTCAGGGGTATTTTCTTTTTCGGTCAACTATAAACTAGGGTGTTTCAGCTAATTGTAGTAGCTAGTTTATGTGAGTCAGCTCAAATTAAGATCTTCTAAGTGGGTTGGACAAGACCTTTTTATTTCTAAATGAAGGAAAATGTTGTAGATAAGGAAAACAGGCTGGATAAATTTTAACCAGGTTAGATTTGAACCCACCATCAGGATGATAGTTGAGTGCTGACCTCTTTCTCACCCCATCGCCAGGTGTGTAATTTTTCTCGCACCTAAAACTAATCTGATCTTGATCGAAATAACGGGCTCCAACAGGTGCTGTTGCCATTCCTAAAACTGGTTTCTCTTGTCAGCTCCTCAGGTTTCACTCTCTGCAGATTATCTTTACAATTTCATCTTCCTGAATAGTCTTAATTTCAATCCATCCTTTTCGTTTTCGTTATTCAACAGCAAATGAAGTCGTCGGATTAGAGGAAAAAAACTCAGCGAAATGACGGCGAAACCAAATTCTCTCACAAAACAATTTTCTCTCTCCTTTCCTCTGCTCTTTTTCCCAAAAACTTAAACACTCTACACTCGTACATAACAGTGTAATAAGAAGCATAGAGAAAAGACTAGGATGAGGAGGAAGGGAGTGGGTGGAGGGCGGAGGTCGGAAAAGAGGTGAACACGAAGAGAAAGAAAAACATCGTCTCTTATTTAAAGCAAAACGCAGTATTTAAATTCTAATTCAACCTTCACAGTTGGAGCATTTGGATTGAAAGCAAGACTTAGTGAAGCATCATTTGAATACTATTAATTTTACTTTGCGAGTTGAAAGCCCTCCTTCCCGCCTCCCAAACCCTTCCTCTTCCCCTTCCCCGTCCCATTTTCTCTTATTTTACTCCTAACACCACAATGGAAAGTAAATGTAGCTTTCGAATTGTGTGCGTCTGCTTCTGTTTCGTGTGTGTGTGTTGTATGTAGGTATATGTACGCCATGGAATTGTTAAAAGATACATTTCTTCCTCTGTGAATAAAGACGTGGAGCTTTTCGATTTAGAATTAATTTTGCTCTTTTTTGGAGAGTGGGAGGGAAATCGAGCTTTCTGGTTGAGCTTTAAATATTTTTGTGTCGTGTACCGTATGTGGTTATAAAAATCACAAAGCTAAACGCTGTTATTTTTAAAGTTTTTGCAGTTAGATTTTATGTGTTCTTTCTTCCCGCACAAATTATAGACATAAATTATTATAGCTGGAGGTGAATTTCCTGTTTTTCGAGTTAATAGAATAATATGAGCTTAATAGAATAACGTTACAAACATTCGCAGTCTCTTATTGAAAGAGTTAGTCACTGTGTTGAGTATAGTGTAACGATTCAACAACGGAGAACGACTGTTGTTTTGAGTCCTTCCTGTTTGTTGCTTCCAAGGGTTTTCTCTTTGTCTCTCTTTTTAAAATTAGACTGTAGTTTGTCTTTTTTTTGTATTTTATCGCTGTAGGTACAAATCAATTATTTGGAAAAGTTTTAAATATGCTAGTCAAACTGTTCATTATTTTTTTCCTTTGCGGGTGATTACCATAATCAAGCAAAAGATTCTGTAAAGGGCTCGAATCTGCGCTTAGTCCATCTACCACCTATCCGAGACACAAGAGGAAAGAACAACTACTCTCACTCTGTAAAGTGAGTTGGAACTTTATGGTATCTTCAAGGAATAAAGGCAGGTAACAACAGGATAAAAGGAAATCCTTCTTTTTCCGAAATTTTTCCCTGTGTCAACTTTCACGTGTCAATAAGTAGTTAGTCTGGCTTTAGAGGCAAATAACTAGAGAACAGACCACTGCCTCAACCCCAGGGATAGGATGATGGATGTGACAGGAAGTACAGTCTGCAGGGTGGGAGAGAGACAAAATAGGAAAGAGATAATGAGAAAGGCATAAAGATAATGATAGGACAGAACAGAATCATTTAGAGAAACAAGAAGGAAGACAAGAAAACAGGGCAAAGAGACGAAAGAGAAGAAGAGGAAAGTAGAAGTCTTCATAATAAAGCGGGTATTCCAAAAATTAGGGACAAATATTTAACATTACTGGAAAACTTCGGCACTGATTTCCTCAAAACTTCCTTCCTTCAAGTTACAACACAACCTGTAAATTTTTTAAAAAGTTTTTCGCTACAGCGAAAGAGAAAAGCTGAAATTATTTCGATAAAAGAAAGGAAATTGGGATCAGAACAACTTTCCACCCAAAGAAAAAATTTTCTCCTTCACCATCATCTCCTTTGTCTTTTGCTCTTCTTCTCCTTCTCCTGTCCTATTGATATTTATAAGAGAAAGGAAAAGTCAAACAACTGAAGTAAGATGAAAATAAAAAAAAGGAAAGCGGAAATCCTGTTCGATTTTCCATATTTCTTTTAAATTTCAATTCTGTAACTTTTTTTCTTTCAATGAAAAGTTTCTTCAGTTTTCCGCATTAACAGGGTTTTCCGGGTGAGGTTTAATGAAAATTCTTTTTGTAAATTTGAGCTTTTTTTGTAATCAGTTTCCTCTAATTAATTTGTTATTTTATTTATTTTTGTTTTGATTGGAAACTTTTTGAGTATTGTGTATTTTTTTTTGGAAAGTTTTTCCGGAAAATCCTTTCGTTGTGGTTTTTCATTTCTTTTTTTTTTATTTTCACATCATGGCGGCCTTCATTGTATTGTAAATTTTGTTTTTCTTTTTTTGTGTTTGTTTATACTCTTTAATCGTTTTAATTATTTTTTTATTTCAAATTTTTGCTGTTGTTGTTGTTGGACTGGTTTAAAACAAAAACCGGGAAAATGCTTTGAAAATGACTTTTGGTTTTTTTTTTGGAAAAGTTTGAGCTTTTTATGTTTTTCTAAAGTGTTTTGATTTGAATTTGGATTTATTTTGTTTATGTGTGGAAGTTCAGTTCAACTTTTGTTTTTATATGTTGTTGAAGGATCTACAACAGAGGTGGATAAAGTTTATACTGGATGGCTTCCAAGTATGGGTTACCTGTATTTACTATTTTGTTTGATGTACAGTATTGATAAACATTTTGGATCGAGTTTAGGTCGACTAAAGACGTCTTAAACGACATAGACACTTAACCCACATACAGATATTCCAATGAATCTTTGTAACTGTCTCCTTTAGGAATCGTTTACCATTTATGCAACAGTAAAAGCAGAGAATTCTGAAAAGATGTATTCAGTCAAACAAGAAATTGGAGGAATAGCTTCTAAAAATGAGCAAGAACATGATGAAAACATTCCACTTTAATCTCAGACTTCTAGTGTACCAAAGATGACAATAGCTGATTTTGATGAAGGGAAACCATTAGAAAAAGGAAAGTTTGGGATTGCTTACTTAGATATTATATATACTTATGTATATTATGTACTTTATGGTTACTTTCAGGATGATGCTAGTGTTTACTTTATATTAGAATATACTTCCAATGATGTGGTATACAATTTATTGCATTCACGACCTGAGAAAAGAGCTTCTCTTAGTCAAACCTCCTTACTCTTCCCTTTTGTCTTTCCTACCTCTTCTCTTTTGGCTTCAGCCTTCCTTCGGCTTAATCCAAACTATTCTTTTGGCTACGACGCTGGTATGGTTCCTCAACATAACCCCTTAAGTAAGCATGTTTGAAATTATTTTTTTTAGTCAAAATGGTCTTCTAAACACTCAAACACCCAAAAATAGGTCCAAAGATTACAAAGAAGGAGAACAAAGCAACGATTCTCTCAAATTTCTAAAAGATCTGTAATTTTATAACCGAGAGTTCCACAAAGCTACAAACATCACGAATCTCCGAAACCCTAGCCCCTCGAAATTTTCTCCAACTGGGAAAGCTTTCGTTTCACCTATCACGTTACAGAGCTAATGAAGAGGTTAAAAAGAATGGAGATGAAGAAGGAAGCAAGCAGGGGGGGGAGATATCTCATAAGAAAAGACGAATGAGACGAAGAGATTGTCAAAGAATAGTTGAGAGTGAGAGAAGAGCTTAGTCACATAATTCTCTAGGGGAAGAAAGGAAAGGAAAGAAAAGAAACCGTGGGAAGAATTTGGGAGCTTTGAAACACTCAAAGTCGCCTTAAAGTCATTTCTGAAAATTAATTAAAAACCGGAATCGAATGTCTAAAATCTAAACATCAAACGGCACTGCTGTAAGAAAGATGACGAGGAAAAGAGAAAGAAGGCGGTGGTGGTGTTAAGTTGCCCACCTAAAAATCGGTGACCTGAATAAGAAATCGTGTTCACGTGCTCACATAAAAAATTCAGTTTTTACGCGAGTCGATTTATAGCCAGATTAGAAACTCCTAATTTTCGGGTCGGTAGGTTTTTAAAAAAGCTCAAAAAAGTTAGTAAAAATGGCGGGAAAATCGAATCGTAGAAGGTCGCTATAAGCACACAACAAATCGAAAATCTCATGACTCCCTCTCTCGAGGCCGTTTTGTTTTTCTTCTTCAATCGGATGTTAGTTA
The DNA here is from genome assembly GCA_016920875.1 of Columbicola columbae. Lineage (NCBI taxonomy): Eukaryota > Metazoa > Arthropoda > Insecta > Psocodea > Philopteridae > Columbicola > Columbicola columbae. Next base: position 14,342,212 of record JADMLL010000003.1, on the reverse strand, counting down.
TCACGTTAATTATCGTTTATGGAAGTCGTTATTGTCGTGATTTTTATAGAAATTATAGTTTTGGTTCGAATTTACGTTTGTTCGAAACACGCGACACGGTCTTTAAGTCACTGCCGAACGGACAGTCACCCGGTTTGAAGTCAGTTCTCACTCGGCGGACTGTTTCAATTTTTATTTCCTCTTTCAAACAAAATCCCTTCGATTTTATTTTCTCCCACTTTCTCCTTTCTCCTTTCCCCGGGCTCCGCTCATCTCGCGATTTGAAAGGAAACAAAAAAATTCAATAAGCGAAACACTTCTTCATTGAATTCTTCGAAAGGCTCGGAAAGATTGTTGAAGAAGTTCGTTCAAAGAACGAAAGAGGAAACAAATACAAGACGCTTTGAACAGTTTTCCTTTTTTCCGGTGGCACGGGGAACGGGAAGGGGGGTGAACGGAAGCTAAATGAAAACCCCCGGAAAACCCGTGCAGGTTTAAACATCCTCTCGAGTTTTTCGAGTCGTCTTTTAAAAGGGAAATTTTCTCTCGTCACGTCATCGGAATGCACAACAAAGAGAAGAATGAGAAGAGCATGAGTAAACATCCGCCATTCGACTCTATTCAAATTGTTCTTTTCTCCGGATCCTTCGAGTCGTCAAACTAAAACTAACTTTTAAAATTTTCCTCCCAGATAAATTTTCATGAGAAAGGAAGAAGAGGAAAGAGGAAGAAGATGAAGAAGGAAAGATGGAGTAAGGGTAGAGGAGATAAAACAATCGGAAGAGGAAGAAAAATTTTTCCGCCGGATGAAAATTTAAAAACAAAAATTTTCTTCAAAACGGAGAAAAATATTTGGCAAAGCGACTTAGGCCGATCTAAAATTTTTTTATTTGTTATTTAAACGATTTGATAAATTACAATTTGAATGGAAGAATTTGATAATACAGATTATCGATGAGGCGTGTAATTAAAATTTGAGTTTTGAGGTTTTGAGACGTCTTCCGACTTCTCCCAAATCTGAAGAGAGCTTTTCCGAGGAATTTTAGACGTTTTAAATGCGAACTTTCGAACGGATTAAATTGGTTCAATTTAGTCGGAAGCGTTTTCTTATTTTTTAGAATTAAATTTAAAATTTATTTATTTGGTTATCATCATTAATAATAAATAAATGTTCCTCCGCGTTGTTTTATTATCTACTTTGTCAGATAAAAAAGAAAATGCTTTTCATCTAATTAATGACTTTATTTATAGAAGGGATTAGTTTCTTTTCTTTTACCATCTGAAGTTGACTATTTTTCCTTTAGGTGAATTGTATTTTGGTCTCGTTTTACGCGTATTTGTTTTGTGCGTCTGATGTTGAGTTTGTAGGAGATAATTAACAGTTTGGTGGCAGAATTGTAAGGCCTAAGAGACCAATCTTTGTAGTTTCTTAGTTTTGAATTTCTTTTGATGGTGTTAGTCGTGTTTGAAGGTTAGTTTACTCTTCTTTGTTGATGTAGTTAGTTATTTTTGTTAGCCGTTTTCTTTTTACGTGGTTGACCTCTGTCGTCTTCTTTCTGTCTCATTACTTCCATTCAGAATCAGTCGAACGTATGCCACTTTTCAGGATGGTCTCTATAATTAGGAGCCAATGTGAATCAATACAACTTCCTCGAATTAGTATCACGCTCCTCCTAGTCACCTCTGACTCGTTTACTCTTCTTTCTTCCTCTTTTTAACTTTCGCAGGTGTCATCTTTTCTATTTCTCTTTTAACTACTTTTATTCTTTCTCACCTCTACTTTGATCACTGAAATGAGCATAGTTACTTATTTGGCATCTGTTTTGTAGTTTGATAGAGAGCGCTATGCAGAGTCAAACAGAAAACGTGGCACAGTAGACCGAGAGACAGCAGGCGTAGATTGACTATCTGATGAGGTAAGGGCACTTTATTGGTTTAAGTCAATGTTATATTTTATCCAATGCATCCAACAATGTTTTGTTATCTTTCCTTTCCTCTTAATATCATATTCTCGTAAGCACTCTTAAATACAATACTTAGCTCTGACAATGAAAGACGAGGAATCGCTCAACAGCGTAAGTGTTGAAACCAGAGCTCTTCTGCTTCTGTCTGTCTTGACTAGTCGTGCTAGTAAAGAAGCAACGTAGATTTCTTGTGTCTTATTAAGACATCTGTTGTCAAATGAATTTGCTGATATGATCTTATTCCCTTGTGCCTTAGTTACAGTTTTATATTTGGAGACTTTGCCGAAGAGATTTAAAAAAAACGACTGAAAGTGGGATCATTTTTACGCGGTTTGAAGCTCTTTTCACTTTAAATTGTTTATATCTATCACGTAAAAACGATACCTAACTGTAATTTCATTTAAATCTAGTTAATTATCTATATTAATTGATTTTATATAGTAATTTGAACTTCTGTTGTGGGTAGTGGATGATTTTGATTAAAGGATAAACTTCACAACTCACTGGTATCACATGTGATGATCGACTGGCGGATGACGTCAAACTTCCTGACGATTCCTGTCGAAACTCGAACAGCCTCCGCCCCCAAGCGTTCCAACCAACCCAATATCTATCGGATTTGTGATTATAACTAACTAATCAAGATTTGTCTAAATAGTTAAAACTGCACCAGTCTTTCTGTAACTGTAAACATAACCTGTTTAGTACTAAGCTTATCAGCTCTTATAAACGCTCACAATTATTTAGAATTTATAACAACCAGCGTAAAAAAAGTCTAGAACGCTTTTAGAATTCCGTTGTGATCGAATCAAGTGTTCACAGCTTCTAGCATCTTCAGTGCTAAAACCGAACGCCTTTTACTAAGGGATGGAAAACTCCGACAATCCCGTTCCTTTAAAAACCTCAAGTCCATAACACTAAAAACGACCTGTCGCACTCTTTTCTATACTTAGCTTTTGCCATTTTAAACTTCTTAAAAATTTATATATATCACTCGAGTAAGTCTTAAAACGTTTTTCCGAGAAATAAAAAATTATTTCAACTTCCGTCTGACATGTCTTCAGAAGAGTATGCACTCTGACATAATCAAGGGAAAAAGCCGTTTTTCTCAGAGACGCGGAAATGCAACTTTGTAATAACACCAGGGAGTGATGCCAACATAACTTTAAAAAAAAAGAGAAAAATATGATGGAGATAAAGGCCGTTGAGGAAGAAAATTCGCAAAAATTATCGCTTCAAAGTACTGTTAATTAAAAATTTTAATTTTATTTTTTAAACTATTAAATTAAATTTTTCATCTTTAAAAATAAATTTTTTTTAATAAGATGACGGGAAATTTTTTTTGTTGATAAAAAAAGCTCTTTGCTGACAAAAAAATTTTTTTTTCGTTGATAAACCTTAACACGAAATATATTTTTTCATTTTTTTTTTGTCCAAGGATTGAGGGTTTTAGATGGTGGGAGACTAGACGGAGAATTGGAACTCTGTTACCTTTTTAAATTTATTTTTGGAATAATAATGATGATGATGATTTCGTCACCTAAATGTCAACTAATTTTCATTTCTTAAAATCTTAAAAGCTTCATTTGAGAAGACTAGTGAAATGAGTATACACAGATTGACTTTTTGACCACGCCCAGTCAGTTACGGTCTAGAACTCTGTTTTCATCATGAGCCTGTATCTCGGAAACTTAATAAGTCATTATAAAAATAATTTTGAATATATACTTGCTTGCTTACACATACTTTGCTGGAATTCACCTTAAAATGAAACATATTTTGTATTTCACACCCCTTAGACTGAGTCTACGACAACAAGTCAATCACGACACACTTTTAAGATAAAAAGTAGATCTTATGTACAGAAATGTTGGTCACCCCTGATCTAAATTTCCATTTCTCTTGTACTTTATATTATAAAATTCTGCAACCAGCTAATTCTTTTTGCAAATTCTTAGTAAATTAAGTTTTGATCCCGTTTTTCCGTCGGGATGTGGGAAAGGATTCGAACTCACAACTACAATTACAGGACCTACCTGTCACAAATCCTTTGTAAATTTACCGAAAGTTCTTTGATGAACTTTTAGGTGTCGTAAGGGGTCGTGGGTTGCAACTCAATCACCAGAAGACTGTGTTTTGACGTCCCGGGTGGAGGGCAGAAGAATAGCAGGTCACCCAAAAGTTCGTTGGCTAGACGGGGTGAGATCAGACCTCGAAAAACTCGAGATCAGGAGCTGGGAGCTAATGGTCAGAGAGATACGTGTGGCAAGAAATTATAAGATAGACCAAGCTGATCTCAACATATTATACCGAGTATTTTACTTTCTATAGTCTATTCTTACTTTCTAATATCTATTATTACTATTTTTGTTGATTTCTATTCTCTTTCCTTCCTCTCCCCATCCTATACCTCATCTTCCTCATCTACATTCTGGTTTTCCTCTGTCAGCTTTTTGGAGCGTCAGAGGCTTGACACTGCTTTGTTCTCCAGACAAACCCCTACCTCTTATATCCTACCAACAACATTTAGCCCTTATTCGGAGACAGGTAGTCGTTTTTATTTTGGCTAAATAAAAAGAATATTCTACTCTGCTATTAGTGTCACTGGCAGTTACTACCTCCAAACACTTCCTCCTAAAAAAAGCATTAACACAAACAATACGCTTAATAATAGTAACTCCTGCAGACACACAGTCATTTAGTTAAATGCTTACTCATGTCAACAGCGAGGGGAAGATGGAAAAACCTTGTAAAAAGAGTTCCCTTTTTCTTGGTAAAACAAATCGCTGAAAATATCCTGTTGTAGTTCCTCGTAACTCTTTCCTTTTCCTCTTTTCATTTAAAAGTTATTCTTAAAGTATTTATTAGTAACAATCAAAGAAAAAAAATTTTTTTGTGTTACAGAACAGAAACTCGTCTCTTTTTCTCCGTTTCAGCAGTGCTTCTGTCTGCTCTCGAGTTTTTTTTTAAACACTTTTTCCTCGTGTTGTCACTTAAACTGTCAGCAAAGTTTTCTCATCCATTGTTCTGGAGATTTTTTTTCTGTTATTATTTAAAAATTCTTTTGCTTACAGAAGTTTGCAGACAAATTTAAAAAGTTTTCTGACCCGGAATGACACGATCAGTTTTTCGAGTCATTGATACTTGAGAAAGGAGATGTAATCGAAAAATTTTATTCTTTTGTGCTGAAAAGCTCTTCTTCGAAAATGTTTTTGTGCTAAATGGAAGGTGCTCATCAACAACTGAAGAAAGGTTTGAGAGTTTTTATAATTTTGGAGCGTGATTAGCTCCTTTCTCACTTCCTCCCTCGTCTCTTAAAAGCCTCAAATTTTTCAAATACATAAATTGCTCGGATGGGTGAAACCATCGGATGTGTTCTACCCCCCCCCTCCATTTCTCTGAGTTACATCACTAATATTTCTCTTCGGGATTAATTTTCCTTCGCTAAACCTTTCTCCCACTTTCTCCTTTTCCTCACTCCACCATCTTTCCACCGCTCTCTTAGAGGGAAATGTACCCGCGGAAATAAGCTTTCCAAACCTCTAATTTGAATCTCTCTTCATTCAAAGTTTATCAACACTTTCCTTATATCAATACCTAAGTCCAAGACTCTCTGGTTCTATGTTTACCCTCAACCGGAGAGCTTTATTTGTGCGAAAGCTCTGATTCTCGCGCCCGGGGAAGTTTTTCTTATATAGTTGAAGGAAAATCTTCGTTTACACTGGAGGAGGTTTTGTTGGAGGCTCAAATCATTTTTCGGTGAAGAGTGATAGAAGAGGAGAGGGTAAGGAGGAGAGTTGGATTTGATTTAATTTTTCAGTTCAAAAACTTTTTTTCTCCTCATTTTGAAAAAAAAGTTTCTGGCTTTTTTGGTTTGGAAACTTTTGGTTTTTTTATATGACAGACAGGAATGAAAACTTTGAGAATATTTAAAATTTCTCTGTTCTAGAAAGCTTCTCTTCCTTTCATTTCTGAAGTGATATAAAAAATATCAATGATTTTATTAAAGTTTATCTTCGTGAAACACCTAAGAATTAAAAAAGAGTCAGCGATATTTAAATATGGCCATATTAATTACAATCTGTCTCACAAGATGAAGCATCGAATTCTTACACTGGAACGAAAAAAGATGAAGAGGATGGAGGATGGAAACCTTTTTCCCAGAACCGTGGGCGACAGCTTCTCAACAAAAGAGTTAAATCAACCTCAACAATAATAGCGGTACGTGTGAGCGGAGCTAACTTTCTAGAAAGTCGTGTTTAGTTTCGCAGGATGTGTCCTTTAGCTTTTCTTCCTTTTACTCCTCCTCCTCCTTCTCCACGTCTTCTTTCTCTTTTCTTACTCTACTTTATTTTAACGCCAGTTCTTAACCACTCCTCGCGACGACGGTTCGCTAAGTATTTCTGTCATGTTCTTACTTAGAATGGATTATCTGACTCTTGTAATTCGTGATTATTTTTTTCTTTTCTTTCCCTCTCCACTTTCTCCTCATTTTTCTGTAGAGTTTTGTTCTTGGTAGGTTTCAAGCTTTCCTTTGGGAGGTTTTTTTTTTAGTCTACAAAGCGGAAAGTGATTTATGTTGTTAGTCCAAGTTGTTTGATTTTTTTTTGTACGTTTATAGGTCTGGGAATGAGGTTCAACAAAAGTCACTCAGATAGCTAAAAAGCTCAAAATGGCAGGCTGCGGTTATATGACCACTTTATGTGGCGGGAAGAGAACTAGTCCGTGAGAAAGGCTTTAAATCTCACAATGTCCCGTTGAAGAGGTAGGCCCTAAGCTACATGCAGGAGAAAGACACAACAAGACATCTACTACCCGCAAATATGATCCAAAACAAAATCTCCTGCGGAAACTTTACAAGAAAGCCCGACACTTACTAAACTGGGAGAAGGGATGGAGGTCTGGGCTTCCGACCTTAAATCAAACCCAAATTCAGTATAAGTTAGGTCACTATACCCATATTAAGACTCACTATACAAGCACTTACTGTCAGTATTAATATGTAAAACACATTCAAAGAAGTGAAGTGCAATGGTAACGAGTATAACGAAAACCAGAAGTGTTCCTGATGAGAGAGAGTACAGAACCTAGAAACATGGCGACACCTAATACAAATCTTCCAAGTCACAAATTCAGTCAGAATCGAGTGGACCGGGAAATTAAATTGTCTACAACATAAACACTAATTCTTCTAAAATTTTCATAAATATTCAGACAGTAGACTAACTTTGTTCGACTTTGATGGAATCCATCCACGTTTTCACCAACAAGACATGAAACTTTGATTTTAACACCCAGCAGAGACGGATTTTAGTTTTCTCCAAAAAAATTAAAACAAGGAGAAAGCCTGGAAACGCAATATGTTAGGCCTTTGTAGAAAGAGAAAGTGTGGGAGGGTGAGAGAGAGAGAGAGTCTTTCATTATTTGCCTCCCAAAAGGAAAGTTTCTCCGTCAAAAGCCGCTTAAATTAAAATTAACTTTGCGAGAAAATTTTTATCGCAAAACTAGTGCTTTCGGGAGCTCCAGATGAACCGGAACAGTTCCGCCATGTTCTATTTTCCTTGAGAACTTTCTAGGTTTCCTTATTAGTTGACGAGCACAGTTTCCTTGTCTATAATTTACCAACTTGAGGGAGGGGGTTGGGTCTCGTTTGTTGGAGTTTTATCTACATGATGAGACTTTATCCAGTTAGAGCGTTGTTTTTGGTTTTAGACAAAGCTTATTTGTCTTATCCCTTGACGGCAACGAACATCAACCTTTTCTGATATACATCAGTGATAACCTTTTGAGGAGCAGCTCAAATTCTATTCGAAATTTTTTTTTAAAGCTAGCACCTGGGTTACAGATTGGGTTTTGACATGTTGTCGAGTTTATGTTAACACTATGACGTCCACTGGTCCCACTGTCATGGAGTCATGAAAACAGTATCCGTTGAACACCGGTGACGGTGGTGCCATGAAATATGTCATAAAAATTATTGGCTGAGTGCCGATGACGTCACTTTCGGAAATTATTACGCAAGCGTCACTGGCGATCTTATACTTATTGACACATTTGGACGATTACCACTAAATTCATATGTTGTGAATTTAAAATATTGGTGCTCAGGGCCAGTTTCACCGGGACGAAACACAAAAAAAATTTTCATTAGACCTCCGGACGTCATAGTGTTAACATCACCAAATCTGGTCGGGAGAATTGATAAGTGGATAGCCGACTTGACACTTTCCAACTAGCATGAAGCCCAAAAATTTTAAATATAAGAAATAGGTTTCTGCTCACTCGAGAAAATCTAATAATTTTTGAAAAAGTTAAAAGTTAATTAAAAAATTTACTTTTTTTATTATCTTAAAGAAAATTTTTTTGTTCATTTTCAAAAAATGAAGTTGAAAGCTAATAATAAAGAAAATCATTAATTGTGAAGCTTGGCAGAAGCGTTCCATTGGAAAAATTTTTCGATTTGAATATTTCCCGACCTTTTTCATTATCATTTTGCAGAATAATTTTCTATTTTGAATAAAATTAACAAAAAAAATTTTTTTCATGACTTTTTAATTAAGAAACTAAAAATTTTTGAAATTATTAAAGAAAAAATCCGCAGAGTGACACCAAAAGGGAGAGAAGGAATGAGAGAGAGAGGGAAAAATATTCTCAATGGATATTATTTAAATTGAAATCTGATATTAAGCTTGCGCTTTAGTCGTGCAACTTTCCATCCCTAAATTTCCCTCCTCCTCCTCCTCCTTCTTCTCTCTTTTTATCCCATTTCTAACAGATCTCCTAGAATCGTCCTTGTATACTCAGATTTCATTTCGTGCGAGAAATTGGAACCGAAAGAAAAATCAGATGGAAAGTTGAGAATCGAATTTTTACAAAAAAGAAAAAGTTATCTTATGTAGAAATTGTGAAAACAGATACTGTATGCACCAAAAGAACAACTTTAAATGTTCTGTACTATTCATTTGAAAAGTCTTAGGTTTGAGGCAATGTGCCTGATTCTAAATGCTCATCGTATAGTCGGTCAGTATAACAAAAAGAGCGTAACTGTAAAGGAAGGAGTCAGTCTCTTGTCTGTAACATCGAAATAACTTTGCCCCTAAGATTTGACAAAGAAAAGAAGAAAAAGAACTGAAATTAAAAAAAGAAGAGACAGGAAAAGTAGAATACAAAAAGAGGACTCTGTATATGTTGAGAAAAGAGGAAAGAAGAAAGGAAGCAAGAGAAGAGAGGAATGAAACAAGAAAAGAAAAAAATATTATGAGATTGTGAAGGTACTGTATTATTCCGTCACGTTTCCTTTTTATATGCTACTTTTATACTATAAATACTTCGGATCCTTAACAGAATTAACAAATTTATTCTATGGAAAGATGATACCTTAAACTTTGATTTTGGAAAACTTTGATTTGAAAAACGAGAGAATAAGATGAAGAATAGATTATACAGATACAGAAAATCAACCAAAACAATCAAAGAACACTTCTGTCAATGATGAGGAAACCCAACCCAACTCAAAAGTTGATACAGAATCAAAACGAAATAGTTCAAGTAACAGTATATGATTCACGATACCCAAATTTTTAAGTTGAATCACTTGGTCTGTAAACAAATTATAAGCAACTAGATATTTCTGTCTGACTAACACTCTGTCTGTAAGCACTAACCTTAAGAACCGTTATGCAAAAGGTAAAACCAAAGCTTTTCAAGGATGACAAGCAGTCAGCAATCCGTTTCAAAGACAAAAGTTTGCTAAATGGGACTAGTAAAGGTTTTGTTGAAGTCTTGTTTTACCTTGAGAGGAGGCGGGGAACCACAGAAGAAAGAAAAAGAGAAATTATCCTGGTTCTTAAAATTAATCTTTTCTTCTTCTTCCTCCCTCTCCCACCCACTCCACACCCCCTCTCCCTAAGAAAAAATAAATTTGATTGATAAACGAGCATCCCGTCTGCTACAGTAAATGCGTGCCCATCACGATCTCACGAAATCTTGTTTTCGTGCCAAAGCAAACATTATCATTACGCCACTCCTCGATTTTGGTGCAAAAAGATAATTTTCGGACAGAAAAAGAGGAGATGGGGGATGAAGGAAAATTTGTGAATAATTACGACTTTTTTCATTTGAACATTCATCAATCCACGGAAATTAGCTTTTCGTTGGGTTGGGTGGATGGAAAATCAAAAAAGTGGGCATAACTTACAGTGTCATTCCCTTCTGTCTCACTTTTGTGCGACTCTATCACAATTAGTCGAAGAGAAACTGGATGATGTGGACAAAGGATAAAAGTTTTTAAAATTCTCAGCACGGGTTTGTGGGAAAAAATTTTTTTTTTGGTTTTTCTCCGATCCTCCAGGTGTACACACCGCAAATTTTGGGTTTAATGACCTTTTATCCTCTCTCTCCCTCTATCTTCTTTTCCTTTATTTTACCACTTTCTCTGGTTCGGCTAAGTTAAAAAGTTTTACCAGAACTAAAGTCGACTTCTCATCTGATTTGTTTGCTTTTCGAATGATGACTCGTGCAGGTGACTGTTTCCGGAACTTACCTGAAAAAGAAATGAAAATGAAAAATTATAGAAACCTCAGGAAGAAAAGGGTGAAAATTTTTTCAAGGAAAGATTTCACGTCGTAGCTTTTCATGTTTTGTTTGTTGAGCACTTTTCTCTGTCGTTTTAAGTGTTTGTTTAAATTAAGTTTTCGTACCGCTTCAATGTACTTCCGTTTTTTTGTTGTTAAGAAATTACCGGGAAAATTTTTTAACCCATTTTCTCCCTCTGTCTAAATGTTTATAACCCAACAACTCTCTTTCACCTGTTCATTGTCACTATCCAGACTCAGACGTTTCTTTTTTTGTCTTCTTAGACTTCGAATTTTGTATTGACTCTATACAAATAGATATGCGACGTAAATCTAACTGTATGTTAGAATTTGTAACGATTAAAAATAGTCTTCGGAGTAAATACAGTTGGACGAGACTGCGTTCCTGTAAGTTATTTGTGGAATTGCTTCCCTGACTGTGGCTTCTCCCTCTCCCAAACGATAAGCAACGGTTCTGATGGAAAGATTGTGACAAAATTCGAGTGATTCATGACTCAGTACTCAAACCAGAACTTTTATACAAATTCTGAAGACTATAACACTTTTTATCTCTCCATCGAGCGTTGACCCCGACTTAGAATCTGTTCACGCCTATTGAAAACGTCGAATATTTGTTAAATCAAAATCACGGAAAAGGAAACGCTCTCAAAAAAGGTTCTTCCGCTTGTAGAGCTTCTCTTTCCTTTGTACTTCCTCATTGAGAAAAAGTCGGAAGTGAGTTCAAAAGAGGTCACACAACCGATAAAATCGATACTTTTGGTATTAATCAACTTTTTTAAAATCAATCGCGAACGGTACTTCTAGAACGAAAGTCGAGTGTCTTTTGTATGAGGGTTCAATTGAGTCTGATTAAGGCCGATTTGCAAATCTCTGCCGTATAGAATAAATCGTCCACTTGTGACACTTCTGTGCTGGTTTCTCCTCCCAGCTGTAACCTATTAGTAAGTTGACAAACCGGAAGTGAAAGCTCTATGACCGGTATTTACGGTTTCGGGAAAGGGTTATTGCCTATTCAGTAAGTTGTCTGCTTATTGTTTGCTTGTGGGTTCACACCGGGTAGGGCAGTTTACAGAGATGGGAAATTCCTTAATTAAGCAACGAACAGAATCAGCGATTTTCAGAAGGTCTGTCATCAGATTCGTCTTATACTTTGATTCCTTGTCACAACTCATTCACAGTTCGTTGACACCTAAAGATGTCTGGTTTTGGTTGCAAATCTTGTGACTCAAATCATACCCGAATAGATAGTTTAATGGATAAAGCTTTTCAGTTGAATCTCCAATGCTTGTCTTGTGTCTACAAAAGAGACTGAAACTGGAAACGAGACAAAGAAAAATGACATAAATTTATCAAATTCAAAACCAGTTCTCACCCGATAGTCGTCGAAAGGTGAAAAAAGACGAAAATGGAGGGGCTGGGAAGGAGCATAGGAAAAAGAAGAGAAAGAGAGAAGAGTGAGAGAGAGAGCAATCTCCAAAAGTCAAAATTTTCAGCCAATTTCAAGTGAAGTTTCCAGCTCGAAATTGATTTCATTCTCTATATCTTTAGTTTCCGATTCTCACCGCTTCTGAATATCATTGGCTTCCGTTTCCGTTTCGCTACTATCGAAAACTCAGGCTGTGGCTTCATTGAACTACTTCCCGTCTTTTTCCTCCACCTCTTAACCTAATAGTTTCTGTGTTACAAGTTTCTCGCTCTCTCTATTGACTTTTGGTGACAATTCACAATATTGTAAACGGCCGTTCGGGTCGTTCGCGGGGAGGAAAATGTCACGTGACAATGGGAAATTTCAAAGAGAAAATTGTTAACTTGAAGAGAAGAATCGGAGCCGTGAGAAACTGAATTTATTAGCTTCTGTAAAATGAAAGGAATGGAAAGAGAAGAGTAGAAGGAATGGGCTGTTGGAGGGGGGGTCTTTCTTTGTGTTTTCCCCAAAAAATGAGAAAATCACTTTTGGTCTCGCTTATTCATTCCGCTTCCTCGAGTTTTTTATTTTATTTCTAGGCTCGCAAGACCGGATATGAAAGTCATTTCAAACGGAACTTTTTAAAATGAGTTAACATTAAAGAGGAAATTGTTCTTCCTACGCTCTTAAAGACCAAAAAAAGTTTTTGTTTTTTAAATTTGAGGACAAAATTCGTCAAGAAGGGTCTTTCAGATGTTGTCTGAGTGCTAAGACCAGAACCTCTTAGAATGAGTTCTTGATTCAACCGTAAGCCGATCAACTAATTTTTGTAAAACACTACACAGTTTCTTATTTTGCGGATTTAGTCCTTTAAATTATGCCATGCAACCGTGATGGGTTACAATGACGTCAATCTGACGAGCAATTGGGGCTTTTCTTCTTGTCTTAGACGCAATTAGACTTGTTACAAGTAAGTCACACACTTGCAGAGACATGTAGGAAGGAGTCTGCAGAATATAAATAGAACATGCGACCAACTGGAAGTCAAGCCGTGCAGTACCATCAAAACACCGGCGAAGTAACTCAAACGGCTGTAGGAACGACCGCGCTATTGTATGTGAACAGGAACTACTGTGTTTTGTCTCACGAATCTACCTAATTCCAACACTGCAGTTTCATAAAAGAGGAAGTGATCGTTTCAAAATTACACGAATTCGAATGGAAGTGGGAAATTCGACCGGAAACGGGTCGAAAACTTGTAAATTTCGAGTTAAGAAAACGGAAAACGTTGGGAATTAAACGAAGATGTTTGTGGTAACTGACGTCGGAGTGTCAAGGCGACTGTCAGCATAATGAATTGCGGGTTTAAACTACCAATCAAAATCCGTTTTTGTAAAAAAGGGAATTGACGTTGCCAACGTCAACTTTTTTTCAAAGATGCGAAAACTTTTCGTTTTGCCTGGTGAAAAGTTTTTCCACCAACCGCTCAAACCGAGCGCGAAGACTTTCGCCATTTTCCATTTCCTCATTCTTCTCCTCTTTCCAGTCCGCCATCCCCCTTACCCCCTACCCCATCCGGCTTCCTTCCAAATCCGTTTTTTCGAAATGTACAATTTTGACACGCATCTCTTTCTCTCATTCTGGAAAATTCCAATTTGCTTTTATTCAACATTAATAAACCGTAATTAGAAAAAATTTCTTCTATGGGAAAGGAAGAGGAGAGAGAGGAGGAGGAGGAGGTACAGGTAAGTCATTAAAATAATTGGCGGCAATTTTATTAATCTCTTAAATCAAATTTTAAATTTTCTTGTTTTCATTAACTGTTAATGCGGCTATTTGTTTTTTTTTTTCCTTTTCTTTTTAATTTGCTTGTTTTAGAAGAGGAATGACGTTCTCGTTTGAAATGAAAGAAGAAAGGAAGCAATTAGCAATTTCGAAAATTACCTTCAAGCATTCTCCGCTAATTAAAATATTATAACTAATAAATGATTTTTCTTAGTAAAGTGTTTTGTTGTGTTTATCAATTAATATTAATTTTTTTTCTAAATTTTCCAGGTTCAATTTCCTGAGAATTTCGATCGATTATGGTATCATTCATCTAAGTTAGATGGTCACCCTCTGACCTGATACACCGGAATTAACTACCTAAGTGTTTGTCAGTATGTCTCTGAGTATACTTTCCATTTGTTAGAAGTTTGAAAGACTATCGTGTGGTTATAAGTGAGGAAGATTCAGTGACCGGGCTAGAATAGAATATATTACATTCAAATTAGTTGATTTATACTGTGTGAATTATATGAAAAAAGTATCATGGCGACTGGTTGGTAAATGGTTACCATTCACCAACAATTGACAATGGTTATGTCATTTTAATTTTTCTTAGAACCATTCCACATCTCCTCATTTTTAATCATTTAATTTAATTTGTATAAAATATTGGTTTTAGTCCCGTTTCTTTTAAATATATAATTATATTTGTAACTTGTATAGAGGTTACGAATTTATAGTATAATTATTTTATACATTTATTTGGGTTTCGCCCTATTTTTCATCTCTGGGTGCGGGACTCAGGAGGAAAATTTAAACTCACGACCATAACTTCTATGGTCGGGTGCTTTAACCACTACACCACAAGCCATCCGTCTATTTAATATATTATAATATACATAACATCTTTAACGTAAATTTCTACCACATTAAGAATTAAAAATTAAGAAATTTTATGAAAAAAGTGGGAAGCCCAGGGACTGATTAAGGGAAAAATAGTTGAGAGTTTGAGCTTCCTTTCACATTTTTATACTCTTATACTAAAAAACAGGTTTAAAACCCAACTAACCTAAGTAACTAGCTTAAAAAAAAGGAAGTATATCTCTCATAATGGGGAGGTTAGTGGTGTAGTGGCTAAGTGCCAGACTAAGAAGTTATAGTCGCTAGTTCAAATCCTCCTCCTGTTATACCCAAAAAAGAGTGAAAAACGGAATCAAACATCAAGCTGAAACAGCTCAGCTATAATTATAAGTGCACTTCCCATAAACAGGATAAACAGCAAAGTATTTAAAGGAAATGAGTAGAGAGGTGAAAATAGATACACAGTGTTGATTAATAACATTGTAGCTAACACTTATACCTTTTTTGGATATATTACAAAGAACAATCCCGAGTTTCTTTACTGAAAACACAACACAAAACTCAAAAACCTAACCAACTTGTTGGTATCTTCTGTAATGAACTGAAACTGAGCTCTAATGATCCAAAAAACTGTAAATGTCTGTAACATATAATAACGACCACGAAAAAGTAAGTAAAATTAGGAACAACGTTATTCAGGTATATACTCGAGTTTCCAAATACCTTTGATGTGATTGATCAACTAGAATATACCTTCCAACGTGCCTGTGGGTTAAATTGCCTATTGGAGTTATGGTTGTGAGTCCTGTTAGGGTGAAAAACAGGATTAAAACCCAAATAAATAAAATTTTGTAGTTGAAAGGTCTTCTGACTACTAAAAAGACAAAAATTCCATTTTAGTCTCTAGAATGGAAGCAAAATGGGTTGGAAAAAAAGAGCCAAAGCTAATCAGAAAATCAAACAGAAAATCTTATCAACCAATCATAACCCCTCCGACATCATGTCAATTTCAGTGAACAACCTATAATTTGATAGTGATTAAAAGTTAGAACGAATCAATAAATCGTGTTGCCTTTGTTCAAGATGTCCCACTTCAATGTTCACACACCGCACTTACTCACACACAAAACGGGGCTAAAGTGGTCATTACAATTACAAGTTGAGAAAGCAAATTAATGTCCGTGTCGTTTAAACAAAACATAAATAATTATACATATAGTATACACTGGGTTCAGATAATACACGATCGCGCCTATTCAAAAACGAATTTCGACTTCTTACAACGACTCCCTGTTTAATATAGTTGTTGACATTTCTTTTTGGTGACTCGGGGCGATATTAAAATTTCCTTTTTCTGTTTGTTTCCTTTTTTTCTGTTTCTTTTTATTTTGCTTACATGAAAGAAAAGGACAAACGATAAACATGTCACATTCATGTATTTGTTTCTTTTCTTTTGGATTGTTTCAATTCCACTCGAATTGATTTCTCCACCACCGCGAGTTTGAGTGTTTCGTTGTAACTGCTTGTGTCAAACCTAAGATGTCGATTCTTTGGGCCTATTTACACGTTAAAAATGTTCACAGACGATTGTTTGATTAATTTTTAGTTAGTGTGCAAGGTTTGAAACCCAAATCCTTGTTAAAACTGTGATGTATTTATGAAATAAACTCAGGTGAGTGTGCAATATATATGAAATAACCCTTTTGTTTGCACTGTTGTCATGAATAAAATGAAATTTGTTTTTGTAGAAGTTTCAAACATTTATAAAAGAAATCCTGTATATAACTGTGCAATATTTATGAAATAAATTCCCACTTCAAGTGTGCAATATTTTTGAATTCGAGAGGCCTGTGGTGTAGTGGTTAAATGCTAGACTAAGAAGTTATAGTCGCGAGATCAAATCCTTCTTCTGCACCCTATTATACCCAGAAAGGGTGAAAAACAGGACTAAAACTCAACTATAACTATAGCTATATATTTTTGCAATTCGTAATATAAGTGTGCAATATTTATGAAATGACTGTTGTTATTAGTTTGCGCTTTTTGGGAAACGAATTCGGGCTAAAATATGTATCTTTTACAAAATTGAGTTGAAAGGATGAATTTAGAACCTAAAATCAGTTCCAAATCAATTTGTTGAGTGTGCAATACTTATGAAATGACTTTTTGTTAGTTTTTCATTCTTTAAAAAAATTACCTCGAATTAAAATGTTTATTATTCTATGTTAGTTGGAAATATGAGTAGATTAGAGGGTGTAGTGAACATTAACTATACAATAAATACATCACAAGAGTGTGCATTAATTATGAAATGAACCTCTGAAAGTGTCATTTCTAGGAAGGACATTTTTGAGCTTTTTAGCTGGTAGACAGGAGATTCGGTAAGGAAAATTTTCTAAAGACCTCTAATTAAAATTTAGAAAAGCTAACTGATTAGATTTATGACGTCATAGATCTTTTAAGATTCTCAACGTTTCATACAATTATAGCAAAGCTATCTAACCGAGCTTTGTGATTAGTCGAATGCAAATATAAATTAAGTGTAGAAATAGGTGAGCTTTGATGTTAGAATGAGTCGGACTAATTCATTCTAACTGGACCAATCTGGACCACCTGAATCGATTTACAATCATTGAAGAAGAAAGGCTTTAGAATGGTGTTTGACTTATGAAAGTAAGACAGACGGACGTATTTCGTCTTTGATTCCATTTTGAAATGGAGATCCAATCAAAATCTTATTTTTACGATTTTTTTACGATCTAATTATGGTTTTAATTAAACTCAACATTTTTTCTCTCTTCTCTTCAGATTGATGAGATGAAGAAGTGAGGGATGAGGAGGAGGAGGAAAACAACAGCTGAAAAGGTTTTCTATGGACAGAATTGAAAATTAATCTTATCGAATTGTTTATTAATTATTTACAAGTCAAATGTCGCACTGAGCTTTCTAAGTTAATTTCTAAGAAAGCAGAAAATATTAAAAGGAAATGAAATGTGGTCGAATGAATCCAAAAGTTTTATTTTCGCCTTTTTCCAGAGAAGAAAGGTAAAAGCTGGAGTTCCCATTGATCCGCTATTTTGTTGTAGTGAACCCTTCATAGGTTTCGTCAAATAGCATTGAGTCATTCTCTCTTACAATTTACACAGAAAGTCACTCACGACCTGACGTTTCAGTAGGCGATGTTGATTGCCCAACTAAATGTGGTTTCCCGAGAATTGAAAAACCACAACAGCTACCTTTCTACAAAACAGAGAATTGTTTTATGCTAGTTTCGTCCTGTCATTCAAGATTTCCGGCTATGGCTACTCCTTGTTTTCTCTTACTTTCCGGTTTGTCACTCAGTTTCGCTGTCACATTTCTCGGCAAGTCCTGATCAACTAAGCTTGACAGTTTTTGTTTTATATTTGACTGGACAAATCATCTTATTTAGAGTTTGCCCCATCCTGATACATTTAAGGGTTGGAACACGGTTGATCTTTAACTCATCTCAACTTTTAATATTTTGAAGGTGCTCTGACATCAGAGAACAAATAGAACCCGAACAAGCACTCGTCGCCATACTGACAGCCTTTTTTTTCGTACTCTAGGGGTACTGGGCAATTACTGACTGGTTTAGAGCAAGCTAAGCGGTCGTTTGGAGTTCATCATTGCTCGATATCTCTACTTACAACACTCACAAACAGCCAAAACTAAACAAAACTTGAGGTATAAAGTAACCGAAAGTAAAGAAGCCCAGTCATCACAAACTCAAAGCCAAAGTCGACCTTTTCTCAAAAAGAAGAAAATCCAAGGAGCTGACTAACAAAATGAAAAACCAAGGAAAAGAAGAAATTATTCAAAGGACCACCCAAAGTGAAGTAGATGGATGATTTAGATAAGAACCTGGGTCGCTATGAGGAAGAAAAAAGATGAAAGATAGAGGAAAGAGGAGCCCTGAATTTTGGCAAAAAGCCCAAAACCCTTGCCAATGTCAGGTTTCTCCAAAAACAAGAAATTTGCTACCACCCCCACCCCGAAGCCAAAAAAGAAACTTTTCAACTTGTTAAAAAACTAAGCCTAAAACTCATTCCGAAGGAACGCCCACAGCCTTAGCGACATTATTCATACCTTGACCGGAAAAGGAAAATTCAAGAACCGGAAGGGAAATGAAGACATCAATCAGGATTCGGGTTCGATGCTGAACTTGCGCACATCCTCCTTTAATTTTAAAAGTAAATAATGACCTAAAAAGATGAAAGATGATTTTCTCAACACTCTCCTCATCCTCTCAACCATTCCTTTCGGTCCTCTTTGATTTGATGATGAAAAATGGCGAACGAAGAAGAAACAGTGAATGAAACTTAATTTTTTGTCCCATGAACGTAAGAAAAGTCACCGTTCCGCCATTTTAGTATTTACAAATTGCTTTCTTTTTGTCGGTGCGCAATAGTTAAATTCATTGTCGTGTTCATTTTGTAAAGAAGATGAAGAGGAACCACGAAGAATAACATTCATCTGGAAAATAGAAAATGGAAGAAAGGAAGGAAAATCCTTTCAATGAAATCAACAGAAAGGTTTTCCCCGGGTACAAACCTTCAACCCCCTTCAACTTTATTCCCATCGTTTTGCTGACTGGTGGCTGTGACACTGGAAAGGAGTTTTTGAAATTGTCTGACATTTGAAAGGTCAGAAAGGATGATCAACGTCTCTTCATACCAAAGACCAAGGTTCTAGTCTTTCCTTTGTTTCAGGTACTAACTTCTGTTTTGCCTCTCACTGACCTTCTCTCTCTGATTCTGTTCACCTTTGTTCCTGCTTCAACATTTCAGCCTGTCGACATATTTTTGTTTGGTTCAGAAACTAACAGGTTCTGCTTTCAAAGCGAAAGTTCTAGAATTCGAAGGGGGAACGGGCTATACATACTGTTATTAGACACCATTTTGTTAGAGAAGAGAAAGTTACATTCCATTATGGTCTGACAAAGGACTAAAGCTGTACCTGGATAAAAGGACAACAAATTCCTGGATGTGCTTGGCCTTTGTAGCGATTACTAAACTAGCTTAAAAGTGTTACATATTTTCGTAGACAAACTTTGTGTTCCTAGGGGACATTCTGGCTTTAGGAGATAGTTTTATGAACTCAAGTAGAAGTTCTTGGGTGTGCTTGGCCCCTGCAGCGATTAAAGGGGGGTGTCAGAATAAAACTGACAACCGGGTACACTAAAAGCGAGTACTGTAGGTTGGTTCTTCACTTGTGCAATAGTTCCCGTTTAACTGTTGTTCCAAGTGCAAGGTTCTATTTGAACTGTTAACAGAAGATTCCATTTTAACTAGAAAAAAATATTATTGTCTAGTTATTTTAGCTATCCTCTACTACTTTCTAAACCCCTACTTTCACACCCTCTACTACTTCCTCTCTTAGTCTTCCAGTCAGTCTCCTTTTCATCCTAACAATATAAACATCTATTTAAGCCGTCGATAGTTAGCGTAAAAAAGTATACAAACTTTCGAGTATTTTTTGTGTTACTATTTAAAACATCCAGGTCACCAACAGTTCTCACTACTACTCTCTTACAATCTTTTTCAAATCCTCCAAAACGTAAGAACGAGTTTTTAGAGCTTTAAACAACCGAATTTCACAA
The DNA here is from genome assembly GCA_016920875.1 of Columbicola columbae. Lineage (NCBI taxonomy): Eukaryota > Metazoa > Arthropoda > Insecta > Psocodea > Philopteridae > Columbicola > Columbicola columbae. Next base: position 14,322,022 of record JADMLL010000003.1, on the reverse strand, counting down.
TTGAGAGCTTTTTTACGACCAACAGCAAAAAAAAATCTTAACAAAAACCAGATCTAAGGTGAAGGGAAACTTTTCCAGATTTTCCAGGGTTTTCCAGACAATAAAATATGAATATTTAGTGTAACAATGGTAGGATTACATAAAAACGCGCCCGAGGGAATATTCTGAAACGTTTTTATAAATATTTTCTTTAGGAAAAGCTCTCTCTAAGTAACCAATGTTTTTCTCTATCTCTACTTCCCACGCATTCGTTACTTCCTTCTAGATAATTTTAAATTTGGTTTAAAAATTTACAAAAAGAAATAGTTGGGGATGATCAAAGGAAAAAGCTCAAAAGATAAATAAATAAATATTCAACTAGGATTAATTAACGCTGAACGAATGAAGAAAGTTTTCAGAAGAAAATTATAAAAAAAACTTTTCCGGTAACTTTTCCTCTTTTTTTCATTGCCAGCACTGAATTCTCCGGACTTGCTGTTGTGTGGGCGAAGGAAAGAGCTGAAAATAAATTTTGGTCGGCGATGGGATTTTTTGCTTAGATTTCCTTTGAATTTTGATTTCTCTGAAAGTTTGAGGGTTCTTTAGAGTCGACGTAATTTCTAGAACTTTTAGATGTTAATTTCTCCCTTTTTAGAATTTCTCATGTGAGGAATATTATGCGAGTTTTCCATTTTTTGGAGTAGTTTTCCGATTCTAAATTCGTTTTTTATGATTTGTTTAAATTTATATACAGTAGATACGTACAGTATTTCATTTCTGATTAAAGAGTTTCAGGTACGGTGATAAATGAGTTTGATGAGTGTAAGTGTGTCGAATCAAAGTTTTTGAAAATAGACATTATACTGACACAATATATGCATAGATAATTAGGACTATTACTCATGCTTACTCTGTAAATTTGTCAGTAAGCATATAAGTACAGCATATCTCATCATCCATTGCTATTACAGCTCTGTAGCAGCCTTCACAGTTACTCGTCCTCATCTTTCCCGGTCCTTGCCAACGTTTTCCCAGCCCCGAACTTCAGCAGTCTTCTACTTTCTCTAACCATCTTATAAGTATCTACACATATACAAATATTTAAGCTTGAATTAGCTTATATAACTAACTTACACATAGTTTATAGTTAAGGTATGTACAAAAATCTCTACAACAGGTACACCACAGCCAGAGGAGCTCCAATAGTAATTTAATGCTAAAACTAAAGATGAAACCAAGAGAGGTGTACATGTAGGTGAGTGGTGTTTGTGACTGTGATCAGCTAGGTTCATGTTATTTTATTGGCCCTGAGGCGTTTAGGTGGTGCGTTTAAATTTATTTCTATTTCATAGATTTTTAAGGTTAATTTAATGACTAAACGAATTAAAGATGAAACTAACAAATATATATCCGTGGGTTCAAATATGTTTGAAAGCGCGACTAGCGATAGGCGATTTCATTATTGTAAGAGGATATGTGTAAGGTAGGTGATGTAACATAGTGAAATAGTGACTAATATTATCATTATGATAATCTATTCATTATAGATTTTGTGATTTAGTTTCTGTAAAAGATAAATCGAATTAATGTTTTATTAGCTTCATTTTCGGATCGCCATATTTATATTTTTGACATTTAAACAAGAGGTTGACAACCTTTTGCACACACTGTAACCAAATTCACTATCAGAAATTATTTAACACTCATCCCTTGGGTGATGGGTTAGTGACCTAACCTCTCTCCCACCAAATCTCTCTCCAAATTTAGATTTAATAATACAAATGAACTTTAATAAAAATTAATAACAATAATAATTTGAATTAACCAACGAACTGACTGAGTTTAATTAAAGGTTATTGACAGGTCATTAAAATCGCCTGCATAAACTCTCTTTCACCAACCGTTAACATCAACTGCGTCTCTGGTACAATTATCTTTATCCAGTCGCTTTCTGAGAGAACCCACCTCAATGTTAGATAGATAATATTATTTAAAAACGTTATCTAGGTTTATAGAGGGAAAATTTTCCAGAAGTGGAGTCTTCTAAACAAAGAACTTGAAAGTACTTCTCTCTCTCTCTCCCTTTTCAGTTTCACCCGAAATAATGAATATCTCTCCTTGTTCTCCTCGAATAAATATCCGCCTGAGATTTTTTATTAACTTCCGCGTTTTGAAACGAAAAGTTTTTATACAATGATAATTCTCTTTATTACGCAGAAGCTCTCAAGTTTTTAAGTTTTTGATTTATTGTGTTGCTCTTTTGTTTTGGGTGCCTAATCTTCCCTCTCCCGCCCTCATATTCCATCTCCTCCCAGCCCTTAAGAAATTAATTCGCAAAAATATCGCTCCTCGCAACCTCCGTTTCCTCCTTCCTTTCAAATCTATACGATCATCCGGAAATGCTTTATGTATCCTCACACCTTAGAGGTTATGTATGTAATCCACCAACTCATCCCCAAAACTATTAACTTTTGAATGGGGCTGTCGATGTAAAACCGGAAATCGGAGGACTAGCGCAAAAGGTTTTTATCTACGAATGATAATATAAGATACTCAAACACATAGATAACTTCTTTGAAATGTCAATAAAATGTTATTGGTCTTGGAATAAACGTAAACAACCTTTGAATATAGTTTTCTGGGCGTCTTTTGGGTTTCCAGCTGCTGACAGAATGCTAAGAATACCACTAACCGCTGATACTAGTTTCTATTCTTTATATAAACTCAGCGAGTCAGCAAAAAATCGTTAAACTAAATAATCCAAGGCCCACATGCTTTTAGGTTCATTCTACCATCAGACTTTGGTACAAACTATCGACAAGAATCGATTTCAAGCTCTCCAATGGTAGAGAGGCAAACAAACTTCAAATTCCTTACCAATAGAAGTCAATAACAGAGAAAAAAAGAGAAGGAATAGACAGATAGTAGATAAATTTCTTTCAAGCTACACAAAATGAATGGGAGAGAGAAGGAGAGGAAAAGACAGGGGACTGAGGTAGAAAGAGGCAAAAAAAATTTTTTCCGAGAAAGAAAATCATTTCTAAAGAAAAAAGGAAAATTTTTCTTCTCTTCCGGTTACTTTACTCAACTCAAAATGAAACATAATATCGGTTACTTTCACTTTCGTCTGGTAATAAAATAATTTTAAAACAAAATATACTCGAAATATAAAAAGTAGAGAAAAGAAGAAGAAGAAGAAACCTCAGCCTTTTTGAGGACAGCGAAAGACACTAAAAAGGAAAAGTTTTCCTTCCTCTGCCCCCACCTCCGTCGCCTTTTTGGAAAATTATAAAAACGAAACTTTACGATGAGGGAAGGAGTAGAGGTAGAGAGAAAACGTGAAAGAGTGAAAGAGGTTAGGTAGAGGTGGCGGGGAGGAAAGGAGAATAAAAATCTTTCCATTAAGTTTAAAAGGTTTCCAGGTAAATTATAACGCTTCGGTCACGAGTCTTCTCCCGGTAAAATCAATAATTAAGTCCGCTTTCAACGCTTTGCTCGAGACCAAAGTTTATAACACGAAAAAGCTGTTATCTTTACAGATAATGTGTCTTCATTAAATAAGATTCTTAAGATTTTGAAATCAGCAATCAGCTTTAAACTTTTAAAATCATGTTTCCCTTTTCTCACTCCTACTCCCTCATCGTATCCCTTCTCTCTCTACTTTTCTTTTTCTTTTTATTTATCTACGTTTATTGACCACAGATATTCTCTTAAATAGTGTTATTCTCTTGGGTGTTTTAGAAAATTGAATATTATTCTAAACAAACCAAAGCATAATTCTAAAAATCATTCAACGTCCACAAATATTATGCGAGAATGACAATCAATTGCGAAAATTTCAATTCAAGTCTTTTTTATGCGGTTAACACTACTGCATACATAACACATAGATAATATAACATTATATTATCTGAATTAAATATACATTTCTATGTAAAATACGTGAATAAATATTTTGACAAAGAAATTCTGAGTATGTTGGGTTATACGAAATTTGAACCTGTGCATTGTGTTCTATCAATTTTCGTCTGTAATCCTAGAAGACATGTTAGGTCTACATCATTCTAGCTACACTGAAAATCAGCTCAAAAACTTTCTAGGAACAATATCAAAGCTAAAGATTAACATAACCCCAACTGTGAGTCTTACGGTTTCAACAACTAGTTTCTAGTCTTCTTATTGCTAAGTGGCTACTCCGCCCCGTCACATTCTCTTACCTTTCCAAAAATTTGACGCCGCGTTATAACAAAAATTTTCACATTACTAACACTAATGATAACAGTCGTGAGATCTGAGCTTCATTCTGACACGGCAAACCCAACTTGAAAGATTGGAGTAGTCGTTCTTTTTTTACGCGATTCTTTATTTGAAACGCAATAGTCCAAGTAACTAAATAGTTCCTATATCTCTTAGCTAACTGGCACATGTCTCCAAAACGGGAAACAAGAGGTAGTTGATATAGTTTTAAGGGTGTTTAATCTTGACCTTAAGGTGGTTAAGACCTAAATTGGTTAATTGTATAACTAACTATAAGCTAATCTTAGTAGCACTTGTTTACAGTTAGTTTGTTAGAAGACAGCTCTTGCCTCAGAATTACATAATTACCTACGGCATCTCATATTTTTGTCCTTTAAAATTATGTTTGCTGTCTGAACTCTTAAGAAACGTGCCACCTGGTTCTACATACACATTGTAAATTGACTCAAAGTTTGTATAAACGCGTTTTTCTGAGGACGGTATTATCTGTACGCATTGAAATGGTTTCCGGAAAGTTATGCGATTCAGTTGGCATCTTTCCGTTTGAGAAAAAAGAAAATTTCTATTCCCACTGTCGAAACTAACTCAGGAAATCAATTTCCTTCAAGTTATACATAGCCAGAACAGATCTAAAAGTAGAACAGAATTGAACAAATTTTTCCGAAAGCATTTCAGACTTGCTCTTTCTCTGAACGATTACCTCTCCGCAGTGGTAGTATAGTATAAATATTAACGAGGGCATATCGTTAACTCTTTCGCGTCGAAAAACCGGAAAGATAATTAACCTTATCTATTCCAGACGTTTCGCCCACTGCTGTTAGCATCGTCATTAACAAAAAACCGCCTCCTCCCCCCTCTTCCCCTCGCCTTCCTTCTCCTAAACCTCAAGTCTTTTATTAAAACCAACAATTTCGGCATCATTATAAATCACTCCCCGCGTTTTTCTTTCAAAAAACTCCTTCAAACACTCTCACACCTTCAAGGATTCCAAGTCAGCACAACATATAATCAGGTCTTTTGGTGATTTTATCGAAAAGATTTTTCCTTCTATTTCATATTAGTATCTGTTGATTTGTTTATTTCCTTCTATTATCTATATATAATAGAACATTATTCTTGTTCACTGGTAACTTAAGTTGACCCTTTCGCGATCACTCTGACACTTAAGACATTAATACTATGTAATCATCATTTGTGTATATGAAAGTCTATTTCTAGTCTGATGTAATTGATGCGAGTAGATTCAAGACTAAGTCTAGTAGCTTCTTAAACATACTAGGAGGAAGTGATGGACAAACTTGAAAATTTGGTTCAGACAACCGCGTAAAAAAAGGGAAGAAAAATTTCTTTTCAATTAAGAATTAAAACTCTGTCAAGTGGAAATAAATCGAATTGTCGAGATTCCCTCACCACCTCCTCCTTCCCTCTCTCTATCCCTCATTCAAATTCGATAAATCTTCTTCAATAAAAAGTTGAATAAATAAATATTATAAGAAAAGAAAAAGAGAGAGAGAGAGAGAGAAGAAGAGAAAAAGAATTTTTGAAACTCCAGGTTTCTTCCAGTGAAAAACATAATAAAATAAATATTCATAAAAAAAGGGAGGAGAAGGAAAATCTTTGGAAAAAGTCAGACTTTGAATTTTAAGTCAAATATTTTTTTTTCTGGATAATAAAATCAATCATTCCCACTCATAACGTCTTTTTTTCTAAATGGAAATTCCCGGAAAACCCCCAAGTCGGCAGGACTCGGAGAGGGGAAGGAAAAAGCGTCGTAATAAACATTTCGGAAAAGTTTGTGTTGAGCTTATGGGAGGAGAGGGAGGAGGAAATCCTGGGTAAGAAAAAAAGAGCGCAATATTCTTTTGACAAGAAAAAGAAATTCGTTGTCAAAATCTGAAATATTACGAATGTTTGAAAACTCACGGTCGGAGAACCCGGAAAACTTATTTATGTCGGATGGGTCCATCAGAATTTTCCGACTACCTCCGCTCTTTTCCTCCTTTTTTTTTAGAAACAATCTATGCACTTTTTTGGAAACAATAAAAAATTGCACGCGTAAGCCCCTTTTATCCAGGCAACTTAAATTTGATTTTCCTTCCGAATAGCTTATTTACTTTCCGTGATTTATCTGGAAAATTTTTTCCCTCCTCCGTCTTCTTTGCTTTTGTGTTCTCCAGAAGTTGCGTATTTGGTTAACTGAGTCTCCGTTCTTCTTTTCTTTTTTTTACTTCTTCTTCCTTTCGAGACTGGAGCTGAATGCGAAAGTCTTTTTAAATTGACTTTTGGAAGTATTTAGGGTTATTGTTGTTCAGAGGCGCCTTTTTCCGACAGGGGGGGAGGGAGGAACACGCTTTTGGCGAAATCTTTCCTTTTCCCGTTCCTCCTTCTCCTCTCTTACTTCGTTATTTTGGCACAGATTCTAAGATTTTTTACGACACTCAATCATATTTTTACAAGGAAACTAGAAGAAAGGATTCTTTATTTCATGTGAAAAGGAAAATTTTTCTTTCCTTTCTCTTGCCTGTCGATTTCTAATATCCATTTTTTTCTTTCTTTTAGATCCTGTTGGAATATATAAAAGCACCTGCAGGAATTGACTGGATTTCGGTTCTTTTTCTCTTCTGTCGGATGAAGTGTGGTTTTAATTTACTTTCTGAATCTAGTTCCCACATGTAATGAGGTTTATTATCGACTACAACTGACAATCGTGGTGGCAAGTTTTGAGTTGTCTAATCGTCATTTAAACCAACTTTCAGTATAACAAATATTTATAATTTGTGCTTTGATCGTTTTTCATCCTCTGGTGTAGCAGAATGTGTTCAGATTAACTAACATTATAAACCGCGTAAAAAAAATCATCAGTTCGTTTTTGCCACAGAAGGTGACAATAGCTTTACATTGACCAAACGCTTGATTCGTATCAACCATACACCTATGTTTATCAGTTTGAAACAATATCAGGAATGCTGTCACACTAAAATTTCTGGGTAATAAACCTGAAAAAACTCTTTCGTGCCATTCTTTGCCGTTGTTAACCAAACCCCACCACTTCTTTCACTTAATTAAAAATGACGGGTATAAAATTTTTCTGTCGCTGTATTTTTCCTAATTGGAGTCAGCAAAACCAGCAAAAAACCTTTAAGGCATGTCAGCTAAAGGAAATTGATGAGATGAAATTTGAAACTCCCGCGCTTTTGTGAACTCATGTTTTAGTTTATGCTTACAACTACAAACACATCGGAGTTTAAACGAAGTTTCCTCCTGTTTGTATTATAATTAGACAACTCTCAGCTTACTTTTATCAAGATGAAGTTTCAACCATCGATTGAGCTTAATGGAGAAGTTGGTGGAAACGGTTAACGGAAAACTTAAGCAACCTTATCGCTTTACCTTTATCAGAGCGGTGTGAGTCCGTCTAAAAATTAACCTCTCTTCGGTAGAAAGCGTCAAAAACAAACTTTTCAGTATTGAAAGCTAAAAACCAAAAAATTCGTTTGATGATTTTTGTAAAAGGCGTTGAGAACAAAAGAATTCATGGCGGAGCTTTTGCACGATGAGAAATTAGAAAGCAGGGAATGCTGTTGGCGTTGGAACTTTAATCACTACACTACGCCTCCCGCCGATTTTCAACGTAATATATACACAATATTACATTCCTGTCCAGATGAAATCTTCTAAAAAAAATTTGAGAACCCCTGACATTTAATTTTTATATTACAATTCCCTGTGAATAGTTCTTTACTGTTGGCAAACTTGTTTTGGGAAATTTCAGATTCACTGTTCCCGTCATCCCTAGACCTCCTCCCTCAGGGCTCCTTTACTTCCTTCTTAAACAAAATCCTTTTAAACGTAAACAAAGTTCGTTTCATAAGTTTCTTCCTCGAGGCCATTTTTTTCTCCCCAAAATTTGAAATTGGGGATAAAAAGCGTTCGGAGTGGGCGGTGGAGAGGAGGGATTTTATAGCAAAACCAAAAAGGCAACAGCACCATATTTCTCTCCGAGAGAACAATCAAAACTGGAAATTAATTTTTCTTTCCGTAGACTTCTTTCGCGTATTTTTGGATTTTCCGCCATATTTTATTTTCGACAAAATGGAAGAAGAAGAATAAAAAGAAAAACAAATTTCCTTGAAGCGTGAAATGTTTTCATTCGAAGAAAAAAAATTTTCTGTTCGTTTCCTCAGCAACCGAATTTTTCCCTCTAAAAATCCCAAACGTGAGGATGGGAGGAAGGGAGGGAGAAGACAGAAGGAGGCAGAGCAAGAGAGAAAGAGAAAAGCTTATGCTAATATTAATATTAATAACATGAGTGGATAATACGTATAAGCCAATAACGACATGTTGGAAAAGTCAACAACACCCCTCTGACTAAAATAAATAAGGTCGATGTATATATAAACGGATATATGGATAAATAAATAAAAGGGAGATAAAGATAAAGAGAGAGAGAGAGAGAATATTAAATGTAGAAACAAACATTAAAATATTGATATTAGTATGAAAAAATATTATTACATGTAAATCTCTTTTTGATATGGTTTTTATTCACTAGAACGCGGTTAAGCTCCGCCGCCATCATAATCCTGGGAAAAATATTACTTAACTATTTATTTCGTTTTCTGTTTGATTCATTCATTCACTCACTCATTCCCTTCATTTTGATAAAGTAAATATGGGTCAGTATAAATTTTTGAGGTTTTTGGTTCCAGCACTAAGTAAACTGAGGTTTTAGGTGAAACGATTTTAGGTGCAGCTGAGCTTTTATCAATTTGAAGGTCAAAAAGGTGGGAAGGAGGAAGTGTGAAAAGGATATTGGAGGCTATACTAAGCTTTTCGAAAAGTGGGACAAATTTTGTACAGAATATTTTTTAGCACTGGGGCATGAGTTACTGAACCGGTAGAAATGGAAAGCGAGGGAGTGATAGAACGAAGAAACAGAAGATCCGTTTGTGGAACGGGTAACTGGTAAATGGGTGAGTCCCTGACCTAATTATATAAGTTGATCGTCACTGAAATTAGCAATGGACACAGTAAGGCGTAAGTTCTGACACTACTACCCCTACTTTTTGAAGGGCACAAAAGTCGCGCGAAAATGAGTTGGTTCAAGGGTAGAGTCCCCTGTACCTTCGTCACTCTACAGGTAACAGCCAATAAGTACCAGCTTTTAAGAAGTAATTAATTATATCAATAAGTTTTATCTGTTAATAATTAATTATTAATATTATACTTAGTGTGTTGGTCTAAATAACTACTCTTCCCAAATACTTCATCTTGGATTCTGCAACTGTAGTCAGATATTGAAAGTAAAATGGATAGTATTGTCTCGATGGTGTGGAATAAATCTGCTTTCTTCTGTACTTAAACTACTAAGACTAAAGTTGGTACCTCTCACACTACAAACCACTTCTCCTTTCTTCAGAACTTATATTCCGAGTAGAGTCAAAACTTAACTGTTGGATGTAAAAAGATGTGTAAGGGAGCTCAACATCTCAAGCATCAGTCAATAGTTTCGTCCTTTGACCACTCAACCATAGGCTTGTTACTCATAACACAATTCTCACACCTCTCAACTTTATCAAAGTTGAATACAGAGTTCGTTATTGTATGACTTCCATTTTGAAAATCTTTGTAGTCACTCACAGAAAATATATAAAGATAAAAGAAAAATTTGACATATTCTTCATCAGAGTGCATCAAATGTAAATATGAAATATTGATTCCCATATGAATGAATATTATGAGAATATATTGTATAAATATACAGATTCATAAACTTGAAAAAAAGCTTATATTGACTGAAAAGATGAAAAATATATTACAATGAAGGCAAATACATAAATAAATAAGCGAATACACGTGAATACAATATTTACAAACACGTCACACGCACACCCCATACTCAGGCCTCGCTATTTTTGGCCGATTCGCTAAAGCCTTGACTGCGTCTCTCGAATCCCTTCCCCCAGCGGAATCTTCAAATTGTAGTTTAAGAAGAAGCCATCTGGTTACGTAGAAAGCTTATATAGTCTTCCCTCTGTCGTGTTACAGTCTTTTCCAGCTTTTGGAGTCTGAGTTGGGACTTTTCTTTACTTTTCTTAAAAATCTCTAAGGACTTTGTTTCTGGGAAATGTGAGGGTGAAAGTAAAACCAAAACAGAGTTCTTCCAAATAAATGAATCTATACATCAAAGCCAGGGGCGGGAAAAGCTGTCAATTTGGTGATAATCATCGCTAGGGACTTGTGGGGGTCTTCGAAGAATATTGAAGGAGAGTGTGATACATCTTTTCTGGTTAATGTAAGACGACACGTGTGATTCCCTTTCAGCTTCTTCTTCTCTTGTTGTGTCTATGGCTTAGAATGATGTTTGCTGTGATTTTACGTTTCCTGTGACAATGAATTTGGATGCTGGCATGGCCATTTAAGGCTAAATAGTGATCTGGGGAGTTTTTGAAGTTTTTGTTTGCTTTCCTGTTGGTTCAGACTTCTTTTGATTTATTTTCTTATATTTTTGATCATTTTCAAAGCTACCAAGACTTTCTCCAGCCTCCCAGTTCTATTCATTCTTTCAACACTGAATATCGATAGTAAGTATAACACGTGACATGTCAGTTGATGGGCTACTATCTACCATCCCAAAGTAGACTCTACAAAATCCAAATTAAACAAGAAAACAAAATAAACCAAAACCCCAATTTCCCTCATTCGTAAGGAGCGGGTAGAGAGGAAGAAATCGACAGAAGACGACGATGTAACAGCATTACAGGCGGCCATTTTGAAAAAAATAAAAATAAAAACCGAAAAGAAAGAAAAAGAAAAACACAGGGAAACCATTTTTTATTTAACTAAAATTAAAAATTCATTTTAGTTACACCAAATACGTTTCTGTTTAATTAGTTGTTGTTGTTGTTGTTGCTGTTGCTTCTGTTGTTTTGTATTTATTTAGAAAAATGAAAGCCAAGTTTTCTCTGCGAGTCTCTCGAGAGTCTCTCTGAGACCAAAATGGAATTTTCATCCCTTTTGCCTTTCTCCTCCTGTCATTCAATCAAGCCAGAAATTTTCATTTCCATTTCCAAATTATCTTTGTTTTTTACAGGATCATTTTAATTTTTGGAACGCGGGGTGGGGGTGGAGGAGGTTCTTCCTTTGTCTTAGAAGCGATTTGAAAGCGCTTTATTTGGTCCTAGCTCCAATCTGACCTTTTTTTTAAATTCTGTTTTGATGGTTTCTTATCAATTTTCCTTCATATTTCAATTTAGTAGAATGTTAGCTATATTATATCATATATACTGACTTTAGACGGTTGTAAAAGCTCCATTCCGTGTCAGATTGTGTGTCATACCTTCTTTCAGTTACTGTTTTCAAATTTTGACACTATCCCGTGTTATACCTACGTTTCAAATTTAACGGCTGCTGACATCGTCCGGGCAAAAGCGAGAGTGATTAGGAAACTAAGGACCAAACTAAGAGGGCGAAAAGGTTTGAAAGTAGAAAGAGAAGGCAGATGAAAGAGGAGAATAGGTTACAGTATAATACAGTATATTTCATCTAAACCTGTGTGATTTCAAAGCTAAACATTTCAAAAATCCAAGATAGAAATGATCTCTATCAAGGTCTTTAAAAGAAATTGTCGAGCACTATAAGCTCTCAAAAAAGCTGAAAATGCTTTAAAAGAGACCCCTCCTCCCAAAAATATATTATAAAACCGATGAAAATGTGAGAAAATGATGGAAAAACCACGACTACTCTCTTTAAGGTATCCAGTCACGGATGTCGGTTAAACACCTCAGAAGAAAAAAAAAATTACATTTTCAGATTTTTGAAAATATAATTTCAGGAAAAATACGAAGCACAAATTAGTAAATCTTTCTCATCCCCCATACACACCCCTTCTCTCTCTCACTGTGTCCTTCTCCAACTCACTCACTCACTCTCTTTCTCATTTCAATCCCCCGAAGCAACAGGAACAACGTTCAAATAAAACATGGAAAAAGAAAGCAAAACGAATGTTTGAAATTTTCCGGGAACGAGAGGAAAAGAAGAGAGGAGGATGGAGGGCGGTGGAGGGAGAGGAGAGAGAAACATTTTTTTTTCCTTTTGCCGTTCGCTCAAAATTTCAAGTTTGAAAATTCGTCCGCGGAAAATCAAATCAGGAAAATGATTTTTACGTGTCTCCTAATCCCTTTTTCGTTTTTTCCTTTTTCCCTCTCTCTCTCTTCCTTTCCGTCGAGTTTTTAGGTAAAAACTGCCTTTACCGGAAATGAGTTTTTCTTTTTACTCCATCTTCTTCTTTCCCTCTCTCTCTCTCTTTTAGGGTTTCTTTTAAGTTTTATTTTCGGAACAAAATTTTCGAGGGCGGCTGGGAGAAAGGAGGCGGTTGGGAACCATGTGAAATTGTGTTTTGAGAAGTTGTATTTGCATGCGACATGTGTTGAGGATAACCACCTTTTGTACTTTAATATATGCAAATTACACTCGATTGGGTAATGCGAATTCTGTTTTCGAAAGCTTTCGAAAATTTACTCTGACAATAAAAGCAAAGCCCAGAACCTGGGAAATTGGATAATCATTCAGGCTCCAGAGGATAAAAAGAAAAACGAATCAAAGCATTCCATCTTCTAACAACAAATTCATCTTCTTCTTTTGACTATTTCCGGTTATATTTCCTCCCTCTTTGTTACTGTTTCAATGTTACCATTTCTCTGTTTTTCTCTTTTACCATTTGAGCCAACCCTTAAGCGATATATCTGAACAAGATGGAGCTATTGCTAGAGTCGCAGCAGCAATCAGAAAAAGGAGGAAAAATGGCTGAGTAGAAAATGAGCATTCGGTGGTATTTTTATACTCAGAATCTTCAGGAATACGAAAAACAGAGTTGGTTAGATACATTAAGAAAGATAGTGAGAACAAACAAAACCTGGAGTCTCAATCGAAACACTAATGAGTTTCCATAAACTGATTTGATAAGTCACCAAAGGTTAATGTTAAGGATGAAGCTATTAGAGGGCACACGAAGCGGAGTGTAATTGAGGTTGTGACTAGCGCTAGGTTCATATGATTTATTTGTTTTGGAGGAATCGTGTGAGGTAGGTGGTGTGTTCCAGTTAATGTTATTCATGTGAGAGCTGATTCGAAACTAGAATTTTGATTTCTTATTGCTGACATAATCGTTCTGATATTATTAGAACACTATGACTGCGACCGAATAGTTTTGTGTTTTCATACTTAATAAAGTATCAACTTCTACATTTTTGTATTTATGAATTTTATTTTAGTGTTGTAGACCTGTAGTATAGTGGTCAAAGCATCTGAGGCACAATGATCTAAAGTTCAAAGTCTCTTCTGCATTCTGTCGCACTCTTAAAAACGACATATAATTCCAGCTGAATCAAAAAAGCATCAACATACGATAACCTTGAAGATAATCCGACATTCCGACCAGCGGACATCAAGCAATCTTTTTAGAAACGGTGGTTTCTATCATAAACTTCATCCATTTGTTCAGTGAAAGCCTTTTCCTTCGACAATTCAAAAAAGATGAACTCGCTTAAAAAAAGACCCTGAAATAAAGATCGGTTTTTCAAAAAAAGCCTTTTTTGCGGTTTTTTTTGACGAACCAATAAAACTAGGTCAGATAGGTTTTCTACGTAGGAAAAAACCCCCGGAAAAGCTCCTCTCTCTCTCTCTCATCCTCTTACTTCATTTTTTATTAGAGGTCTTGCTCTACAGGCACATCAAGACCTCGAGGGTCAAACTTATTCGACCTTTTTCTTATATTTATCGGGGACGCGAGAGAAAAAAAAATTTTTTTTCAAAACATAAATTCCTTTCTATCCAGGTCGGATTTGTATTCTCCAGCCTGGAGGAAGGTTTTCACGTCAACTTCAGGAAGTGTTTCCGGGGAAGGGGGTGAACAAAACAAATTCCAAGCTTTTACCTCTCGCACATTTCGTGAACGCGATCGCGGGACAGTTTTCCCAAAAAGAGAATAAAATTTTTGGAGAAAGTGGTGCGAGCTATAAAACCAAAAAAAAAAGTTTCTATGTGTGCTGGAATAAAAAAGGAATAATTTATTTTCATAACGTGACGCAGCGTCATGACGCAAGGCCGTCCCCCCACCACCCATTCCCTCCGGGTTCTGTCGGATTTTCCAGACTTTTGGAACGCTTCGGAATTGATTCTGTACAACATTATACGCATTTTTTTAATATCGATTGTAGTATAATTCTTTTTAATAAAAATAAATTTCTTATCTTTCTGGGTCTTGTTTTATTGAACAGGGAGTAAGAGGAAGGAGTGTCACACATATTCATACACACACACACTTTCACCCCCTCACCCCTATACCGGCCTTGGTGGGACTATGCGAAGGTGGTTTTGCGTGATTATTATTATTTTCTTTTAACAGGAATCGTTCGAGAACAAGAAAAAAAAATTAAACACAAATTTAGAAATTTGTTGCGTTAATATATTTTCACCTGTAGATAAAATAAACATTATTCCAGTCGTGACCAATGAGAAACCATTTTCCCTCCTCGGATATTAATGACTGCCAACTGAAATTAATATTATACGACGTGAACTTAATATCGAGGCTCGTAAAAAAAAAAAGAAAATGGAACGATGTGGGACAGAGAGAGAGAGTGTGACACTTGGGACGGAATCGTCGGTGGGAAATATCTTGCTTGCTTTCTTTGTTATCTACTCCTAAATTCATCTTTCCTTCTGTTTTGGGCCTTAATTCCCGGATGATTTTCTTTCTGTCTTAAATCATTTTTAATTTTTTTTATTTTTCCTTAGCCTCAGTTTTGGTTTCGTTGGTTTTGCTTTTCTTTTTACCCCCACCACCCCCCCTGTTTTGTTTGTTTGTTGACGCTTTGACGTGACATGTTTGTGGTTAGCCACGCTACCTTACTCTCTCTCACTTCCAATCATCCCTTGTTTGGATTTTGTTTTCGTGAAGAGAAAACTCCATTCTGTAGTTAGGGTGGATGGTAGCGGCAGCAGAGGAGAGGAGGGGAGGTGTTGTTTTAATGTAATTTTGTTTTTGGAATGATTCCACAAAACCTGTGTGACACGTGTCTGCGAGTCTGAATAAAATGTGGGCGTTCACGTTGAGTTTGTTCTTTTTTATCTGTGTATTGAGTATTTTTGTGTTATCATGTTTACACTGCTTACCGACGCTTGGCCAGTTTCTAGAGTTGTTGACATTAGCTGAGTAGGGTGTCCTCTTGCACTAGAAGCCGAGATTTGAAACAGCGAAGTACTCGGAATTGGAGGAAGCAGTTGGTTTCTACTGTATCATAACTCAGTTTAGAATGTCTATAATTTTAAGTATGACAATTTTGGCGGAAGTATAAACTCAGTGTGTTTCTTAAGTGAGTAAGATCAAAGTCAACTAATTTGTGAGAGTGGATGAAAGTCACAGGTCAAATATTTGAACCTGAGGAGCAGAAGGATCATGAGTTTGAGCTTTGGTGGATGGAGCATTAAGGAAATGGCTGAAAAAGTTGAGTTACTTGACATTGGGACTAGTAAGCAGTATGAAAATACTTACAATTTGTCGGATTTATTCAACCGCATAAAAAAAGGTCTTGAAACGTCTACAAAATATTACTGAAACGGAAACGATTGAATGTGATTCATAGAAAACCCACAAACCTATGTTTACATAACAGTCGCCAAAGTATACAGTAGTTAGTATTTAATGAATAATAGTATTATTATTTATATTTTAAACTTTCAAGTAGCTAACTAACAAGAATATGACGAAGGAAATTCGCTTTTGTGGAAGGATGACGTCATTTCTAGATTATCAGGTATTGTGACTATGTACAAATGGCGGATTCAGGTGCTTTTGAGTCAAAATCGAAAGAGAAATATTATAATGAAAATCCCGGTTTGCAAGCGTCCGTGGTTAAATTATCAAAACTGATTGGGAATACTTCATTTATGAGCCGGTCGCTGATTGAGTGGAAAGGGTGACTCGAGTTTAGTTGCCAGAGCGACCGAAGTCACTCCTCAAACAAACCCACCATTTTCGTTCAATTATTGTTAATATAATTAACCAAAACGAAAATTATCCCTCCCGTCCTCCCTTCTCCGTCCTCCCAAATCAGGAATTCCTTTTAGCCATTCACCTTTCCCATCCATCCAAAACACCTGGTCGCCGTCAGCATTTTTAGAAATTTTAAACGTGTCATATACCTCAAAACTTTTTCATATCCTCTCTCAGTGTACCACCACCTCCGTCACCCCTCATTCCAAAAATTTCAGAAGCCGACAACCTAGAGATAAAGTTGTCGAGAAATAATTTCGCTTACTCGGGGAAAAAATGAATAAATAATTTGACAATATTTGGAATAAATTGTTTTATTTATTTATTTTTTTGTCAGACATTTTAAAATGAATTTGCAAGCCGTGTGATTTATTATGGAAGCCCACTCTTATAAAGATGGAGGGAGGGAAAGGAGGGAAATTTTTTGAAAGCTTTAATTCCATTAACTAAGAAAAACGAAATTTTCAAAAGTTTGTATCCTTTGTAAAAGTTTCAAGACATTCCCTTAACAAATTCAGATATTTAATATTTATACTGAGAAAATATTTATACTATTTATTTATTTAAGAGAATATCACTGGCTCACCACTTTGAGATTTTTCAATTGCTCAACAGCTGGAAGTTCGCCAAGTCGAAAAATTTTGATTAAAACTTTTTATGATGAACGAATGAAAGAAATATATATTTATATACATTGTATAAAAAAACGTATATACGGAAAGAAAGTCTTTGTCAGTCTCTATTTTTGTTTAGTTCAAAATAATACTCACAAATAACCTCGATTAGATTGTATACAAATCTCGACCCAGTTCTTCCTTCATCCAATCTAGGTTAAACTGTTGGTCTGTTCATTGAATCTGGGTTACTTGTTTCAGTTTTAATCGTCTCCTGCTGATTTTGTGATTGGAAAACTGACATATCCTGCTGTCGATTCTGAAATTCTCTTTCTAACCTCTGTTTTTCTGCTACCAACTTATTCTATTTGGCTCTCAAAGCAGAAGATTCATGGGAAGAAGCTGATTGCCTTGAACTTAGGTCAATTATTTGTTGTCTCAAATTTGGACACAGGTGGGAGTTAGCTGAGAGATAGTATGAAGAAATATTTTGAAGACTAAAAAAAGAATACGGGGATAGTGACTGTTTTATTGAATTAGGATTGGAGAGCAGCTCGGATTTTACTTTACGCGGAAAATGCAACTTTTAAAACAGTTTTGCTGTGACACGTTTAGATTGCATCACTTCAGTAGAGCAGTTATTAGCTCTACGGCCTCACAATACTTCAGATTGATTTCAATAGTCATAAATAGATACAAATCTATATATTTTATAAATATTAAGCTTAACGCTCAATAATAAAACTGAATGTGGTGGCCAAAGGTGCTGCAAGATATGAAAATCCTGCCCGAGACAGCGACAATCTAGAACAGAAAGACCTGGAGAAAATGTACGAGAAGGTCCCTAAAGAGGTTCCGTAGATAAACTGGGAACTGGAAAGACAAAGAAGGCTCAATAATAAAACTGAAATTATTAGTAAAAAAATTCTAGATAGATATTGTAAGACACTATAGAAATTAAAATTCATAAATAATGCACACTTAATGTATGTCACGCAAAAATTTTTGCACTTTGAACAAGAAAGTATTCCATAAATAATAAATCGAACACCAAAACTTTGAAAAGTTCCCTTCATAATATTACTAGACCGCATATCTTCAAAATAACCAAATAAAATAAATTGAAACCGCATTAAAAAATTCTTTAAAAGTCAAAAAATAGTTTAATGTCAACGGTAAAACTGTAAAACCCAAAAACAAAACTCCAAGGTCAATTCAGGATGGTGATGATAATTAAAAAACCGGTTCCAACCCTCCTAAATCGCATAACTTCAAGAACAACCCAATAAAATAAACGGAAACCGCCTAAAAAGTTTTTAACAGTCAAAAATAGTTTAACATCAACAGCGTAACGCTGAAGACAAAACCAAAACTTTGAGGTTGATTCAGAATGGTAATGATGAAGAAAAAACAGGTTACGACACTTTAAAATCGCATAAATTCAAGATCAATCAAATAATATAAAATTAAACCGCATAAAAAAATCTTTTAACTTTCAAAAATAGTTATCAACAACAGCCCACCTACAAAACAAAAAAGAACTACGACTATGAGGTCAATTCAGGATGGTGATGATGACAAAAACCGGTTCCAAAACTCCAAAATCGCATAGCTTTAAAAACAACAAAAAACATAACCACGTACGCACAAAAAATTCTTTAAATATTATAATAATCAATAATTTGGTGCCGATAGCGCAATTTCAAAACGTGCACGGAACAAAAGAAGAGACTGCTTACAACAGAAAAATAAAAACAAAATTCGAATTTGGTAGTGGTGGTAGTGTTTCAAGCCACAACAAACAGTAATCTTTTCAAACTTGTTTGTTTGTTTTTCTTCTCGAGGCGAGTGAAAGAAAAATGTTAAAAAAAAAGGGAAAACGTCCGGGGAAATCTTGGCAGGTTTCCGAAAAGGCGAGTCGGAAAATTGGCAAAACACTGGTCCCTCGGAAAAATAAAGAAAATTTCATAATAAATTTCAAGGTTGAAATAATTTTTCTCTTCATCTTTTGCCTTTTTTAATTAAAAATTTTTCTTTTTGCTGTGTGTGAGTCTCTGTTTATTTGTTTGACATTTTTCTCTCTGAGTTTGTCTTTTCGCTTTTCCTCCATTTTTTTGCCCTGTCGTGAAATCGGATAAAGTTTTTTAACAGTTTAACTCTGAAAGAGAATTTTCTCTTCTTCCCTCTTCTTCCTTTTTTTTATTGGGAGAATAATAACAAAATGAAGAGGAAGGAGAGGGAGTGAAAGGAGTTTTATGGATCCCTTCGTCTCTCCCGACTAAAGGAGGCTGCTTTATTCAGAAAGTGAACGAACGGTTGAAGGACACCAAAACATTCTCCCAAAGTAATAAAAGATGGAAGGAAACGTTTATCAGGGAAAACTTTTCGACGACCGATAAAAATAAATGTTGTTCTATTAGTTGTGCGGACCCGAGGGATTTCCAAAAGCCTTCGGCTTTCTTTTACCCGTTTCAAGGACTGGGTAGAATCCTTGGCGAGCTTTTACTCATTTTACTAAAGCTTTTTCCTGTTTCTTTTGTCCTAGTTCTCTGTTTTTGGCTTGTTTTAACAGTTTATGCTTTCCTGTGTTATTCTAATAGACTACTATCAACTCCCTAAAACCGGAAATGGGTTGATGAATTGAAATGAATTGACTGAATCAATGATCTGATTCATTCTTTCAACCAGATAGCTGTTCGATTGTCAGATGTCTGAACTGCCACGTTTAGCTGACCATGCAAGTGCTTATTTGCTCAGCGGTAGATCCACGCCACTAAGTCGTAAACAGAAGATTTCAAAAGCCACGTGACATGATTTTAGGAAGCTAAGCTAAATTAGGTTAGGGAAAGAACAAAAAAACAAACAATACCATTGCTGACTCTGGTACAATTTGCTTGAAAATCAAACCTGGAATTAAAAGCAAACTGTCAAGACTGTTCGGTGAGCTTTTAATCATTCCAGTAAAGCTTCTATCTGTTTGTGTTCTGCTTCCTTATGTTGCTCTGTTGAACTGTTATGTACTCCATTCGGCTTGGGTTTAATTCTAGACCCTTCAACTCCACACCCGCCCAGACAGATTCAAACTTCTCACATACCCATATCCGTATAACCTACTTACAGGACTGCTTTGTCTTCTTCTTTGTTTTAAAATTCATCGCGTCTTACTTCAGATGTCAATAAATCAAATAAACAAAATCGAATTTCAATAAATCGTCTCACGTGACCTTTGCCATCCTCGCTTTTCATGACGACGGTCTATTTCCGGTTCAATTGGGAACGGCCATAGATCGTCGTGGCCTTTATTAAACGTTCGAAATACAGAAAATAGTCGAGTTTAATGGTGTCAAACGTTCAGTCGAGGTTGCGAACTAAACGACCCCATAGCTCAGGGATTGAAGGTGTTAATGTCCTTCTGTTGACTTAAATAAATAAAGAGAAAAACTTGAATCATTTTTTCCTTTTCTTTTTACCCCCGCCCGCCCCTTTCGTCCAAAAAAGTTTAGTAAATGAAAACATAAATCAAAATTAATGCTCCACCTTGATAGTCTCAAGCCGAACCCGTTGTTATTGGGTGTTTTAAAGTCCCTCGAGAAAAGTTAATAAAAAGTTTTGGACGATATTTTAGAGGATCGGTTTCCCCCTAATGGCTTCCTGCTTTCGATGCTGCTGTAGCTTGTGTCTTAAGTTTGGACTTTAAGAAGGTTCTCAGGATTTTTCCTAAATATTTGTAAAAGTGGAGACTGGAGTTGAGTTTTAATCCCTCGTTTCACTCTTGGGTATAACAGACCAAGAGGTTCGAGCTCTAAACTTAGTTTAGTTGGGCCCTTTGACTACTCTACTGTAGGCCTCGCAAAATCCTTACTGTCGGTTAAATTTAGTGAAAGTTGCGCCAAATCAATGATGGCGACTCTAAGAAAGAGAAAACACTCACATCTATCTCCTGGTTACAGCAAACTGCAGTATGGGTGGGCTAACTGAAGCCACCAACCTTAAACTCATAGTAGATATGTTAGTGAAGGTCCTAGTACAACAGCAATATTCAACAAGACAGGCCTAAATACAAGGACGAAGAAAGCCTGAGGAGACAACTGTCTTTGAGTTTTTCCAGACCGAAACCATTTCACTAAAAACAACAACAACCTTTGCCCTCTGGCCACACATTTCATTATCCGAATCCTCTTGCTGCTTGAAGGACAAAGACCGTTTTGAATAACAACAACAGCAACAGCCAAAGAAACTTTATTTAGTTTATCAAAATCATTTCTCAGGATGGAAACTGAATCCCAAGGTCACTAAAACTGGTCACCCAGCTTCTTTGTATTTTCTTTGAACTGTTGTTGTTAGTTCTGGAAGAGTCAATCCATTTCCTGTTTTCAAATAATTTTATAATATCGTATATGTAATATCTATATATATACAGTATATTTTCTAATATAAATATTGTTTCCACGCAGGAAATAATTATTTTTGTACATTTTGTATGAAGGTAGACGTAAGGCTGCTTTGTAATTCAAGTTTGAATGGGTGTATAAAGTACATCTATAAAGCGTATAAGTAAAAGTTTATACACTTAAAACGCGTAATAATAGTAACTTACTAAGATGTGAAATATATGTTCGATGAATACACTCACTTTTCAAAAAATGATTTTGAAAAGAGTTTTGTTGACCTTTTTGGGAAGCTTTTGAAAACCGGATGTTAACCGGAAATAGAAAAGAAGGAAATTTTATGCTCAGGAGAGTCCAGTGATTTATATCAAACATAAAAAAATAAATAAATAAAACAAAATAAAATTTGCTGAGAGAGAGAGGAACGGATATTTATAAACCGTCTGGAAATTGTTGGATGTCCTCCACCTCCTTCTGAACCCGGCCCAAAAACTTTCATTTCAAATTGGGTCACGCATTTAATTATTTTTCAGTTCGGTTCTTTGATGTCACGATATTACAAGAGGCACGGGGGTATGAGATGTTGGTTGAGAGGGCCGGGGGGAGTTCTCCAAAAAATTTCGTTTTAGAAAGCATTCGAAATTTGAATTTTTTTTTTATAATTGGGAAAGATATTTAATGTTGCCGACAGCGTGAAATGAAAATTCGGTTCTTTCAAACATCAGTTGTCAGAGTGTTGCCTCCCTTCCCTCTCCTCTCTCCCCGCATCCCATCCTACAACCTCCCTGAAAATAATTTTTTTTTGTTATGTGATTGATGATAAAATCAATTTCGATTCATTTCTTTCTCATTTTTGTCTTTTTTTAACGTTTACAATAATAATATAAAAAATTTCCGGAAACGCGATTCTGTTAAAATGATCCATTGTCTTGTCTAAAAGAATTTTTCTAGAAATATTTCCTTGTGTTCTTTCTTCTACAGAAAGGAGGACGGGGTGTGAGTGGGTGGAAACACAAAGGAAATATTCTCTTCCGAATTTTTTTTTGTTTTGAAATAATGTCAAACCGGAAGAAGAGAGATATTATAATTTAGGTCCTAGTACTCTGAATCATGCTACACTAAATTTCTTTTTTTTGCCCTGACGTTACTATCATCTGACACCATTTAGAGAGGTCTTACCAGATGAATTTTATCTGGGGTTCAGACCATTGTACCCGTATTCATGGGCAAATGATATATAGCAAAAGATAGGGAAAAGAAACTTCAAACTCAACTTCATTGCTTTCGAACCTTTCATGATTTATTTATCTGTCATTTATCTACAACCCAAAATAATTATTGTGGCAACCCAGACAACAGACTTGTAACCAACAAGTCAGAACGACATGCAGAAGACGCAATGAGACATGTATGAGAAAAATCACGAATCGTACTAACAGAACTCTCTACTAATTGGGACTCAGTATAATTGGGGTAGTAACTCGAACGTCTATTTTTCGTAGATATTCTTGGAGATAATGTTTGTTTTAGCATATTATATTTCCGCTCGGAATCCGTGTGCTTTTCTCATCAAATTACCAAATTCCGGTGATAATAAAAACCTTTATCTTGACAACAGACCTATGTCTCAGCTCCAAGAACTGGAGGATGGAAGTATAATAAATCCATCCCACAGCCAGAGAACATGACCTAATGTGTGTATCGAACCACTGATTTAAAAACCATTTTCAGGTACAAATTAATTCAAATTCAATCCAAAAACCTCCAAGTTTCAAATTTCTGAAACCGGAAACAGAGAAAATAATTTTTTTGTTAAAGCTTCCTTCGATTTAACTCCCACCTGTTTTCGAATTAAGACACCAAAAAGGTTTTTAGTCGTTTTATTTGGGGGTACAAACCATCGCCGTAATCCTCGGAGCGGATGGAAAAACAAATGAAACAAGAAGAGACGTAGATAACTAAGAGTGAAAGGAGAAGAGAAGGAAAACTAGAAAGGGTAGAAAGAAGAACTGTCAAAGGAAACAAACTGAAGTTTTATAACCTTCCAAAAGGGCTCAAACACACAAAATTTGATTAGTGCGAGAGGAGATAAAAAGACTTTTCCATCAATTTTCCTTTGGTCAAACAAAATTCCGGAAAATGTCAGAGGTCGGAAAATTAAAAAAAAAAATTTCCCGTAATTAACAGCTCTCACAAACAGGTTTCATTTTTATTTTGTTTTCAAAAAAAAATTTGAGATGGAGCCCGAAAAAAAAATTTTTTTGTAACTCAATATTTGCGATGGCCTTTGATCCTATATTTCACATTTCCCCAAAGCGAAAATTCGATTAGAAAGATGGAAGGAAACTCTTTCACCGTGTTTAAGGAACGCCTGATGAAGCTTTCTAAACCTTTTAAAAGCTCTTAGATAACCAAATTTAACGACAGCCCAACGAAAATAGTTGAAGGACAAAAAAATTATTTAGAAAAGGAAAATTCTCAGGAGAACAGGAAACAGAATTTTAGGTTAAAAAATAATTTCAGGGCATCTTCCTCTTCACATGGTTTGGCAGGAGCCTTTATGGGTTTGGCACAAGAAAAATGCGCTTCCGGATATTAAAAAAAAATATTTTTAAAATGATGCGAAAACAAGAAGAGCCGAGATGTTGAGTCAAATTTTGGTTGTAATCAATCAAAGCCAACCCCTTTTTTGGGGGTGGGAGTGGGAATAAAAAATTATGGTGTGACGGGGATGAATGGAATTTTCTTTTCCATTAGATACGAGTCGGATCTCGTGGTTTGTACAACTTTTTCATGCCCGATAGGCTTTGGGGAACTGCGACTTGTGACAAGAACGAATTCATAGTTTACGGGATGTAGGGGTGTGGATACTACCCATGACCGTGTCGGTAATTTGTGGAGTAGCTTAAAGAGTCCATACACTCTTTTGAACTATCATAGTACAATAAACCAGATGTGTGTTAAACTGAATATAAACTGACGCCCTATGACAGATCATGAATTTACATCACATCCAGAGTTCAACCGACTCCAAAGTAGTCTTGCAGACTTTCTTGTCTTACCAACCTTCTCGACGAATCAATTCGGTTGTCTCTAAACTTTATAAAATTCTCAAACTTCTAGTACTCCCTTATAAGCTACTTATACTCTTCAAAACTTAAATCTATTGATGTTAGTTGTCTTTCAATAACTAAACTTCACTTCGACTAAACGAACTAAAAAAAATTCAGCGTGCAGACATTTTTGTCTCATAAGGTATTCCTGCATGTTTAAACTTGTCCTGCTATATTAAAAACGAATCTCACGAGTGTTTCTGTTGTGAAGTTTATAAATGTGACAAGTAGTAGTTAATATTAAAAGGGACTAAAGATGAAACTATTAGAGTCATTAGTGCTAGGTTCAGGTGAGTCATTCGTTTTGAAATAGTGTCAGGTAGGTGGTGTGATCCAGTTAATTTAATTTTGGCGAGGCGTTTTTTGATGTACTGTATAAGGTAGTGAAATAGTGACTAGGATAATGGATAGATTTATTACAGTTTTTTTAAGCATCTGATGTCATTGTTCATGTTCAGACCTCATTCAAAAGGTTTTAAAGCAAATGTAAGATGTCACAATAGCCCAGCTGAATGAATCATTAGAATACCCGAATGTATTATATCAATTGTAAGGTGACCCATTTGAACAAGAGTTACGAATTTTAAAGGAAAATGTTAAATTGGACTAGCCCGGTTGGATGGGTCATTCAAAGAGATAACGGTTGTCAAACCCCTTCTAGGGTATAAATACTGGCGAGAATGAATCAATAAAAAATTCCGAAATCAGGAATCAGTTGGTTTCTAACAACCTTACCCCACCACTAAGGGCTCTCCTTTCTGAAGTCCAACAGTGCTAATGCATAATTATCTTACCGTCGGGTTGGGTAACCTGAAGAAAAATATAGCAAAAGGAAAAGTATGAACAACAACACCACCCCAAGTTGTAATATTTAGATAAAGAAAAAGTATAAAAGCAAAAGACCATCAACAGAGTAAAAAGGAGAGAGAGAAAGCGGACAGAGGAACAATCACTTCACATTTAGACAATCCCACAATTTTCACCCGCCTCCCTCCATCCCTAGACTTTCCTTCCTTTCTAAAAGCATAATTTAATATTCTGCGAACCCTTACAAGTGCCTTTTTAAAGAATCCCACGAATAGAAGGGAGTATACGTAAAATAAAGTGCAGATCAAATACCTCGAAATGTAGTTAGTAACAAAAAGGAGAAGCGAAAAGGAAGAGGAAGTAACTATTATAACTTTTATTTTCCGGTTGGGGAAATGGGAAGATGAATGAAAAGAAATAACTACAACCATGTTCTCTCAGTCGAGAACAGGAAAAAAAGGGAAAATCAGGTTAATAATTAAACTTTTACCAAAAATAAATAAGTCAATAAACTTTTAATTGGATGCCTCCCTCCGTCCTCCACCACCCCCATCACTCTTCAAAAAATGAAAAGAAATAATATTTTCGAAAGCTTTCCACTCCTTAGGCTCGGGAAATTTTCTTTCTCCCTTTTTGGAGGAGGAGATTTCTTTTAAAAGAACAAAGAACAATTTGATGGACTGAAACAAATAACGGCCGATGGGAAGTATTATTGAAAACATTGCCGGAAGAAATACAACCGGAAATGTATGGAATATTGAAAGGAAAAGAAAAATTGATGGAAAAGAGAAAAATATGAAGACAGTGAAGCACGCTTTAATATTTTCGTCTTGTCTAGCGGAAAATCGGTAAAACTCACCGCCTTCTTTCATTTTAAGGCTAGTGAAAGGGTGGACGTCCGGCCTTGACTCCAATTTTTGTCCTGATGATGATGGGTCGGTTGGGTTCTTCTAGTCCGTGTTAAAGGTCTTCAACTTTTGAATTTTGATTTGACTGGGTGTGGGTGTTGGCTGTGACTATATATTTATAATTTGAGGTTATGGGTTTATTCTGCTATATCAGCAATGGTTGCTTTAGGCTTTAGATTTGACTTTGAATTCAGTCTGTTGCAGCACAGCTGTTTGGGTTTAATTGATTTCATGACCCATTTGACCCACGAAAATGGGTTAGGATTTAGACATCAACACCTGGTGTGTTTTGGATTTGAGTGTTATTGCTGACTAATTTATTTCCTTTCTTGCTTACTACAGTGATGTCATTTATTCATCTTTATTCATTTTCGATATTTCTTGGCACTAACATGTTTCCTTAGAGCAACACGGTTAGAATTTACAATCCCTGCGTAGCGACTTCCAAACAATTTTCTAGCACCCCGAACACTATTTGATAGACTTGACGCCCTACAGAACACGCTATAACCACTATAACGTATCATTTTTTGTTCTTCAACACTCAGTCCAAATATTTTGTTGTATAACTGAATGGGACTGCCCTTTCTGTTTTAGTAAACCGTCACTAGCCAACCCACCTTTTAGATGATTAAATTAAGATACTAGTCCCATAATGGAACAAGGATGTGTTAGCACCGGAAGAGATGTGATATAGTGACCTCCCAACCTGTGCATAGCCTTTCCTCCAGCATCTGTTACTTATTGTAGAGATCATGAACATAACACAACAACAAAGTAAGTGTGTAAATTCTAGGTCTTCTATCATCCTTACAATTAATGTTTGGCTTAGGAAAAATTCTAACACAAACAGCAAAAGCTGTATCAGTATAAAACGACAGCAAGTAATAGTCGAGGACGTTTCTCACCTGACTATATAAAAGTATAATTTTAAATACAACCAGTAACACCCCAGAACATAATAAATTGTAAAATTTTATGTATAATAAGAATTAATTCGGTGGAAAGTCTTCAACCAGAACCACAAAAATGAATTTGGAGCGGGAAAAGCCATCCGAAAAAAAATTTTCAGGAGATAAGAGAAGAGGCTAAGGAGGGAGAGGAGGAGGAGGAGGAAGCAAAAAACCGGGAGGAGAATGAAAAAAAAGCCAATTAAATTGACAAGATTAAAAAAATGACGAGTAATTACTCGAACCATTAAGTCGTTTCTTTAAGAAATATAAATTATGTTCGGGTTGTTCGCCTGACTTTTTAATGTTTTCACCAACCGCATGAAATTTGTCTTCCTTATGTTTTACTGCCTCGAGGTTTTCCACTCCCTCTTTTTCCGCTTTCGAGCTTTTTTTTCCCTTGACTTTCCATTCACGTAGGGAAGGAAATATTGTAATGAGGGCAACCGTTTTCACCCGCGCTCATGCTCGCAAAATTTCAATAAGGTTCACCTTAACAGACTGGGAATCGGGTCAAGAAGAACGCTTTCCCCTTCAAAACTTTCTATCTGATATCTTTTCGTCGATGCTGAAAGGAGTAAGCGAACATTTTCGAAATCTTCTCCCAAACCTGATTTAAAGGAAAAGAGAAAACGTTTCTGGGATTTCTCGTTTTTCAGACTTTTCACCGATTTCCCGCTTTTTTGGGGGGGTCGCTTTCAAAGAAACCAACTTCCACCCGATATCTTAAAACTTAGTGACTGACTTTCATTCATTCCCTCTCTCCTTTTCCTTCCGTCCTTCCTTTCGAAAAAATTTTAAATCAATTTTCCCACAACTTTTAAAAAGTTCAAATACTTTATTAAGTTTTCTTTAATGGCGTAGTTTTAAGTGTTGATTAATAATAAATTCTATAATTAACGTTTTTTAATGTTAACAAATCTAATTACTGTTAAAAATAATTAACTGCGTGTTTAAAAGCTGAAAAACTTTCTTTTAGAACCTTTTTTTTGCTACCTTCTTACACCTCAGGTATGAGAATTGTTTGCTTAATGAAATCCTCTGATTGCTCATATTTTGCCCTGCAGACATCAAGCGTCTTGTAACTTGGTGCTATAGTACTACACCCACGAAGAATGATATTGTAAAAATTATGAAGGAAATGTTAAAAGTAATTCTTCATTGCTGACTTATCAAACAATTCTTACCGCTGGAGTAAGTATGCCCAGGATTTATTCATTCCTCACTAACATAACATTAATTTTAACAAACGTCCAGCAGAAGGCTCTAATTATTAATTAATAAGTCAGCGTTTAAGATTTTAACGTTAATAATGAAATTACAGAAAAATTAACAAACTTTCTTGGTTCCTTTTGCTTGGCAAAAATTAATTACAAAACAAAAAACCAAAGGAAACAAAACTTTCAGAAACCTTATCGGAAACCAACACCAGAGACCAGTAAGCCGCACAACTCGCGAGCCAAGACACCCATAAAAAAAGAGAAGAAAGACACGCACAAATGTTATATCAACAGCAAAGATGTTATAAAAGACAAAAAGTCCTCACATAACACGGTTCATATAAAAATAAAATAAATAAAAACAAAGTTTCGATGACGTAATCATCATTGAAGAACATCAAAGGGACTCAGTCGGCGTAAACATTAGCATTCCAATAAGACTTTTAATTATCGATTTAATGACCGGACTATTTAGAGACGTTTTCCAAGAGCTAAATACCTCTAATAAAAATTAGCTTTTATCCCTGCATTATTATTTATTTATTTATTTATTTTTTCTCAAGTATTAATTTCCCGTTTTCTTTGGGTAGACGACGAAATCGCTTAATCACTGTCATTCTCCTTCTCTCTCTCTTTCTCCTTTCACTTTCTTCAACCCTCCGCTGTCTTTCTTTCTTTCTCTCTCTTCATTCTCCTTTTTTTGCTTTTAAATATTTATCTCCTGGGATTATTTGTTTGCTTAAATTTTATTTTTATTTTCGAATTTATTTCGATTAATTGAAATTAAAATGAAGGCTTGAAAGAAATTTCCGTTTCCGGGTATCAATTAAAGGAATCAGATTTTTGTTTTTAGCTTTTGTTTTGTGTTATTTTCTTTTGGGAATCGAAAATGCTTTATTTATTTATTTATTTATTCAATTCCTAATTGAATGTAATGTTATTTATTTGTCTGTCCTAAGGAGGGAGATGGACTGAGAGATGAAGAGATACAGAAGGCAGGGAAAGCGATAGAAGATTCTTAGAGCATCGTTGGGATGTTTTTCTTGATTGTTTGTGGGTGGATGAGGAATATAAAAGTATAATACCGAAAAGGTATGTAGATTGGTTAGTCATCGAGTCAATAATTTATAAAATTATTTATTTATTTGCTTGTGTGTTTATTTATTTCATCAAAAGGACCTAGGAACGTTGTAGTTTGTTGACACGAAACTTGTGAAGTTATTGATTTTGTTCATGTATTTATTAAATCCAGAGTTATTTATGGATTTGTATATGTTTATATACAGTTATTATGTGTATTTATATGTACATATATGTTGTATAATTACAACTTTCGTAAGTTCCTTTGTTAAAAACTCATAAATAATCATTCAGCAACCAAATCAATAAAAATTGAACAAAACTAACCCACAATTTGGGTATATATATATTTATTGGTTAATATGTTTATTTTTATTTATTTATTTGCTTGTGTGTTTATTTATTTCATTAGAGAGTTAAGACATCTGTAATTTAGTGCAACGAAACTTGTGAAGTCATTGGTTTTGTTTATGTATTTATTTATTGATTTGTTTTTCGTATTTATTCATTTACTTGTTTATGTTTATTTATTTATTTGTTAATAAATTATTTATGGGTTAGCTTTGTTTAAGTAATATATTTATTGCAACTATATTGTAACATTATTTACAGTAACTAATATTTATATTTGGTGGTGTTTAGTTTATTTATTGATTTATGTACCTGATTTGTAATTGCTTTATAAGTCTTTTTATTGGTATATGTTTAGTTGTTAATGCTCTTGTATATAATACATGTATAATTAGCTCTAAGAATAATAGGGATAATATAATTAGCTAAAATAATAAGGGAAATATTATTAATATTATTTTATTTATTTATTTGTGAAATATTATTTTATTTGAAGAGGAAGGGTCCCTTATAGAAGACCAAATTGAGAGCAGTGTTTTTGATCCAAGCACAGCTCTAAAACTAGAAACAAGGGTTATAGCGTGAAACTTTGGTTTTGTGCTTTCCAAGCGGTTTCAGACCTTTTCCCAGTTGGCTCTGACCTGTGTTCGGTGTTACGAATCAATTTTGAGCTTAACTTTGTCTCCCGAGGCCTCGTTGTTCGGGTTATTGTTGTGGTTCACTTTTGTCTTAGTAAGGCTCACTCTCCAGTCCTGATTGTTTACTCTGATTCGTTTTGTATTTTGGGTTTTTTAGTCAGCTAATAAACTATTTCACTTGTTCTGTGGTCTCCTATTTTTCTGTATCTAACATTTGAAACAAGTTTCCTCCCCATATTAGACGAATACAGGATGGTTCATTATCAAAATATTTAGAGAAGGAGAAGACAGCTTTCGAAAAAACTGGTGAGGGATAACTAGAAACAAGATGAAGCAGGGTTTCCATTTTTTTGAAGCTTTCGCCGCGGCACAACTTCTGATGTATGAGGATGCTAGTTGAAACGAAACAAAAATCACATTTCAAATGATGGATATATTATAAATTGATTCTAACGAAGAAGAGAGAGAGAGAGAGAGAGTGAGTGGGGGACCAGAAAGGAAGCTTTAATGTTGTCATCAACGTAATTAAACGAATAATAATAATAATACTAATTTCCCTTTTCAGGTTTATTGATTATATAAACTGACAGATTTGTTGAGAATGAAAAACATAATCGATTTTTAGGCCCCAAAATAAAAACATTCTGATACAATAACGAACAGTGTTCCCTCTATTTTTTGTGACCAGTGTGACCTGTGACTCTTTTTAAGTCTGCAGCTTTTTCAAAAATACAAAAATTCTGTTCGGCAATTGAATTTTTTAAAATCGTGCTCGAACTCAGTGAATATAAATTCCAGTCGAATGTTTGGTGGATTATGAGCACAAATTCAGTGACTATAGATTATTAGGGGTCCCTGTTTGGAGGATGCTGAGCTGCAATTCAGTGAACACAACTTTGACGTGTCTTTTTTGTGGTGGATCTGAGCACGAATCCAGTGAATACAAATTAAAGGTGTCTGGTGGCTACTAAGCTCGTATCCAGTGAATATGAATTCAAAGTCTCAGTCGGGAGGATACTGAGCTCGAATCCAGTGGATTCATATTAAAAGTGTCATGTTTGATAGATGTTGAGGACAAATCCAGTGAATATAAATTCAAAACGTCATGTGTTTAGTGGCACCTGAGAACGAATCCCGTGAATATCGATTCGAGGGATACAGGAACGGATATTGGGCACAAATCCAGTGAATACAAGTTCTAGGTGTGTTGGGTGGACCCTGAGCACGAACCCAGTGAATTCAGATTACAGTTTTCTGGTGAATACTGAGCTCGAATTCAGTAAATAAAAGTTCAATGTGTCTCTGTGATGGATACTGAGCTGAAATCCAGTGAATAAAACTTGTAGGTGGTTTTGGTGGATCCTGAGCACGGATGAAGTGAATATAGTTTCAGGGTATTTGTTTGGTTGAGCTCGAATTAAGGGAATTCAAATTAACGCTGTCATATGGTATAATGGATAGGCTACTGAGCACATATCCAGTGAGTACAAATTCAAGGAGTCACGTTTTCAGTACATCCTGAGATCAAACCCGGTGAATATCGATTCGTGAATTTTATCCAAAATAAAAAAGGTTGTTTGACATTTTAAATTTTCTTTGTTTCGATTTCATATACAGATGCAATTTTATTTTCTTTAAATTTAAATTTTGAGCAGACATATGTGCCATGTTTGAAATTTGTCAGCGCTCACACCGCACAACTTAGGGGAAACACCTGCAACAACTCTTCACAGGAACACTTCGGGAAAGTTTCGATCGACTCACCCACTCTTCCCTCTTGGTGACACGTGTTCTCCTTTCCTAATATTTATATTTATCATTAATATATGTAAATTATTGAGTAAAATCCATAAGAAAACCATAATTACGTGGAATAACAACAATAATAATGGACACTAAGTAGCGTTTGAGAGAATTTTAATTTTTGGTCTTGTATCGAAGTTAACCTGACGAAAATCAGAAGATCACGTGATTTCGATTTCATTTCACATCTAAAGAAAAAGCGACACGTGTTATTTACCGTGCTATTTCCGGTTCGCCATAAAAATTAAAAATTTTCTGCTTTTATATAACCGCTCAGAGAGATTAGATAAATTTTGTGCTCTCATCCTTTTAGGGCGGAAAAATTTTTGATCTGCTAATACCTTCAGTGAGCACCTGAAAGTCAAGTATAAGGAGAGTGCTAACAGTATACTGACTTGTCCTGTTTGGATAAGGGAAGAGTAACAACTGCTCTCTATGCTGGAGAGTCCTGTTTAAAGACCACCTTAATGAAGTCTGGTAGGGAGCAGGAGGAAGTGCATTCAGGAGGAGCTAGACTAGCATCTCACTGCTGGAAAATATATAAACACAACACCTGCAGCACCATAATTTCCTAACAGGATGGGTATATAAAACGGATATTGGGCATGAACCCAGTGAACACAGATTAGTGTTCTCTGGTGAATTCTGAACTCGAATTCAGTAAATCGAAGATCAAGGTGTCTCTGTGATGGATTCTGAGCTCCAATCCAGTGAATGAAACTTGTAGGTAGTCTTGTGTGAATCTTGAGCACGGATAAAGTGAATATAGTTTCATGGTTCTTGTTTTGTAAATAGTGAGCTTGAATTAAGTGAATTCAAATTAATGTTATCGTGTGTTTGATGGATCCTGAGTGCAAATCCAGTGAATACAAATTCAAAGAGTCATGTTTTGAGATCGAATCCGGTGAATATCGATTTGAGGGTTTTATCCAAAGTAAAAAAAAGTTTGTTGGGCACTTGGTTTGGAAGTCAAAACCTCGGTTATTGCTGTTGCAGTTGGAAAGTCGAATTTCCGTCCCTTTGAAGAGGTGTCTGCATCGCGTGTAATGACGAACTTCGACTTGGGTCGTGTGAGCAAAAGTTATTCTGAACGCTTACTAACATCAAATTTATTTTTTAATAACTCAACAGGCCTTTCTCATAAAGGTTTTACGATGGCAATTAATTAACGACAGGAGTTGGATGTTGGCTTGCGCAAAAGAGTTTTTTTTTCTTTTTTTTGCAAAATGGTCATTAAAACAAGTCTGGCGACCAATTTTCGAGAAAAAATTTTTTTTTCTTTTTTAATAAATGAAATGATGTTTGCAATAAGCCATAAATAAAATCTAATTATGTCCTCTTTGAATTTGTAAACAAACATGACCATTCTAGCGAATATAAAACAAAACAAAAATGAGTTTTTAAATGTTTTCTCGGGACGAAGTTTTTCGAAAAAAAAGCCATTCGCTTCGACAGGCGGCCATAATTCACGGATCGGTTTCGAAATTTTTATACTACCAAACAAAAAAGTCGGAGAACGTTAGATACAGAACCACGTTCCCGAAGTAGAAGTCGACGGAAGGCAAAATGGTTGAGAGAGAAACGATAGACGTCAGTTTGGCATTCCTCAGCCAACGGAACTCGTAAATTTTTTTTCCTTAGTTTGTTGATTTGGACTATATATCAAATTATTTAGGCTAAGTCTTGTAAATGTCTCGTACGTGTGAAGAAATAATTAAAAAGATGATTTAATTCCGTTTCGTGTTTGTTTACTGGTTTTTTGATTGGTTTCCGCGTAAAAAGCTCAAGAATGTTTGTAATGGGATAATGGTTTGCATTTTGGTTAAAGTGTTTGGTTTTCGAAAGTCTTTGTCACGTGATCATTACTGAACTTAAATAAAACAATATTTTACCGACATTTTCATGGTTTGTCCTATTACATTCATACAGTTGTTTATAATAACACAAAAAATTTTTCAATCAATTGGTTCTGAGCAAAGAAATTTGAATTTTCGTCCTCCAGTTACACCACTGACCCCTACAGTTTTGTATTCACTGAACTCGTACTCAGTATCTATCAAAAAGAAACCTTGGATGCGTACTCACTGTATTGGAGCTCAGCATTTATCACAGGGCTACTTTAAACTCGAATTCACTTGATTCGAGCTCAGGATTCACCAAAACCACCTCGAACATGTATTCACTGAATTCAGGCTTAATATTCACCAGACACCATTACTTTGTATTCACTGTATTCGAGCTCAGCATTCACCAAAACCACCTTTAACTTGTATTCACTAGGTTCAAGCTCAGTATCTATCGCAGAGACACCCTGAACTTCCAGTCACTGGATTCGTCCACCCAACTGAGATCTTAAACCCATATTCATTGGATTTAAGCTTAGAAGCCACCACCTTTAATGTTTACTCAAAAGATTCGTGCTCAGTACCTACCACAGACACACCTTGAATTTGTTTTCATAAATTCGAGCTTGGTTTTCACCAGACACAACCGCTGAACATGATTCAAAGCTGTCTAATTTCAGTGTAGCTTTAGAACTAGCACAAAGAGCTACGGCTTATTACAGTGTTCGTATAGTATGAAAACGACTATAAAACCGCTGATAAAGTGAGAACGACAAACAGAAGGGAAAATAGTCTCGGAGAGAAATAAGTGTTTAAAATCATGTGGAAGATCAACATTCAACTCTACTCTCTTTTAAAGTAATCTTGAAACCTTTCTAGCCTCAAAATTCTATACACCTTATGTTCTATGTCAAGTTCCAAAAGAAGACATACCTTTCAAGACGCTCACTTTCCGCCATTGTTAATTTATTTTTCGCGAAGTCATAACCACATCCTGGGAATCCACTCCTCAGAGATCGAGAATCGCTGTTCTAGTCACCTAATTAATTAACTCACTGAGATTACAAAAAGGAAATTTAAATCACTCAGAAAACACCAAAAATACCCCAGTCACCCCCATACCCTGAACAGAATTTTTGTTTTCTAGAACACATAACACTCCCGAACCGAAGTATAACAATATCAAATTCACTTCCGTCACCGTCAGACTACTATTCAAACTGACCAGAGGACTGAGAAAGATTGCAGGCAGGAGAAAAAGCAGAGCAAAATCAGAATTATGCGAAAAGACCTCTATAGTGACTTGTAAATGTGACAAAAAGTAAAGAAACGTTGTTTTGAAGATTTTGGTCAAAAGAGATGCGCGCGCAAGTGGGTTTATGCGATGTGAATAGTCCTAGGTTTGAGCGACCATTCGTCTTGAGGTACTCGCGTGTGATAGTTGTGATAATATTGTTTGTGATAATGTGAGTGCAAATTTTATATAATATTCTTATTTGGCGTGGGTATACAGTAAGTACCTAATCAATATTTTATGACTACCTTTAATCTTGAATTACTACAACCTGGTAGAATATCAAAAAATTTATTTTAGTGTCACGAAGATAAGAAAACAAATCGAGGCATCCAAATATGATTTTCAAACCAAACAAAACTAATCAAATTTCAAATATATAATAACTACTAATAAGTATACACACAAAAAACGACATCTTATAATTCACTAACAACCACAAACGAATCATCGACATCTCAAAAAATTTTTTGCCATTTTGGGGGCTTCAAATCTCTTCTTAAAGCCCCATTTTGCAATTTTTAAACAAATTAGTTAAATGGCATTCAATTTTTCATACCCTCCCCCTTTGAAGGGCCATAATCATTTATTTATTAAAAATGCAAACAAGTTTGTTTTCGTCTGTGGTAAAATTTTCCCGCCAAAATTTTTTTAAAAGACTAATTTCCGGGAAAAGTTTTTATAACTGAGTAATTCTTGTTTAACTGTTTTTCTTTAATTTACGTATAATTATATGAATATTTTTGGAATATAAATAAATAAATAAATGATAATAGTTATGCGATAACGAGTTCCGGTTTGGCTTTGCGTGAATTTTCACCTCATTTCCGGTTTTGGCGTTTCGTTTTTTAAGAAAATGGAAAAATTTGATTTCATCTATTTGTTAACAGTAGTCAGGGTTGAAACAAGGCATTGACCCCGGTGTGAGGAAGTTGAAAGTTTGTGATGGTGGTTGGGAAAGGGTTGTGTTGTGCTGGGGTGGTTTCGGTATCGTCGGGGGTTGAAAAAAGAGAAATCGAGTCAGCCATTTTCATCCTATTTATTCCGAACTGTCAAAATATTATCCGTTTTCTCTTCACTTTTTATGAACAACAATTTTTTTTTATTTCTCCTTATTATCTTCTTCGTTTTGTCTTGTTTATTGGGAAACTTTTTCCGGATTTTCTTTCCGCCGAAGACGTTTTCCTTCTGTCGTCTTCCCTCTTTCATGGGTTTCTCGTCCACTTTAACCACTTCCTTGATTTTGATTTCGAGTTTCTTCATCAAATCCGGCAGGGAATCGATGGAGTCCAATTCGTATAGGCCCTCCTCGTCTTCGTCATCTTCATCGTCGTCTTCCTCCTCGGAGAACGTGCTTCCCTCTTCGATTTGTTTGAAGTAAGCATCCCCGTAGAAATTGGCGTTGACGACGTGTTCGTAGTTCCGGTACGGGGTTTTCAACAGACGGAGAGATTGCTGAACGCTACCCGTCTCGCATAGCGCTTTCCATGCGGAATACGGATCAAATCCGCATCCGATGATCTGAAGGAGTTGAAGCTGCAAACAGCGAACGTGAATGTTTTCATCTTCGATGAGATCCAACGCGATCCTGTATTCCTTCTCAGCTTCCGAGTATCTTCTCATGAGAGTCAGGACTTCTCCCTTACGGACGTAGCCCTTTGCGAAATCCGGAAAGTTTTCCGTGAGGTGTTCCGCGTCGGCGAGAGCATTTTCGAAATCGAAGGTCTGTATATAACTACAACAGCGATTGTTGTACAAACGTTTGTCGTCGGGATATCTCCAAAGTGCCGTGTTTATAACTTCAATAGCCTCGCGGTGCCGACCGAACGTCGCCAGAATGCATGCTCTCGAACCCAATTCCTCGAGATTTCCGATGTCAGCAGACATGAAACAAATCACCGCAAGGCGAAAACCGACGGAAAGCGAGTCACTCTAAAGAACTTATGTTTGGAAATAAACCGTTCAAACCGTTCGCACGATACATAGGCCCGGAAAAAAATAATAGAACAAAAAAGAAAACAGATTTGTTATTAGTGTGTGTGTTCAGAAGTTGTAAACAAAATATAAGCAGAAGATAAATGAGGCGATAACACGTGAAAAGAACTCCGAGAACGGTTAGAACATGTTATGCAAATTGGTCTCTGCCAAAATACGCACGCGTAAATTCTTTATTTTAAAGCCTTTGTCTTAGAATATTAAATGTTTCAAGAAGAGCTTTTGTTGAGTATGAAAAGCAGCTTAGTCCAAAGCTCTGGAATGGAGAAATTTGACAATTTTAGGTTTGTACCAGTCATTTCGGATGTTGGATTTTGTAAAGGACTTCCTATGCTACAGCGATTGGTTTGTTGGAAGTAAATATTAAATGAGAATTTGGTTTTAGGTGTTAGAAATTAGCAAAGTGAGAAGAAGAGTGAAGCGACAGGTGCTGTTGTATATAGTCAACAGAAAAATTTTGAAAGTTTGAGTGTGGTCGATGGATATCTAGACAAACTTCTTCAAAAGTGTATCTCTCTTCTATATAATGATAGCTCATCATTTTGGGCTCTTCTACTTCCCACCTCTCTCCTCTTCTTCATCCTTAATTCTGATCAAACTTTTCTTCCCGTCAAGTTTTAAGACCACTTTATCAACAACCGTCCTCCTCCCGGCAGCCAGTCACCCTTCAGCCCCGTCCTTCAACATTGCTCCAGTCAAGTTTAATTCTGTTTTATTTCCGCTTCAACTCTCTGCCTTTCCTCTTATTAACCGGAACTTTGGAGGAAGGACATCGGATATAAAAACCTCAAACAAGATAGTGGCACTTGAAAAACATTTGCGAATGTCTGTAAACTTTATTAACTTCACAACCCGCAGCCATTCAGAGCCATGTTTACTTTCCTTCTCTTCCCCACCGCTACTTTTCTCTAGTTCTCTCTGTTGAAACTTATCTTTCTCTTTCTTCTATTGTCAGTGGAAGTGGTTTGAGGGACAAAACCTCCGAAAAAAGTCAAAGAAATCTTTCTACCATGGGAAGCAATGGGTTTTGTTTGTTGATTTGACTGGTAGCAATGAACTCCTTCGGAAACTTCACCCTCTTGTCTGTTTTTACACAATCTTTGTACAAAATCTATTTTTAATGTTCTCTAATTAAATTTCTAATTTTAATTTTCATTGTTTTTGTTAATTAAAAACAGTTGAAGAAAACTTTTTGAAGGGAATCTGAAAATGTTTCTGTCTCTGAATGTGATCGTTGGAAATTGGGTCGTGCAAGAGTTGTCTGTCTAGTGCCACACTACTGAATGACTTGTGTACAATTAATGTTTACGTTTCTCTCTCTTTCTCTTTATTCACTTGAACGTGAACTAAATTGTTAAAGTGAACATTTGATTACTGTCACTAAACGTTTTTTTGCGGTATGCATTTGTACATTGTTTTGGCTTATTTCTTGAATAAACTTTTAAATTTATCTTATTATAAAATATTCATTTCAGTATAGACTTCTTGTTTTTTTAACACTTGAAAGGGATATTACAAAAAGACATAAATTATTATATACAGTATGTTACATCAGTCTAGGGAACCTTTGACACTGTCCAGTTCTCAAATATCAATCAATCAATCAATCCTTCAATCCCGTTTTTCACCTTTTTGTGGGTATAACAGGATGCGGGAGGAGGATTCATACTCAGGATCGTAACGTCCAAGTCAGGAACTGTAACCACTTCACTGCTCTTCTCGCTTCATGTCTCAAATTTGTGATTTAATTTAATGGTTTCATTAAATTAAAACTCTGATGTGTTAGTACTAGAATCTTTCTAGATCAGGGTCGATTACAGTCGGAAGTGATAGAGTAGTGTAATTGTACTAGTAATAAATTGGCAACTAGTAGTTTTAAGTGGTGGGAGGTCTGTGCTTAAAGCTCCCGACTGTAGAGATTATAGCCGTTAGACTGGTCTCTCTCCCGTATCCTGTTATACTCAAGGCTGAAAAACAGGATTAAAACTCTAAATAAATAAATATCAATGTTAAATGGGAGTGATCGTATACTTATACTAGTCCATGGTTAACGGTATATAAACTACTAAGACAAAACAAACACATATGAAAGGTTTAACTTAGTATAAAATCAAAAACTAAATTCTTGAGCGATTAAAAAGTGTCGAAAGTTCTAATCCGTGTTCAAAAACTCCTCCGCAGAGCTTTTGTCTGATGAAAAAACTTTCAAAGCTCAATCTTCTTAGATTTTATTAGAGAAAAATCAATGAGGAAGCTTAGGAAATACCAAATCCTGGGTTTTTACGCTGATGAGATGGATCTTACTGTCTTTGAAGGCTTTGAAATCATGTTCGGTCGACGGAGCAAAGAGCAGATGTCTTAAAAGGGATTCCAATCTCGTGAAAGCTATGAAGATTCACACTTCACCCAAAACCTACAAGAGGCCACTATCCTCAGAAGTACCACGCTCTATTTTTATCTCCTCACGACTTTTCATTAATCCTTTGTTACTCTTTGACACTCAGTTGGATAAACCTTCCTTTTTGTTTCGTCCTTTTCGATCCCCGGAAAAAGGTTTTATTGAAACTTTTGTTTACCAAAAAAATAAAAGATAATAATTATTGAAAAGAAAGAGAAAAGGCCTTCCGGAAAGAGAAGTAGACAGTTAAAATGGGTTATAAAAACTTCTTCATCTTCTAAGTTTAACCCAAACTGGGATTAACGTCGAAGTTCAAAGTAATGAAAACCCAATTTAGCCCTTTGATTCCGTATCGAGGCTTAAAGTAATTAACGTGAAATTCCCTCGAAATTCAATAATCTCGCAGGCAAACCAGCAAAAGCATGCTCACTACCTCCTCCCCACACTCCCCCAAACTGCCTACCTCCTCTCAGACAAAAAGAATCCAGATAGAGAAATAGGAAGAAGAAGAAGAAAAAAGGTTCGCGAGTAGAATGAAAAGAGCAGAAAACGGAAATGACTCTTATCATAAGATTCCTTAATTTGTCTCATTATTTGAGTCTTTCGTCGGGGGTTTACTGCGACCGCGCAAAACGAGGATCGATATTTTGATTGGCAAATTTTTGATATAAATCGTATGAAATCTTGTCACCGATCAGATTTATAGATAAATTATACGATCGCTATTTCGAAATGAAGTTAATATTAAATTACAATTTTATTTATGTTTTAAATTTATTAATACAATAATATATCAGCCTATACAGTCAGGTTTTGTTTTATGCGAGGCTCGGAAATCAGAGAATTTTTATTTATGTATTGATTTAGGGTCACGTGTCACTTAAAATGAATAGTCGGGAGCTTATTGGTTCTAGGGGTTGTATATTAAAAAAAAAATGTCATTATAGTATAGAATATTGGTGGAGTTTAACACTAGATTGCTCAAGGAAGTCGTTTTGACTGCTTTATAGGTTTGTCAGCTTAGTATTATAAAGACTTATGAGAGCAATAAAATAAAGAGGTGCCTGTGATGTATTAGGTTGGCAATCCTGTGAGTGTGTCATGGTTGACAAATGTAAAACTAAACAAATACAAATATCTAAGACCCCACATGAGTTAACGAAAGAATATAATATAACGAATATATATTTTTGTTAATTGGTCCATCACAGTACTGACCTAATTTTCTATACCCTCCTTTGGTTTTTGCAAAAGACTGTATATATACCAAACTATTAATACATAATTATAGTATAAACACAGTATACTTACATCTAAACTAATTTTTAATCTGGTGGGGAAGTGTTTTACTTTACTTCGTCTCAATGACTGAGAAGTGTCCTTTATTTCTTAGCCCAGTTTCCCCAAAGATTTCGACTTTGGCTATATTTTCACTCAAATTATATGTTTCGTTCTTCAACCCATCAAATTGTCTTAGAATGAACCACCACCCATTTCTTTTATAAGATGAGAGTATAACCAATTTTTTTCCTTTGACAGGATCTGAGACTTTCAACCTTTCGGCCTAAACCAAACTAACCCCGGCCTAACTACCCATTTGCTGTTGACTGTGTGTCAAGTTTTTCAAAAATTTTTATGATGAAAAACAAGTACAATCCAAAAACTAAAGCTTTAGTATAATATAAGGGCAATTAATTTTTGGTTTTGCAGACAAAACCAAACCCTCATCTCTGAAGAATTTTCCGAGCTTTCATTAAAATCACTTACCAGACTGAACATCGAATGATAATCAACGGGGAGTGGGGATGGAAGAGGAAACATTAAGCCAAACCAACTCACCGTATTGTGAAGCAGACAGAAGGAAGACAACAATAACAAAGTTAAACCATTTTCTTTTGTTGTCCATCCCATTTCCATTCCTCGTATCCGGTAAGAATAGAAAGTTCACCATTGTCAACCTCCTCACTTTTGTCGCATTATTGAAAAACCCGACGCGGTCGTTCTCTCTCTCGTAAGTCAATACGAATGACGATAATCACATTATTTCTCCGTTCGCGCGAACGCCTGAAAGTAGACAAAATAAAAAAGATGAACAAACAAATAAATTTTAAATCTATTTCTCTCTCTCTCTCTCCATCCTCCCTGTTCGTCTTCTTTTGGTTTTAAATTTACTTGTTGCAAGAAGGGAAAAGGGAAAGAAAACATTTCCGAGGAAATGATGCAGGATTGAAAAGTTCCATTAGAACTTGAAATATTTCCTTCCTGGAAAATGTTTCTCTCCATTTTCTTTCCCATTTCCAGGGAAAAGAAGGAAACACAGAGTGTGTGAGAGAGAGAAAGAGGAGGAACAGATAAAGAAACCCTCAAGTTCTTGAAATAGTAGGTAATCACGTGATCAGTTCCACAAAATAAAATGGCAAAGCGATCCTTTCGTTAGAGAAGTGGTCTTCCAACGGAGACTCGTTTCGAAAGAAAATTCAATTTCCAAGTTGCCTAATTGTTAAAGTTTTCTACTTTGAGCTATGTTGAC
The DNA here is from genome assembly GCA_016920875.1 of Columbicola columbae. Classification (NCBI taxonomy): domain Eukaryota; kingdom Metazoa; phylum Arthropoda; class Insecta; order Psocodea; family Philopteridae; genus Columbicola; species Columbicola columbae. The sequence continues at coordinate 14,279,798 of JADMLL010000003.1, read as the reverse complement.
CTTTTCCCAAGTTTTTTTAAAGCTTCCCCCTCCATCTCACAAAGAGACAAAGACAACCAAAAATGTTTATTGCTTCTCCAGTTCTTAGTATGTTTTTCCATCAAACAATTAAAACTCTGATTTTTGAGTCACCTGACCCAGTTTCCATGTCAATGAGCTTTGACTTAGCAAAGAGAGAATAACATTTTGTTCCGGAACACAAAGCTTTGAACCTGTGAGAGGTTTCTCTTCTCTTTTTCTCCACATTTTACTTTTGAATGTTTTCATTGTTACTGCTGAATTGTTTTTGAGTAGCTTTTGCCGTTTAGAAAGCCCAGTTTCTCAGAAGGACTTCAAATTTTTCGAGGGTCAACTTCTGTTTCAAACTTTCATCCTCTTCTAAAGCTCTTTATGTATTCCGTGCGATGTGAGATTTCTGCGAATTTATTATCTCATTCATTTTCGATTCTGAGGTGAAAGCACTGAGATTCGTAGATAATTTATGAGCTTTATAAATAATTAATTCATTTAAATAGGTAAACTCAAATCGTGAGCTAACTAAGCAGTTTTTGAAAAGTTAAATTTAAAGAACACGAATTTGGATACAGGAAGTTTAGTAGTCAAAGGAGGCTGAAGGTGTTTTGGGAAAGATTGAATGGAACAGGAAAAATTTTTAAAAATATTTAAGACAGTTCATGAATACCCAGAAACCTAAAAAGTGTTATCGTCCTTGGTCTGTGACGCATTTTATAAGACGGTGACATAGTACTTCGTCCTCAGGTTATCATAGTGGTAGGTTTTTACTGATGATAGGACAGGGTGTTGTTTATATTAAAAAAATTTTTCCTCCGAGTTCCCAGACTGTTTTTCTCTCACTCTTGTGGTGGTCACCCCTGTGGTGATCGAAGTGTGATAAGGTTAAATAACGAGACCACTGATTCCTGAATTCGGAATCGTTTATTAAATGAATTGGAGCAGTAGTTATTCCCCAAAGGGGTTGACAAACAAAGAAATTCATTGAGGACCCATCCGGGCGGCCCATTAAAATCACGAAACATTTCCTTAGTATACCTGGGCCTATGTCCGGATCGGTCATTTTACAATACGCAACTATTTACAGGTATAAGAAGTGATTCACGCGGGCTGCCTTTTGTGACACTTCCTTTTCTTTTTGAGCCTCTTGGCCTTGAGCCGAATGAATCACTTTACAATTAATTGAATTAACATTTACGTTTCAGACTGAACATTGACTCATAATCAAACACATTTTCAATTATATAAAAAACATGCTCCAACAAATAGGAGTGAAAATGAGTTCAACACGTAGTCTACACTACCACCAACACTAAGTTCTAGTGCAAAAAGAAACTATTGAGTCACAGAAGAGCAGTAGAAAGAGTCAGTGCTTTGACCTATTGGGATCCTAAGGATGTTGGATAACTCACATCTTTGTAGAGAACAAATCAGTCCAATTATAGAGCGTCGTTTGTAGGGCTTTTAGCTAGTTCTGCATTTTCAGAACGTCTACATAAAAATTTGGGTTAGAAATGATGCACTGTACATGTAAAAATTAAAACAGGAGGTGGAGGAGAGCAGTCAGAAACTCAATTCGGTAAAAACGAGAAGAGAAGAATAAAGATGAAAGAAAAACAGAACAGAAATGAAACCAACGAAACTGGAAATTTCTTCTGATTCGTTTCATCCAAACCCAAAGTAAGAGTAACAAGAATTTATCACATCAGTAATTTTCAAGGCTGGAGGCAACGCGCCCGAAAATAGGCACGCAGGAAAGAAAGTAATATTTCAAGTCGCACCTGAAAGCAAACACCACCTGAGGAGACAAAGAAAAAGGAAAAAAAAATTTTTTGAAATGAAAGTTCGTCAAAGAGCTTTTCTTCAAATGTCATCAATCTAAAAAGTTTTCTTTGGTCTGGTGTAGGACAGCGGTTCAGTAAATTTATAAAAGTTACACAAAAAAAGGGATAAAATGAAGAAAGAAGAAAAGAGAGATAAAAGGAAAACAAAATCGACCAAATGGAGACAAATCTGGATGTAATTTTCTTAAAAAAAAGGAAAGAAAGGAAGAAGAAGAAGTAGATAACAAAACATTTTGGACAAATGGCACCACAAAATTTCATTGTGGGAAATGGATAAATGAAGTAGGAGGAAAACGCGAGGGAAGGAGAGGAAGGAGGAGAGGAGTGAGAAGGAGAAAACTGGGTTAAATACATTGATGTCAGTCATTCTTTCTTTTTTATACAGAGAAAGAGAGAGAGAGAACGAAACAATTCGCCCAAAACAAAGACAATATTTTATGAACTTTACGGCGGAGGGATAATAAAAAAGTAGTACGCATGCGTACTGTTTGCGTTGAGGTTAAACGATTTTAAAATTTGGGATCCTTTTCTCCTTTTTAAGTGAGCGACTTTTGGATTTTGAACTTGGCTTTAATTAACTGACTTTTTGTTTTTGTAAATTTTGGCGGAAAATTCTCCGATTGACTGAATTTTGAGATCTTCCAGTTGTTATTGTTAGTGTTAGTAATGTTATTCTCTTGGATGTAACACTATTCAAGTCAAATTTTTAGAATAGGAGGATTTTCTCATAGCTCATTCCACGTTTAAACAGCTGTGGCCGTTATCGGTGGAGGAGTTTAGTCTCTACTAGAGGTTGAAATCGTTTCATAAATTTTGCACATTTTCTCAGAAAACTCATTCTATAAATGTTGCACACTTCCTGTGGTAACTTGTTTTATAAAAATAGCACACTTCCTTGGGAACTTGTTCCATAAATATTGCACGTCGTTGTGAGACTCATTTCATAAATATTGAACACTTCCTCAGAATTCTCGTTATATAAATTTTGCACACTTTCACAGGAAACTAATTTCATAAATATTGCACACTTCCTTGTGAGACTCATTCGATAAATGTTGCACACTTTCTCAGGACTCTCATTCCATACATATAACCCTTTTTTCAGGAGATTCATTTCATAAGTACTGCACGTTTTCTCAGAAGACTCGTTCATATTTTTTTACACACTTTCTCAGAAAACTTATTTCATAAGTATTGCACACTTTCTGGAAGAACTTGTTCCATAAATACACCATCTGGGAGATATTATTTCGTGGATATTGCACAATGTGATGGAATATTCGTTCCATAAATAAAATCTGAAATTTGAGGCTAACCACTAATGTCTGGACGAGAAAAATTTTCTTATTGGTCAAAAAATTTGAATGAAGAAGCATAATAACCGGAAGAAGAACATGCCAACATTTTTCACTGCAACTTTAATATTTCTCCTGTTGGACGAAAGAGAGAAGTGTTATATATATATAATAGTTAGTTTTGCAGTAAATGTCAAGTTGGCAACTCCGCAAATATAGCAAGGTGTCAAGGTTTATGTCTCTACAGGAGAACATAGTTCGGTATTCATAGATGTTATTTACACAAATATATATTATAAGGAGAACAGTGGAAGAGGGCTGTGCAAAAGAACCCTATACTCTATAGTCAGGCGCTTTGACCATTCAACCAGAGATCTCAAAAGGAAGAAGGATATCTGTGACACACACTCACTCGCCAGAAATTTGAGAATATTTGGAACGGAAATTTCTCTAAAGTCTCAAAGGTCACACTTGAGTCGTATTTAAAGCTCAACCAGGGTCTTACTTCACGTTTCCCGTTTCTCGAATTATTCAATAAAGTCCAAAGAACTCGACTAAGTACCGGCAAAATGGGCTTATTGCCTTTTGAACAGTCAGAGCCGTTGAATAAATTGACCCGAGTACATAAGAGTGACATAATTTTTGATTTTCGACCGCCCCTTCGATGCTGACTTAGAAGGAGGTCTAATTTTGAATAAGTTATGGTCTTTGATTCGCTTGTTCTTAGTCGAGGGTCCCTTTATCTTCTTCTTCTCCCCCGTCTCCTCTTTTCAACATTTGGCTTTTATTAGATAACATTAATTTTTCTTTCTCCTTCGTCTCTCTTTTCTTTTTTTTGGCAAACAATAAGATGTTTTTAAAATAAAGTTTGAATTATCAAAGCTTGTTTCTCGTAGTTGGAAAAGCGTGAAAAGCTTTCCTCGTTTCCAGTTTCTTTTTTTTTCTTCCTTCCTCCAACTAATTGTAGTTTGGTTTTGTGCAGACCTAGTTTCGAGACCAATTATCTTTTGATTAAAATTTTTTTTTCTATTAATTTAATCTCTCCTTTGTTTATATTATCTATGAAAGTTTTTCGAAAGCTTTTGAAATTAATCGGCTCCTATTTTAGCTTAGTCTATTCATATTAGAACTTTTTTTTGTCATCTTCTTTAGTTTTAATAATTTTTCTTTTTCACTTCGACCATCTACGAACCACTAGTTTTAACACTTCTTTGTTTCCTTTGTTCTCTTTTCTTTCCTTTTCGTCTTCTTTCATGCTTTCTCATTTTCTTGCCCTGGATTTTCTTCCTTTCGGCGGACCACGCTCTGTCAGTTTTCTTCCCGAAAACCTGACTCTTTTTTTTGGTATGAAGTCATTTTATAAGTAACACTTTTGTGAAGCAGTTTATTTCAAAAATATTGCACACTTTTTCAGGACGCTCATTTCATAAATATTGCACACTTTCATGGGTTATTCATTTCAGTAATACTGGACACTTTCTTGACTTATTCACTTCATAAACACTGCACACTTTCTTGAGTTATTTATTTCAAAAATATTGCACACTTTCATGGGTGGATTTGTTTCATAAACAATACACACTCTAAAAGCTGAACAAACTTTGCCATCGGACACCCTTTGGCACCTTCAGTGGTAAAACAACAACTAATTTCTGAAGACTGTAAGCTTACAATGGGTAACGGTCCGGAAAATTTTGGAATAATATGTGCAGTTGGTTTTCCGTTTTGAAAAATGTTAGCGAAGAAAACATGAGGGAATCATTATCAAAAATTTTCAATTTTTTTTCCTGTTTATATAAAAAAAATTTGTTGTCGAAAGCCGACTCGATCAACTTGAACGAAAACTGATAGCTTTCGAAACCAAACTAACGAATAAAGCAGCATGACAGCAATTTAAATTTCAAAAACCGAAGGAAACCTCATTAAGGATTCTGCGAAACAGTCAAGGTCAAACAGTCAATTCTTGGAAAAGCTTTCCCTTCCGCACCCTCAATATAATCATTTCGAAAGCTTTGAAGGATACCACCTCTAATTTGAACCCTCTCTCTCGCTCTCTCTTTCTCTCGGCTTTGTAAACTCTGTTCAAAAGACAATTTTCTTGGAGGAGAAACCCGAAAGAAAGAAGAAGAAGAAGAATTAACTCGGGTGGTGTAATTGGGCCGAGATAGAATTAAAACATTAAAATAAGGGAAAGTAGAAGTTCTATTTTAAAAACTGATTAAGTGAAAGGAATTAGTCTTTTTGATCCTTTTTATCAGTGTTACGACTAATTTGCTTCACATTTCCTTTTGCTTTCTTCCTTCGAATCCATTTCCTTTTCCTTTTTTTTCTTATTCTTGTCCTTACTCTCCTTAGGACGGCTTGAGACCATGTTGATTGATGGAACCCATTTTCAATTTTTCTTTTTATTATCTTTTCCTTTTCTTTATCGTTCTCTTCTCCTCCATCCACTCCTCCGCCTTATCATTCCTTCCTTTCTTCTCAGTATTTCCTTGTATCTGATTAACGAATGAAAAGAGTTCTTGGAATTTCACTGTTCAAACTCTTCTTCGTTTCGAGAAATTGAATTGTTTACTCATGGAAAACGAATTTTTTTTGTAAGCTTTCGAAATTATCTGGTCGAAGCTTTTTTCTCTTTGAACTTCTTTGATGATTTAATTTTTTATTTGTATTTTTCCTAGTGGACTGTTTTATCAGTTTTGGAATGATATGTATCTTTGTCGGATGTTGGGGTTTGTAGTCGACTCATCTCTTAATGAGGATGGTTTCCTATTTTCTCTTTGAGTTGGTATTCAAAATCAGCCAACGCACAGCACTGCCCTGCTTAGTATAACGAATACCCAACGTCACTTCACAGACGATACGACAACGTCACAGGGCCTGGACAGGTTTTGTGAGTCTGTGATGCTCGTAAAAGAAGGAGGATGAAAAAAATGTTTTCTTTAAATAGATTAAGACTTTAGCTATCAAACTAGGCCACATGTTCTTCTGATTGCAGGTACCTCGGTTCCCCTCCAAGCTTCAGCAGTAACAACTCTCGATAAAATCGAAATTGCCTCACTTAGACCCAAAGATAAATAGAAGACTTGGCAGCAACTGAAGGTAAGCCTGTAAGACAATCTATTTCCGGTTCACTGTATGAGCTATCTAGGGAGAAAAAGAACAGTCCACAGAGAGAATGGTCTGGGAGTAATGGTTTCAAACTCAAAGATGGGTTTGTTGTAACTTGGTGATGGATTTGTATGGACTATAAACTACTTTTAAGGAAGGTTCATAGATTTATGTCACATTACCAAATTGAGGTACTCAACACATCAAAAATGGCGGTACACTGTAACCATGACGTCAGATTAGTACATCCTTCTTTTCTCAAAAATTTTCCTCACATTCTGGCATTCATAATTGCTCAGGGAAGTGAAAGAACATCCTCAAAAGACTTTCCTTTTCTAAAATTACAGTGATCCCACTCCCTCACCAGAACATCAGAATTCTAAAAGAAAAAATAATTTAGAACACTCTCAGGTAAAATATTTTTGATTTCTAGCACGGCGGTTAGAAAACAGGAAACGGAGCGTCGTGAATAAAATAAAAGACAAACTCCAACCCTGACAACAAATGAGAATATAGGACACATCCCAGGGGAGAAGGAGACACCATACACAACACAACAGAACACAAACGAGAGGTAGATTTTGGGGTTAAAAAAATAAATAAATAAAACCAGGGAACACCGGAAATTCAAACCGAAAACACTACTCGATCCCGTATTTCCTTTAATCTTCTTTTCCTCTCTTCGAATTGTTCGATTTTCTCTTTTCTCCCGAATTTTCTTTTCCAGACTTCATGAGATGATGAGCTTGATACCATCTAAATGCTCTTCCGATCGGTCGAGACTATTTTTTTGTGAAATTAGGTTTTTATTAGGGAAGAAGGATAAAAATGGAGAGGTTGAGGAGCTTTTGAGTACAAAATCAATATCCCGCGAGCTCGGATATAGATGGACGAATGCCAGCTCGGTTTTCGCCTCATCGGTTACTAAAATTTATTTCTCTCTCTCTCTAATCGACAACCACCTTCACGGTTGAAGCTTTAAAAAAAAGTTACGACTTGAAAAAAAAATTTAATATAACCGGTTGTAGGTAAACAAAAAATTAAGCTGGAGGGACATGAAGACGCGGAGGGAAAGGAAGGGATTCTTATCGAATAATGAAAAATGATTTTGTTGTTTCTGCATTAAATTAGTTTCATTGAAGCCCGGGTTCTGCATCGATTTTTTTTATGTTGGCATGAACGAGCTTCACAAAACATTTTTTCTCAATTTGGGTTTCTTTATGTTCGTTTTGAGTTGGAGTAAACTTCTTCCATATCCAGTATGAGGCTGTTTCTATATTCACAGTTTTTTGGGTCAGCTCTGAATCTCATTCAGCACAGTTTCTAGAAGACTATCAACTTCATCGTAAAAGAACAACCTAAACTTCTGATGAGTTATTTGTTTGTTAACCCATTTTGCTCCCAATAATTTTGTTTGAAACAAATTTTGTTTTAGTAAAAGATGCTGAACGATTTGAGTCCTCGGAAAGTACTAAAACACAAGAAGACGTTAGATGGTGTGTGTATATTTTTTACTGTGTGAGTATAGTTGTCAGAAAGTCTTTCTGAGGTGACTTCATATACTGCAGCACAGTTGCTGTCATACATTATAACATAATAAGGTTAGCCTGACTGTATCAACAATTTTTCGTGTGTTAATCCCGTGTTTCTCACTCTAGCATGACATACTGAGGAGTGGAGTTGAACTCTTAAGCGCAACTACATCGTTTTCACTACGCAATCAAAAAACTTCTTCTGCGGTTTCAAACCGAAAACAATTCTCGTTCAACACTGACGCTCCGTATCATCACAGAGAGCTTACAGTCTTTCGAAAAACAGCAAGCGCACGACAGATTCATACTAGAGGGATGAGACAGTGCAAGACAAGACCAATCAAAGAGAAGGAAACGAGGTAAGAACACCAAATTCAACATCCTAATTTTAATTAAGACATCCAACACTCGAATTGGATTAAACCCATAACGGTCACCCACAACAGCTAATAACCCACAAGTTCATTTTGAATGGTAGTCCTCTGGGCTGTTTAACACTAAAAATGGAGGGAAAACTTGGGTCCGTAGGAGCGCTAACATCAAAAGAATGGCTTTGAGTTCGATTCTCTATCGATCTTGCGATTGAAAGGCTTAAAAAAGGTGTTCAGCACTCTTTTTTGTTAATATTTATATGTTTATACATACAAAACTTAGAGTAACTAATATTATACATAGTTTCGAGCTGTTCGGAGGTGTATAAAATGTGAAAGTTTAGTTTTAATCCCGTTTTTCGGGCTTGGGCCTCAGAATTCGGGGGTGGCTCAAACTCTCAACTATTACTAAACAAGTCAGGAGCTTTGATCACTCAACTGAGACTCCCACTTGTGTAGATAATAATTTATAAACCGGAAATGAGGTAGTAGATCTTGATTTCAGATTATTTAAAAGTGTGCAAATCCATTTTATCTTTTCTTCTCAACTTTTTACACATATGAGACTTTTTGCTTTAGGTTTTTGGTGGAAGAGGTATGAAAAAATTCCGGAAAGATAATTTAAATTTAAATTGAATATAGAAGAAATGCTGCGCCTAAGAAGGAGAAGGAGGAGGAGAGTATAACAGGTGAGATGGATTAAGGAAATTAATTAGAGAGTGAAAGTTTCAAGACGATCAGAATGAGAAGAAGGAGAACTGATAAGGGGCTGATTCTTATCGGAATCAATTTGTCCAATTAGTGACTTAGAAGGACAATTTATTCAAATTTTCTTCGCCAAATTACTTTTATATTTAATCAGTCAGGCCAAGGCCTCCGGGGAAGTTAATTAATTTTGCAACTTTGTAAAATTATGGGTTTCAACTCGGTTCGAACTTCAAATGAGAGTGTTGTTCCAGAAAAACGTTTCTACAATGGCGAACGTGCTTTCTCCTCTCTCTCTTCCTTTCTTGAAGTGCCTATGCGCGAATCTCTTGTTACATCTTTCCAGCATGAAAACCTAAACCGGGAAGATGGAGAAAAGAAGAAGATAATTCTAGGGCTTACCAAAATCTCTTGGACAGTTGTGTGTTCCTCCTTTGTTTCCAACGGTTTTCTTTCTTATACCCCCGTTCACAGAATGAACTTTTCACAAACCCCCGGGAAAACGTTTTGAATGAAGGGAAAACGGAACGTTTTCTCTCGTCTCGAATTTTCTCCGCTGAAAGATTTTCCTGGAAATCATATTTATAATAATTTTGTTAAGCCCTCAAGCGCTTACGGTAACCGAGTAACTCGTCTCGAAATACACAGAGAAGAAGGATGAGGAGGAGGAGAAGAGAGAGTAATGAAGGAAAAACGGGTCGAGCAGAGAAATAGAGAAGAAGGAGGTGGACGAGGGAAGATTAGTTTAATTACGGCTGATTACAAAACGGAGCTGGAGGCCCCCAATAACACTGGTTCCTTCATTTCGATGTATTTTGCGTAGAACCGCCATAATTAGGATGAATTAACTTTTATTTGCCCCGATCAAATACTCCTTTCTTGGAAGTTTGGGGGTAGATTGGGGTGGGTTTCTAGCGGAGAACTCGGAAAATTTTGAGGAGGAAAAATTGGGAGGAAAATCCTGGGGGGACAATTCTCTCGGTTTACGAGTAATAAGAATTGATGTTAATGGGTTTTTTATAGGGCGGGAGAAGCAGATGGCGGACTTGAACCGTGAAAATGAAACAAGAAACAATTCCCCGAAATAAGCTTATTAGCTTAAACTTTCCGTGAAAAAAAAATATTTATCTCGGTGTTTAGTATCTGAGTGGGAGTAGAATTTATTTTGTCAGTGTTGTTTCGGTGAAAAGTTTCGAAAATAGCTGGCTTTGTTGTGTTTGTGAGGTGAAAAGTGGAAAGGTGATTTGAAATTATAAAACACTTTCACATGACCCTTTTGAGAATTATAACCAATTGACATTTGTTTGATGATAGACAGTTTATAAAAGTTTATACTTTTAAGGACCAGACACTATTACTCTAATACTGATAAACCAATAATAGTCTAACACTAAATGAGTTGGATCACACCACCTATCTCATATACTGCCATAAGATCAAAGTATCATTCAGTTGTGCTTACACACCGTTAGTTTCATCTTTAATTTGTTTTAATATCAGTTACTGTTTGTCACGTTTAAGGTGTTCACAGGTAGTAAAAGTTGTTAGCATTGTGTAACATTTCTTCCTAACTTTTTTTCTGTTGTCAAAAAGAGGTTTCCTTAACACTTGTACGTAAATACTTCCATTCCCAACTGAGAGCTTTTTTTCTCTTGTCATTTTGTAAATTATCGATCATTTTCTAAACTCTGAACCATCCCCTCCTTTAATTAGAAGTTATCAAAGCCAACATGACGCCAAACGATCTTCGATTTCCCTAGGTCTTCCAAACCCGGTGCTTATGTATCTAATCACCGACAACCCAAACCGAAAGGAAAACACTCTTCTGCACCGTTGCCAGGTTGCTGTTTTAAGAGTTAAACTTTCTTTCGGCGTCATTCCTCTCATTCTCTCCTCCACCCACTCTCCCTCCATCAACTCCAAAAATTTCTAATTCTGTGAGACACACACTAACTCATGTAACATTGTGGTGGTTAGATTAATAAAAAATTTTAGATCTTTGCGTAACCCCCAACAAATTTCAAAAGTTTAAATTGTTTATAAATTAGAATGTACCTTCTTCTCCCACGCGTTACTCCTCCTCCTCCGCTCTTCTCTCTCTTTTGTAACACTTCTCTTCTTCGGGAAATCTTAGGCCGTGAGTTTTAATTTAAAGTTTAAACGTCTCGAGCCGTGAAAAAAGTAAATTTCCCTCCAAGATTCAACCGCTATTTCCCGGGAAATTTTTCGGGAGGGAAATAAATCAGAGGTTGCCCAAAAGCCCTGAGTAATTATCCTTCCACAACTCCAGAATTATATATATATACAGTATATAAATATTTCCCTAGTATTTAATTATAACGAGCACGAAATACAATTTTAAGGAGTGTAAACATTTTTCTCCTCTGCCCTGGGAAAAAGAAAGAGTTGAAATAAATGGGAGATCAACACGAATGCATCCAATCACATTTCGGGGAAAGAAAGATAGCGAAAGAGAAGGAAAGAAGAAAGGAAGGAAAAAAAAGGAAATGGGTAATGGGAAAGTAGAGGATGGAGGTGGGGAGGGGGTGGGAATGAAGGAAATGCATTTTTACACCAGGATTTCCACCAGAGAGAAAATAAATTATTTAAGAAAAGCAGAAACGGTCCCTCCGAAAATTCATCCGATGATGAGAATTACTTTTCGGAGGAAATTTATGAGGAAATTTTTAACCGTCTTACATCAGGAAGAAGGAGGAGGACGGGGAGGTAGGAGAGGAAGAAGAAAAGGAAAAATAAATCAAGCGTTTAGCTTTGGAGTAAAGAAAAAAAAATTTTTTTTGGGGGTAAAACTTCAAAGCTGGTTATTTTAAAAGGTTGAAGTTTCGAGAGAGAGGGTTCCAATTTAATTTAAGATATGCAGGACACGTGTACAGAGATGAGTTTCGAGGAGGTGGAAGGATAAGGTTTTCTGAAGCTGGGAGAATTTAACAAACCGTTTCTGGAAATGACCTCGCTCGATGAGAAATGGTCGGCCACCGAGGGCTTCACACTCAGGTCGAGATCAAAGTGAAAAATTTTTCATCGGGGGATGAATTTCCTCTTGTTTGTTTACCTCTCACAGTTTCCGGTTTTTTGACCGAGCTCTGGCTAAATGAGAGGAGTGAAACCAAAACTTGAGAAACTACTTAGTAGAGGCGCTTAGATAAAAAAATAAATAAATAAAAAAAATTCCTTGCGAGAAAGGAGAAGATTAAAGAAACCTGGAAGTTAAACAAAGTTCCGCCAAACTCGGAAACAACACCCTAAGCCTTTTAAATCCGGAAACTAAATTTATTTTGAAGTTCGCCAACCCTTTTGAGGATGGGATGAAGAAAAAAAAACGCGAGGGAGAAAGCTTTGGGAGTAAATATATATAAGACATCTTTAAAATGGGCACCGAAACCGCTTTGGAATTGACTCTAAACCCCAACGCAACCTTTTTCCTTTTCCCACAAAGGCCAATAACCCACGCCTCGTTCCCGTGAAGACATGGAGAAAAAAAGGGCCACAACGAAACTCACTCTAAGCCTTAGCTTCTCAAATTCAAATTGATTTTCTCTTGAATGGCCCTCTCTATGTTCTTATTTCGACAAAAAAAAATATTATAAACTTCGTTTGAACACTCTTTGCATACCAAATTATAGATTCCCTTTTGGAATAAAACGAATGATAACCGAAGGAAATGCGAAAGGAATTAAATAAGGTCGGGTGGGGGGTAGGAGAGAAGGTGCGATGATGGAATTGGGTGAGAATGAAAGGAAGAGGAAGGATGGGTCGAAGAACAAGGTGCGAGAAGCCTTAATTGTAGAGGAATAAATGCCAGAAACACAAAAGAAATTAATATAGCGGAGGTTTTGGAGGAATCGCGTGCAGGAGATGCCAGAACGTGAGAAAAGGGAAAGCACCTTGAAAATCGACATGTTCGGAATATTACCAAGGGCGGATTTAATACCGATATCTATTCGGGGAAAGATTCTTTAAATATTCGATTTAGATTGCTGATTCTCTGGAAATTTCCCCACTTTCTCTCTCTTTCTTCCTTTCATTATCTCTCTCTCTTTCCCTTTTCCCTCCACATTTTCTAACGTTCTTTCACGTTAGCCCGTCCATTTTTTTAATTACTTAAATTTATTATTTGGTAGACAGTTATTTATAATTAAAAATTGTTCCTACAAAAGGGTTAAAAAAAAAATTTCCCCGGCTTTAATTCCACGTGGAATCCAACCTCCTTTCTACTCAATCAATATTTTTTAATTATTTAATTGACTTTGGTTTTTGAAAGAGAGAGAGGGAGGGAAAAGGTTTCTCACATCCTTTCCTCCTCTTCGTTACTCCCTTTCTTCCAATATACTGTTTCAATTTCATTAGATTGGAAAATTTTATTTATTTATTTATTTTTAAAGGAAATCTGTTGATTGTTACAGATGGAAGGAGAGCGTGGGGAAGAGAGTGATGAAGGAAAATGAAAGAAGAAAGTTTGAGGTTGTGAATATAAGCGGAGCACATCTGCGTCCGGAAAAACTTTATTTCCCCTGAGGTGGACAACACGTTTGATAAAAATTTTCCTTCCGTTGAAGTTTTTAATATCGTAATAAATATTATTATTGGGTTATGGGCTGCGTTAGGAGTTTTGGTCAAGTTTCTAAAAGGTTTCTCAGCAATCTTATGGGTTTTTAAAGTTTAAGCAATGTTTGATAAAAATTTTCATGGGAAAGAAGAAGACAGTAGTAGTTCTAGTAGTATTGGTGATGAGATAGAAGTGAGAAAAGTGAAAAGAACCGGAAGTAATGAAGTATGAGTAAAAGAAGGATGTCATTGAGTCCAGAGGGTTGCGTCTTTGTTTTTGGAGGATGCTGCTGAAGGATTAGGATGGACCAATACTTTGGAGAGAATATACCGACTATCTCCTTCACGATGGAAACCCCTGATGAAACCGAACCCTTTTTGGACAACACACAAACGAACCAGAGGGTTTTGACAAGGATGAGGAGAGTTTTGAAAGCTTTCGAATCTTTCTAAACTACAGTTAGTGGATGAACTACATAATTGGATTTCACAGACCTAAATAGGTAAGCATGGCTTTGTGTGCTCTCGGCGTAAAGTTTTGACCATCTTCCTATGACCCAAAGAAATTTGTTAGGAACTAATTGGGTTTGGACACGGTTTGCTTAAAATTGTATTTTTCTTTATCCGATCCTGGTCTAAGACAGTGGTTTGCTCTCTAAATAAAACCCTTTAAAGTTAGACCAACTACTTGTTGTCTCAAATTTGGGAACAGATAACAGTTAAGAAGGACATAAATATAAAAATGTCGATGGTGTTGTTTTCTAGATATTTCAGTATTTGGCAGATGTATTTTGTAAATGGCCTTGTATATCTAATAAATTGTTGTTACTTCTCGGCAACACAAGTCTAATTCTATTAGAAAATAGCGGTGATCATGAACGATAGCCTAAAACAAAAATCTGACCCACATTTTACCCAAAGTGTCGCTGTTGACTAGTCTAGGATAGAGGTGTGCGAACTAGGAGTCGTCAAATTTTTATAAACTGCATCAAACCTGCATGCTTTATATTGTATAAAATGGTATAAATGTTGTACAAACAGTATTTTCTTAAAATTATAAATAAAATTAATATGTGTCAGATTTGATGACGTTTTTATTCAATGAAATGAAAGGAATTCGCGAACTATGCTTCGTATTTGTGAACATGTATCTGAAGGGTCACCAAAATTTTTCTCTCTACTGAAGGGGTTGTAGTCGGAAAAAGTTTGCGCACCACTGGTCTAGAACACAGCTTTGAAACTTGGTTGCTATTTCATTAACCCAAGTTGCTGAACAAAAAGGAAACCTAAAAACATTTTCCTTCAAATTTTCTCATTTATTATAGTTTGACGTTAAAATAATTTTCGCACTTTGAAGGAAACAGAGGAAAAAAAAGAAATTTCATTTACTAATTTCCCGAGGTTGAGAAAATATCGGAATTTGTTTCCCAGTTTCCCAGAACTTTTTTCATTAATATTGAAAATTATTGAAAGAACCTGAAATTTTGTCGACAAAAAAAAAGTCAAAAAATTTTTTTAGGGGTAGAAAAAGCCGTAAGGGCGGCGGTTGGGGTTTGGGGGTTGTATTTAATAAAAGAAAAAGTTGTCGTTCACAATTCCTGAGTCAAAGTAAACAATTTTTCTCATTTTTGTTTAATTGCTTTTATTTTATTTTGCAAGGTTGGTACACTTTTTTGTTCAAACTTTTTTTTTCTTTGACGTGATTCAAAAAACCTTTTGAAAGATGTGCATTCAGTCTTGGGAAAATGAATTTTTGATAAATAAAGTTCTCCGAGTTTTAATTATTGTTTCATTCGTGTCCTTTAGTTTCAGAATTTAAGCAGGTCGTCAGCTAGTAGTTGATACTCGGATGGATTTTAGTATCGAGAAGAAGAGGGACGTACTCATTTGTAGATGAATATTTGGACTCATTTTAAAAAGCTGCGAGTGGTAACTTCCGTATGTCAAAACCAGAGTTTTAGAGGACTGAGTGAGCAAGACAGTAGTAGGATCTAATATTGGGAGCCTGATGAGCGTCTGGTGAGTATATCACCTATCATCCCAACGGTCGTGGATTCAACCCAACGTGACTAAACATTTTTAGGGCTGTTGTCCCCCACTACAATGTCTTCGTTGGATTTATCCCCCGATAACTTGCGTCCAAAGCTCACAAACCTTAGAAGTTGTGTTTAGTCAACTGTCGACTTTAACTTAAGCTAGAATCGCTTGAACTTCCAATTAGTTTTGGTAGTGTATAATTGCCAACCATTGGAAGTAGATTATAGTCATCATCTCTAACGTCAGCAACGCCTTCCAGCTTCCAGTTTCACTTCTAAAACCTCACATTCCCTTCAAAGTTTCTTAGTGCTCACTGACCAGTATCCCAGAAGCCCACAAAATTACCTTTTCCAAAGGTACTAAACCTTGTAGGTAAGAGTATAAACTTTCTATAATTGTCCACAACAGTGTATATATTCATTGACACATCCTGAAACCAGATTAAAACTGCAAAAGCGCAATTCCATTAAAAAGCAACTTCAACTCTCCAGCTAAAGACTACAAACCAAATTAAATCGGTCGGAAACACATACGACGAGCAAAAAACGATTCACCTACTCACTACAAATATCCATAATTACAACAACAAATAAACATTACAAAACAGATCGAGAATAAATTGTTTCTAACTCACTTTAACCATCTTGAATGAGACGTAGAACTGCAATTAAACTGCAGTCACACGTTTCCATTTGCAACTCTCATGTCCGACACGTCGACAATTTTGTTTGATTTGGGTCAAACAACTATTTCGAAAATTATCTCACGATTTAGAAAACTAAACAACAAACTCTGGGAATTAATTGTCATTCTTACTAAAGTTTCGAAGTCCGACCTGATTCATTTATCAGATTCTCAGTTTCTATTCAGTCTGCTATAAGTTCTCTCGAAGATGAGACCGTTAACGAAAATTCTGTTAAGTTGACTGAAAGCTGTTATAAATTATTAGAAAGCTCACTCATAAAAAAATAGAAACCGGAAAAGCTCAGAAGGAGGAGGAAAAACCTAATAACTAACACCACATAAGTTTCCAACGCAACTGGTTTCACATTTAAGCTGAGTCACGTATAAGTTTTATAGACTATAAACAGGAGAAACTTATAAAAGGGTATCAGAAACATCAATCATCACGGCCTGGTGAGACCAGAGTCTTTCAAAAAAGCTATTCGATGAATTAAACCGATTCTAGAGAGAGAGAGAAGATGGAAGAATGGAAATTGGAGCTGGAAGCCAACAGCAAACGTATAATGGGAAAAAAGGAAACCGGGAGGCTATGGGGTGAGTGAAAATGGCCACTCACGAACCTGCCCCCTAATTTAAATTCAAAACTTTTCCGCGAAACTATTAAAATTTCGTGAATGTGAAAATTGGGTCAACGTTGCCATTTTTATCTTCTGGGTTGTTGCACTTTATGTGAAGAAGATTTATTACTGAAATGTTGAAGTTTTGATGTAGTTAGATTAACAGTGGGAAGAAAAAGAAGATGGAATGAGAAGAAGAAGAAGAAGAAGCAGAAGAAAAATGAAAACCATTAAAACATGAAGTAATTTTAGACAATGAAAAGGGTTGAGAGGTTAAAAACCCCAAAACTCTAGACATCAGGGCTGCGCAGAAGAGTATTGAGGAGGAGGAGGATGGTAAAAAAACGTCAAATAGTTTGCCGGTTTAGTTTTAACCTTTTCCTTAACTTCGACTCTTGAAAAACCTCGAAATTATTGAAATGTACTCTTACCCCCCGCCCTGCCGCTCGCCTGCACCCTTCCTCTCCGTACATGTTAATTAATTAAACTACGGATGAACTTTCTAAATCCATGTTCTAAAAACTTTGATACTTTAAGAAGAAACTTTCCCTACGTTTTAATTTTTTTTCCCTCTCTTTCCCAAGCAGAGGATGAAGACTATAATCCGGGTGTAAACTAGTCAGGGTGAGGAAGAAGAGGAAACAACACGATCGAGGCTTGTTTTGGAACAACAATAAAGCTTCTTAGAAGCTTTTATCCTGGTAAGCTTTGATGTCTTGATAGCAGGTTTTGAGATGTTTAAATTTCTTGCAACCAATGTGTTATCCTAGTTTTCGGAGTTTTCCTTTGTTACATGACGGTTTTGTGTTATGATTTCAAGGTACAAAGCGAGAGAAGAGAAGTTCGAAAGCTTAAGGCGAGTCAAAGGACTGACTTCATTATGAGTTGTTGAACTGAATATATAAGAAGATATCAAATCTAAAGTGTTTGAGTTAGGTAAGTCTTACTAAAAGATTCTTTTATCGGAAATTCTTGAAGTTCTTGAGGCTACAATCACTTTCAAAAAATTTTTTTATGAGATCAGTTTTTTGAAGGAATCAATGCCTTCAAACCTTTCCTCCTCTCGAGGAGTTCTTATAACTTTTAGTTCTGATTCTACTCTCGATATGGGTTTCTTTTAAAACTTTGTAGAAAGCTTAGTTGGTGGAGACGTTACAGAGTTGTCAGTGAATAGCTGAGTAGTTCCAACTATCAAATTCATACTTTTTACCTGTTCAAAAAATTCCCTTTCAAACCCAACCAAACGCCGACTTCTTACTACCGTCACGTGTTCTTTGCATTAGGATTTGAAGTTACGCGGTTCGCATCGATTAATAGAAAAATTATGAAATTTATAGCAACTTTGTTAATTCATTGTATTAACTCAAACCCATATTTTCTAATTATTAGTTCAGTTTATGACTGTGAGAAGACATGTGCTGTTATATATATTAATTAATAGTATCATATTATAAATGCTTTAATCTGAAAACTAACTTATTTATCAATTTCAAAAAATACTTCTACGTTCATTCTGATAACAATTGAGGTACGAAGGACCTTGTTTGTGAGTATTTTTGAGCACTAACATCTATACAACTCATCGACTGCATAAAATTAGACCTAAAAGTGGGTTTTGAGATTTTTCCGGCTGTTATGTTAGTTGTCTTATTACTTTGACTTAAGTCAAAAAAGAATTAGAGAAGTGTTTGATGTGATTCAAGATATGTAAACACCTCTAGATCTATATATATATGTACTTATACGTTAGTGACCAGCGTTAAATATTAAGCAGAACCCTAATTCCTTTAAAGCTACTAGCTTCACTTCCTCAAGGACACTTCTTGGTGTTTTACCACACGCGGAAAATCGATCCGATCATTTGCCGTTAATAATTAACTACTCCTCTTGGAATTGTTAAAGCGGTTCCTCGCCACTCAATTCTCACAAAGTTGTTTGTATTTCCTCACTCAAGCGAAGTGTAATAGCGAAAAATTAAGCAACTATAGAAGGTAGATAGAACGATCGTGGTAACCTTCTATTGTTAAGAAGTAAGAGGGTTTGTATGTATGGAAGCAATAGAAGAAAACAAAACAGCTGTTACAATTATAGGAAAATGGAAGACCCTTGAAAACCGGGGGAAAGTCGAATGGGAAATGGATTCGGGGGGTAAAGGTTAGCATAACTGAAAATTACACTGCGAACGCTTTTCTTTGTTGATTTAACGGACTTTTGCCGAAAATGATGAGAACAAAGGAAAATTTCACATCGGATTTACAAATTTAAACACAAAACCACTTTCTTCTCCCGTTACCCGTAGTCAGTTTCGACGAAATCGCAACTGGTTTTCGAACTGGAAACCAAGGTCGATAGGGGGTGGTGGGTGGAGGACAGAAAAAAAAGAAAATCACGGTTCGGTTTTTGAACGTGTTTTGCTTCCAGATAAAAGCCAAAAATGACGGTGCGAAGTTCGGTCACGTTTTCTCGTGTTCTTATATGCTTTCCCAATTTCCCTTCCGACTTCACTTCCAAAGGCCTCGAGTGGATGCCCGTCTGCTCGTCTGCCCGTCAACCCTCTCATCCGACCTTCCTGTTTTCTGAACCACTTAATAAAAAAAAAACCTTTTTGCTCCGTTTCTTGAAACAGAGCTTTTCTCTTCATTAAGCCTACGTCAGTCATTTTGCTGTTGCTATACCCCTTGTCGAAAACTTTTTTTTGTCTGAATCCCTAATTAATTTCCTCGGATAAGTCTTCTGGTAGGTCTTTTAACTTCTTCTAAACCTACTTTTAGGTCGTTACTTAGGTCTTTCCATGAAAATGGAACTTTAAGTGGATTTAAATTTTCCGGGAGAACATTAACCAAACTGATGGGGAGCAGATCGGAATCATGCAGATAAATTTAGATTATCCATTTTTGATTTTACGGCAAAAAGTTGAAACATGTGTTGCCATGCGTAAAGTGCGTAAAAAAGGTGCGTTTATCAAATTTTTAAGAGCGATTTTCTTCCCCGTCCCCGTGTGGTGGTGGTGGAGAAGGAGGAGAGATGAAAGAAGAATAATAGAGAAGCACGTGACCGGTAATTCTTCCTCCTTTCTTTTCTTTTACGACTTCACTCCTCAACCTTTTTCCCTTTTAAATCCTTTCTTAATTCCTGTAGATAAAACTTTTCAAATGGAAGACACCTAGGAAACGTGTGAACACGTGCTTCTCCCCCTACGAGTATAGACTTTTCCAAAAAAGCTCTTGTTTGATGAGTTGTGTCGACGGCTGTGGATGTGTTTAGTGTGTAATGTAAATTATGTTAAAGCCGAAAGTGAATTAGTTGGATTAAAAAACTTTTGAAACTTTTGTAAAATTATCATACTCTACTACCGGAAGCTTTTAGAGGGTAACATATATTGGAGATATAAAAATATACATATAGGAGGAAAACGGTATGGAATTATACTAACTCCGTATATAACATGGAAACAGAAATTAATCGAAAAACACACTAATAGCTTCTGTAACCATACAAATACTGTAACCAGGACGGAATGGAATTGAAAAAAAAATTAACTACACACATTCCGAAGTATAAACAAATCAACAGATAAAAGATAAGAAAAAAGTTTAAAACAGTAGTGTCGCAAAATTGTCCAAACGGACACAAAACGAAAGCAAACAATATGACAGGAGCAAAATATCTGTTAGTGACTTTGAGTTTGTCCCGACTTTTACTGTTAGTAATGTTAAACTTTTAGAATAAAGAAGACTAAGAGAGAGCTTTCTTTAGCGTAGTCCAAACGTTGAAGCAAGTTCGGTCTTGAATATACAGTATTTTCAAAGAGAATTCATTTCATTAATACTGCACAATTTCTTGGATATGTAGGATGTATCTCCAAAATAATAAGACGTTTTTGTAGATATCTTTGTTTGTCTTCCAATAAGCGTTTATAATTAATGATCACAAATCCAAATTCCTGTTGTATTCGTCAGGTAGGAGCCCGAATGAAAGGGTAACCAACAGGAAAACAGAATTTTCATGAAAGGATCAATGAGGTTCAAGCGAGAAATGAATGAAGCGATTGAGAGATAGGATGAGGACGATTATTGTTAAGGAAAATAACGGAGCTCTTGGTTTGGTGACACTATAGATAATGCATTTCATAAATACTGCACACTTTCTGGGATAATTTATTTCATGCATGCTGCACATTTTCTAGGAGTAGAGACCAAACTTCCTTCTACTGAAAGATGTCTTTAGCTAGACAAAATGACGAAGCGTCTGGGGGTATCTTCTTATCCAACCACGAACCAATCTCTAACAGCATAACAATCATAAGTATAGTATTACTAAAACTAAAATATTCTTGAATAATTAGAAACCAATGAAGCTAGATAGATAAATAAATAGCAATAGATAGTACATGGCGCGAACCTTTGAAGATAGTTAGCAGCGATCTTCAGGTGAATACCTGGATCGGTTTTAATTATGTGTAGGACAACACGATGCGCGATTTGGCAACCTTGTATTCAATATAGACTACAGAATAAACTTTTGAGGCATGATTTTCGTTAGAGCAGTCAAAAACACCTTCACATATCAAAGTCACATCGTAGCCAAACACAAAACAATTTTTTGAACACGACAAAATCATTCCGTCTAGAACTCCATCATCGCGGCTATATTTTCAACGAATCTTTTATCGTCTGTCTTCTTGAATATTTCTTTCCCTGGGCCCCGCCCTGCCCCTCAACCTCCCAAACACCGCCAACTCGATCCCCGAAATTAAAAATATTATTTTAGAAAAAAAAATCTTTTTGAGATGACCCAAATGCAGTCCGTAACGTGTCATTAACTTGACGAATCTTTGTATATCAGAATCAGTTTGATGACTTTAAACAATCCATCCGTTATCTAAACGATATTTATAGATGAAAAGAGAGAGAGTGAGAGTTAAAAAGCTTCGTGAAACCGGAAACAGTGAGTCAGTGGCGACTCAAATCCAAAACTACACGTGAGTCCATGACAATGTCTCTCCTTCCCAATACATCTTCCACTCTCTTTACGTTATATTCGCTATGTAGTCAACGAACTGAGGGATAAACGTTCAGCCTCCCCGGTCCTGCTGACCCTGGGTGGGAGCTTAATCGAGAATAGTCGGTAGTTGGCAGTCAACAGTAGATTCCAATAAAGGTTATATGGCGTCTAACCGGATACAAATTTGTATTATTTCACCTATGTCTTGTTGGGGTCCTTAAAGCTCGCATTCAAAACGAGGAGAGAGAGCTTTCTAAAGATCTTGACGAGAGGGGGGTAAAAGGACTTCAATTCACCTAGAGCCACGTTAACTTCTTCCATCTTTATTTAAAGTTGCAACGATTTCTTTCTTCTCTCTCTCTTCCCTAAAGATAAAAACCTTTTTTTTCTAGTAATTTATGATAGTAAAAAGCACTTAATGCTTGCATTTATTATAATCTTTATTTTTAGAGCTTTGGAAAAAAAGCCCGAAAAGCGTAAAAGTCACTGGGGGAAAGCAAAAACTCAAACTGCGCTATAATTTCAAGCGAAAAAATTGCACCTTTTTTTATTTGTAAGTTATTGCAACGACTGTTTACCTCTTTTTACGCATAAGTGATTACTGTTGGTAGCTCTTTTTTTGGTTAAATATCTGTTCGCTTTATGTGGCATCTGTTCTTCTTACCTGCCGCCATTTATTCTGAGAGAGAGAGGAGAAAAGCTCTTCTTCTGAATTTTTTTTATAAGAGTGATTGTAACATTTACTTTTTAGGAGAAGCTTTTGACGAATATATGAAACTAATTATGCTTGGGTTTTAAGCTGACAGGTGAAGAAATCAGTGATTGGGATGCTGTTGTTGCTTGAACAGCTGAGAGATTTAAGTATGATATGGGTTTCCGGCCAGTGAAAAGTTTTTTTTTTTGAAATCTGGCGTTTAAATTTTGAGTCTGTGGTTCTTTGTAACTATTTCCTATCAAGATATTTGGAGGATCGTTTGACGCTGAAAGTTTTTAATTTAATAGTGTGCTGAGACAGAGCGCTGTAGTCGTAGAGTAGCTATAGCAGTACTGATAAATTCGTACTGTGCTCGTTTTTGTTGTGCTATCTGTTAGTATGTAAGTTTTATCGACTTAAATTCAACAGCGTTCAATTCTTATAACATATTATGTGAAGCAGAATGTAATATCATTCATATGTTACGGTAAGAGTGATAAATCGGCCGAATATATTATTTCCAGGAGATTATTCATAATCACCAAGTAACTAAATAAATGTGAGAAGTCACAAATTGTTAATCACATTTACTGGTTAGTCTAAAAAATCTCTACTAGTAGTCTGAGAAAATTTTTAATAAATTCCACTCAATAATTTAAAGATTTTATAAAATAGGCATTAAGTGTGATAAATATTTGTTACGGTAAAAGTGATAAATTTGCCAATTTTAATTTATAGTTCCCAGTGATTATTCATGATTAGCAATCAAGCTTTATAAATGTGACAAATCACTGATTGTTTATCATATTTACCGGCTAGTTTATAAAGTATCCAACTCATAATCTGGGAAAACATTTATTAAACTTTTCACAGCAAGTTGTATATTTTACAAATTAGCCGGAAAATGTGATTAATATTCATTGATTCCAATTTTAAACCTTATCTGGTGATTATGAATAATCTCCTGGTAGTATTTTCGCCTGATTTATCACTTTTACCGTAACATACGTTAGGCCTAACGCACAGAACCAATATTATTTTCCGGCTCACTTAATTTTTCACATATTAGACTGTCTTACTAACTTTCTGTCTAACTCTTTAGCATTAGACGTGACAGACGTAACGGCTGTAATGTTTTGGTCTCTGGTTTTGGTCTTTATCTCTCTGCTCTGGACCCGTTTTATTCAATTTTTGTAACAGTTCTGAATCCTTTTTTTCTTACTAGAGTACACTCGTTTATAATTTCTAACAAGTTTTACATCTAATTTTTTGAACAAGTCAACTTAATTAAATAATTAAGGCCGGCAAACCGCCGCCTTGGCTAAAACCTGGTGAGACCGTTTTAATTCGTATTTTATTTAACTCATTTCGTTTTAGAGATAAAAAAACTCCGCCATTTTCTTACGTTATTAAAAGTGTTTATTTTATTAATTAAAGTGTTTCGTTACATCTAAATTCGTGCTCAATTAGTTTTAAGAGAGAAACTTTGTTAAAGCTTCCAAGAAACTTTCCGTTTTCGAATTAAGGAGAAATTTTCCGGGTTTGATATTTTTTCCCCGGAAATTTCCGCACAGGAAACGATTTAGGCCAGTTTCGAAACGCCGCCTACTGTTTTTGACACTGGGCCTTGAGGCTGAGTTAGTCTCTCATCCATCAAGGCTATTAAAAAAATAAAATAAAACAAAAAGTGGAAACTGGCGGGGATTCACGTGTCCGTTGTTTTACGTCAAGCGAGATAAAAGTTTTGGTTAAATTGTTTTGAGCAAGGGTTTCCTCCGCTCATTTTTCTCTAAATCCGCCCCTGGCCTTTCGACGATGCGAAACTTTCTAAAATTTCACGTCTTGTTCCCCTCGCTTTTGACGTCACACCATCATCAAAACGAAATTCAGGTGAATGAGGTTAGCTCACCTTCATGGATGCCATCCAACCTCTTGTATGCGGCCGTAGTTTTCGTGAGCTTTCAATTAACCAGGTCCTTTGTTTTGAATTACAAGGTTAGTCAGAATGTGTGTTAATAATATAATAACAACACCACAACCAACAACAACAACAACAGGAGAATCAGGGTCGGAAGAAATGAGTTTAGAGAAATGCGACGTTGCCAATTTTACCCCACTGCAGATGTTTCATTAGAAAGCTTTTCGTAAGTTTCAGGTTGCATGTTCAAAGTTGATTTTCGCGGGGGGGTCGGCCTTCATTTGCTAATGAAAAAAAAAGGAAAACGCTTTCTAAATTCTAAACTAACAGGTTCAAAGACCCCGAAATTATGGAAGGGAGAAAAGGAAACAGTCATTAACTTGATTTAATTTAAAAACGAAAATTTCAATTTCAAAAACCAAAACATGTTTTTCCCCCAAAGCGATTCTGTGGCGATGTCATTTGAAAGCGGACAAATCAACGACCGGAAAAAACTTCCGTTTTATTTCAAATCCGTATGTCCCTTTGTCCCTTTTCCTAAACTTTGTTATAAAATCCGTCATTTTGTTAAAATGGCGAGTAAAAAACCGTTGGTGACGATTTTAATTTTGATGATGATGATAATAATAAAACACGTGCTTGTCAACCCATCTTGAATCAACATCCACCTCGTCAGCAACTAAATTTAAGAAAGACAATGTTGCCAACACAAAATACTTGATCAGCGATAACAAAAACAACGCCCCCTCCTCCCTCTTTCACCCGCCAAAAAGGCTACAACCATCCTCTCAGAGCTTTTTCATTCCACGAGTTGAGGTTATCTCGAATTTTTAGTTCTCAAACCTTTTTAAAAGAGAAGGTGCCTGGGTGAGGAGGTGGATGCTAGGTACGATCCTTTATGTTAATTTGCATTTTATTAACTTCCTCCCTCCCCCCCAAAAAAAAGTAATAGAGAAACAAAAAATTTTCTTCTTCGTTGAATATTCACATTTAGCTCAAAGACTTAGGCAGAGAAAAAGGGTTTTTCGTCGGGGGTGAAGGACGTACGGGCGAGTGGAATGAGGTTCGGAGGATATTTTCTTAAGAACATTATTAATATAAAATGAAAACTTTACTTTCTTTACTTTCTTCCTTTTCTTTTTACTCCTTCCTTCTTCTTCTTTTTTTGTTAAACAGAGAAATTCAAAATAATTAAGATTGGTTTTGTGAAATTTTCCTACAAAGGTTCCGCCTTGGAGTTTCTCTTAGGCGATCAAGGTTTGCTATTGAAAAGCAAACGGAAAATGAGATGAAGAAAAAAGGAAAAGAGGGAGGAAGGAGGGTAGGAGAAAGGGAAAGAGAGAAAGCGGCGTGGGAGTTTGTGCTCAGTTTTTGCCGAAATTTCGAACAAAGCTCTTAATAAAAAGGAAATTAAATTTTTTTTCTCTACGTCACCAAATTCAGACGAATTTTTCAAATTTCAAAATTAGTTTTGGAAAACACTAATTTCATTTATTTATTCATAATGTCGGGAAAACTTTTTTTCTGGTTCAGAAACATTTTTTTTAAAAACTAATATCGAAAGGATACCTCAAATGACAACGGAAACCTTTTCGACTGTGATTTTCATTTTTTCGAATTTTGAGAGGACCCAGGGTTGTCGTCTCTTTTTCCCTCGACAGTCTAGCCGGTTTAAAGTCAAAAATATTCTTTGAATAAATCTATGACCCATATAAAAGCCACTTGAGTGGGTGGTCTCGAAACAAATAAAAAAATCGGTTTCGAGTTAAAAAGCTGTGGTCCAGCGTCTGAGAGCTTCCGAAAAGTCTTTAAACCGATTTCGAGTGTTTGTAACCACATACTTAGGACTTATGAAGGTTTTCCACTACAATTAATATATATTTCCAGTTTCTGAATGATTTTCTATTACACACTTCAGTATAATTTGAAATTATTTATAAAATTAGCTTTTGTAGTAGACAGGTCTAAACCTTTAGAGGGAGCATTTTATGAAACATCAGAGAAAAGCTTCTCAAAATTTTCAGTTTTCTATATGTTTTGAAGTGTGAATAGAAGAATATACAATCAATATTGTTAAAAATACTATAAAAAACCTTTTTAAAGCAACTCAAGATGAAACTAATAGATGACGGGCACGAGAGATGGTTTGATGGTGTGAGTTTAGCTAGGTTCAGGTAGTTCATTCGTTTTATAACGCTCGTGGTGCTCTCTAAATTTAAGAAAATGTAATTTAGTGTGAGGGAATTATTATTAGGATGAGGCAAAGTGATTAATGGATATAACAGGTGACATATTAACGGACTATTTGAGCGTATAGCTCTTTATACAAACATCTAGCTTCAGTGGACTGGATCAGAGAGGCAATCGAAGGTGTCGTAAGAAATTTAATTTATGGAAACAGGAAAAGTGAAACTCAATCTTGATGAGCTGAAAAAGCTTTTTGTCTAAACTGATATCAGATTAAAAGGGCTCAAATGCAAAAAACAATTTTGAGCAAAGACGAAAGAGGTAGAGAGTTGTACCAATACGACTAACTCTTATGCACTGCTGTGTCTGCTTGACTGTCTTTGGGCTGAAATGCTTGTTATAGACTGCAGCACTCCATCTAAGCGCGGTCTATCTCATTATAAAACGCGCAAATATTTAGGCTAACACTAGATTTTCCCGCCATTATAGTTAAAACCTATTCAGAAAGACGCGGTAGGTCTATGATGTAATGGTTAAGTGCCAGACTAAGAAGTTATAGTCGCAAGTTCAAATCTTCCTCCCATACACTGTTATACCCAAAAAGGGCGAAAATCAAACACTCACATCCACTTTTTCCATTTTGCTTAACAGCAGTCTTCGAACCACATTTTGCTTAACATCAATGTTTAGTTGTTTCGAACTTATTTAAAAAGAATTTCTGCTCAGTTTTTAATTTAGGATCTTAAATCCCGGTCAAACACAAGAGAACAAAGGAGGAGGAGGAGAGGAAAGGAGGTGTAAGTGACGTCACGTCTCTTTTATTTTGGAAAAGATTTCAGAAAGAAGGAGAAGAAAAAAATTTTTTAGGATGCTACAAACGAAATGAAAAAGTTTAATTCGATTACTTTTCAAAACTTATCAAGTTATTTTACGGATTATTGAACTCGATTTTTCATTTTTATTTTACTTTTTGGGGGAGGAAGGAGTCAGTGGTACAGATAGAAATGGAAAGGAGGTTGAGAAGACAAAAAAAATGTTCCAGTGAACCGAACCGGAAACTGTCACTGGATAATATCACGATAAGGGTTTGTGGAAAAGATTTTCAGATGGTGTTGACTATAACCTTCCGCCATTTTTGCTAAAAATTTGTTTAAACTTTTCTTTATCAAAATGAGTTTGGAAAGCTTTCACCGAAAAAAAACAGGTCAGGAATGTTCAATTTTCTTTCTGTTCCTCCTTGGCCTTGAATTGTTCAACATCTTTACAAGGCAGATGCAAAGAAACTGAAACAGTTACAAGAAATGTTAAAACCAAAGGAAATAAATTTTTTTTCTCGAGAGCTTTTGAAGAATAAAGAAATGATTTAGAGTTGAGTTGTTTTATGGTTCGAGAGGTAGACAACACAGTATTCCAAACCATTGTTTTCCTGTTGTCTTACTTATTCAAAACAGAAACATGTTTGGAAGAGAAAAGGAAAGATAAGGTGAGAAAAAATGAGCAAAAACCAGAAGAAAGACTAACTACTTTGTGTGAAAACAGGTTGGTTAAAGAATAATTACTGCAGGAAAGTAAAAAAGATCCATAAACAGCATCCAAAGATGAGGAAAATGAAAAACGGATAATAGTATAAGAGAAAAAGTTACAGGAAAATTCTCGGAAAGAAAATTTTCGAGCTTTGACTGAGAAGAACCAGTCACAATCCTTCCCTCCCTCTTATCTTCTTGGGGAAGAAAATAGTTAAGCTTCAACTTTACATATCTCTCCCTCCGTCCTTCCCGAAAATGTTTTATTACAATTTTTGAAAAAATTCTCAGCAAACATAAAAAACAATTCTTCTCGCTTACTCTAGCACCATACCCCCTACCCCCGAAAAGAGTGTAATTTAAATTTGAAAAAAGTCATCTATCAAAGTTTAA
Organism: Columbicola columbae; assembly: GCA_016920875.1. NCBI lineage: Eukaryota > Metazoa > Arthropoda > Insecta > Psocodea > Philopteridae > Columbicola > Columbicola columbae. The sequence goes on along the minus strand of JADMLL010000003.1, from coordinate 14,251,305 downwards.
GAGCCAAAGAAGAAAGATTTTGAAAAGGCGCCCAATTTTTCCTCCTCCTCCTCTACTACTTCTTCTTCTTTTCTTTTTCTTCTTTCCTCCGGAACGGCAAAAGTCAGTTCCACGCTTTCCGTTCACTTAGGACTTGAGCTGGGTTTTTTTCTCACATTTTTAAACTTTTTTTTTGTCGAACTTTTGGAAAAAAGAAATTTTCTGAATTTGAAAAATTGCCGGGTTTCGGAGGCAAAGCTCATTTGCGATTCAGTGGATTCCTTACATTTACGTTTTCTTTCTTTTTTTCCTTCTACTCCTTTCCTTTTCCTCGTTTTCTTTCGTCTTTTCCACACATCCTCTCTCTCTCTCTCGGTTTCTTCTTTCTTGTTCTTGAGCTTTTTACACGGGAGCTTTTTTTTACCGTTAAAATGATTGATTATGGCAACCTATTTTCTCTTCTCTTCTGACTTTGTCACTTTTTTGAATCGTCGGCCCGATTTTTCCTCCTTTTTCTTTCCCTCTCCGAGGGTTTGCTTGTTCTGGATGAGTGAACATGAAGCAAGATTTTGTCTGCCTGTCTCCTTTTCTTTTTTTTGCTTAGCTTGAATATCTACCACCGACTAACAGTCTTTCAGTTCTCAATATTTAGTTTTTTTTATTGTCAATAAATTGACAGCCTCTTTCTTCCTACTACTATCTTATCCTCCCTCCAGTCCGAA